>CM056052.1:554443862-554907637 GCA_029574335.1 Rana kukunoris | reverse complement strand
AAAAAAGCTTATAAAATTATTGTCGGAATCTGCCGATCCCCCGATAACCACGATCTTATTGCGATTTTTTTTTTTTTACCAAAAATACGTAGAAGAATACGTATCGGCCTAAACTGAGGAAAAAATATGTTTTTTTATATATTTTTGTTTGGGGGATATTTATTATAGCAAAAAGTAAAAAATATTGCATTTTTTTTAAATTGTCGCTCTATTTTTGTTAATAGCGCAAAAAATAAAAACCGCAGAGGTGATCAAATACCACCAAAAGAAAGCTCTATTTGTGGGGGAAAAAGGACGCCAATTTTGTTTGGGAGCCACGTCGCACGACCGCGCAATTGTCAGTTAAAACGACGCAGTGCCGAATCGCCTTTAGGAGCATTTTGGTCCGGGTCTTAAGTGGTTAAACAGTGGGTGGCAGTGCTAAATTTACCCAATGCCGTGTCGTGGTTAAATAGACGACCAATTTTCCAACCAGGTTCCTAGGACCTAAAAAAGGTGGATTTTAAAAAGTGTTTGTTTTTTACCTTTGAATGCAGGGAAAAAACACTACCAAGAAGATCGATACAAGCTTAGTGCTCCTATTTTTTTCCACCATTATAAAGTCTGCACTTGGTCCTATCTCCCCCCCCCCCCCCCCCGCCCCCAAAGATCAGATAAGTGAGAAACTGACTGGTTCTCTTTAAACTATATTTATTTGTGCAGAAGGAGACTCGGATTCCAAGGATATTGCGATGTTTGGCAACATGTTCCTGTAAACAAAGTGACAGGAACGGAGGATAGACACTCCTAAGGGTGACAACGGCCGGCAGCGCCGTCCCTTCCAGATGGTGTTTTTAATAAATTTATTATGCAGCCATGAAAGACGGGATGGGAATTCGGGATGGGAGCGGCACGTGGATCGGACCCCTCAAGGCAGAATAAGAATTGGAGTTTGAGCTGCAATTATAACCATTTGTTAACTTGCCACTTACAAAGAGCCAGGGAGAGCTTGGCGTGTAGCAAGGTGCCAACCTTCGGCACGCCATGGAGTGGGATGACGCTGGCTGTTCTTATTGGCCATTGGATAAATGCTCTTGTAAAACTCCTCCTTTAGCCGAAGCAGCTTTACCAACATAAAGTGAATAGGTTGTTACTGTTAATACGACGGCTTTCAAAATTAAAAAACTTTAAAAAAATGTTTTTATCTTTAAGACAATCTTTTCCAACCTGTGTACAAAGCCAGCTCCATAAAGACATGGTTTGATCAGTTGGGTGTGGAGGAACTTGAGTGTACACAGTCCTGACCACAACCCTACCAAAGCCTCTGGACCTCAACCCTACCCTACCAGACGCCTCTGGACCCCAACCCTACCCTACCAGACGCCTCTGGACCTCAGGCCTACCGTACGCCTCTGGGCCTCAGGCCTACCGTACGCCTCTGGGCCTCAGGCCTACCGCACGCCTCTGGGCCTCAGGCCTACCGTGCGCCTCTGGGCCTCAGGCCTACCGCGCGCCTCTGGGCCTCAGGCCTACCGCGCGCCTCTGGGCCTCAGGCCTACCGCGCGCCTCTGGGCCTCAGGCCTACCGCGCGCCTCTGGGCCTCAGGCCTACCGCGCGCCTCTGGGCCTCAACCCTACCGCGCGCCTCTGGGCCTCAACCCTAATCAGTGCATTAAAATTATTCTTAAAAGTTCTGCGGACGCCTATGACCTTGTCCACAGTTGAATAATGGAGTGTGCCATTTGACCATTATGGTCCATTTGAGAGATTGATTTTTCTGGACTAATTTTTTATTTAATTTTTTATAGATTTTTTCAGTATTTTTAATATTAATCATTTTAGCTCAACACACCTTTATTTTGCCTGACTGTGTTTTGACTCTGCAACCATCACACTGAATGTCTCGAAGTTTCTCCTCCATTGATTCTCTTTTTTGACTCTTAGTCCCCACAGAAAACGTGGCCACCATCACTGAATCGGCCAGCGTGATTGAAGGTGTGAGTCGGAGCCGCAACGCCCTGCTTAACGGAGACACCAAGAATTACGACTGGGACTCGGGTTACACTTGCCACCAACTCGGCAGTGGTGCCATTGTGGTCCAGCTGGCACAGCCGTATATGATTGGCTCTATCAGGTAGGAGATAATTCAACGCTTTTGGGTTCTTCCTAAATGTTGTCAGTGTATCTTCTAATTTATAAGACTCCTAATGAAATCCTATTGAACAGCAAAGTATTGGTGTCTTCAAATTGCTGAGCTCAGCATTGTAGGAGGGGCATGGATGGGACGGCGAGGAAATCTTCCTGTTGTGGGAGGGGCATGGATGGGACAGCAGGGAAATCTTCTCATTTTGGGAGGGGCATGGAAGGGACTTGTATTACTGCAGGGAAATCTTCCCATTGTGGGAGGGGCATGGAAGTGACTTGTGTTACTGCAGGGAAATCTTCCCATTGTGGGAGGGGCAATGAAGGTACTTGTATTACTGCAGGGAAATCTTCCCATTGTGGGAGGGGCATGGAAGTGACTTGTGTTACTGCAGGGAAATCTTCCCATTGTGGGAGGGGCATGGAAGGGACTCGTAATACTGCAGAGAAATCTTTCCATTGTGGGAGGGGCATGAAAGGGACTCGTATTACTGCAGGGAAATCTTCCCATTGTGGGAGGGGCAATGAAGGTACTTGTATTACTGCAGGGAAATCTTCCCATTGTGGGAGGGGCATGGAAGTGACTTGTGTTACTGCAGGGAAATCTTCCCATTGTGTGGAGGGGCATGGAAGGGACTCGTATTACTGCAGGGAAATCTTCCCATTGTGGGAGGGGCATGGAAGTGATTTGTGTTACTGCAGGGAAATCTTCCTATTGTGGGAGGAGCATGGAAGGGACTCGTATTACTGCAGGGAAATCTTCCCATTGTGGGAGGGGCATGGAAGGGACTCGTATTACTGCAGGGAAATCTTCCCATTGTGGGAGGGGCATGGAAGTGATTTGTGTTACTGCAGGGAAATCTTCCTATTGTGGGAGGAGCATGGAAGGGACTCGTATTACTGCAGGGAAATCTTCCCATTGTAGGAGGGGCATGGAAGGGACTCGTATTACTGCAGGGAAATCTTCCCATTGTGGGAGGGGCATGGAAGGGACTCGTATTACGCCAGGGAAATCTTCCCATTGTGGGAGGGGCATGGAAGGGACTCGTATTACGACAGGGAAGTCTTCCTATTGTGGGAGGGGCATGGAAGGGACTCGTATTACGACAGGGAAGTCTTCCCATTGTGGGAGGGGAATGGAAGGGACTCTTATTACGCCAGGGAAATCTTCCCATTATGGGAGGGGCATGAAAGGGACTCGTATTACGACAGGGAAGTCTTCCTATTGTGGGAGGGGCATGGAAGGTACTCGTATTACGACAGGGAAGTCTTCCTATTGTGGGAGGGGCATGGAAGGGACTCTCATTACTGCAGGGAAATCTTCCCATTGTGGGAGGGGCAGAGACACAAATGTGTTTCTTGGGCTTACCGTTTCTGACAGCTCGCCCGAGAAACCATCCGACGGCGCGGCCGGCTGCTCCCATAGGCAATCAAAGAGCTAACACTCTTTGATCAACTCTATGGCCTTGGAAGACCGGAGCGACGTCATGACGTCACATCCGGTCCAAGCTGGAAGAAAAAAAAATGTAAAAGAAAGATCAAAAAAAATTGAATCTTTTGTTTTTGACCCGGATTTCTCTATAAAGAGGACCTGTCATCCTTATTTATATTAAAAGGCATGTTTACATTACCTGTAATGGGTATAAAAGTAATAATAATAATAATAATAATAATAATAATAAAAAATAATAATAAAGGGACAGTGTAAAAAAAAAAAAAGGTTTAAATACTTTTTTTTTTTTTTAAACCGTCCCTATCCCTTTGTGCTTGCACGCATATACAAGTTGCGCACGCATATGTTAACGGTATTTGAACCACACATTTGAGGTATCACCATGATCGTTGGAGCGAGAGCAATAATTCTAGAGCTAAACCTCCTCTGTAACTGGAAACTGGAAACCTGTAAATGCATTTAAAGCGATGCCTATGGAGATTTTTAAGTACCGTAGTTGGTCGCCATTCCAACTATGTGCACAGTTTTAAAGTATGACATGTGGGGTATCTATTTACTCGGCGTAACATTATCTTTTATATTTATACAAGAAATTGTGGTAGCTATTTTTTTTTTTTTTTTTATAAAATTGCGTTTGCAAAACCGCTGCACAAATACATTGCAACATTAAAAAAAATTGCAATGATCGCCGTTTTATTCTCTAGGGTCGCGCCCGCATATGTAAACAGTATTCGAACCACACATGTGAGGTATCGCCACGATCGTTAGAGCGAGAGCAATAATTCTAGCCCTAGACCTCCTCTGTAACTTTAAACTGCTAACCTGTAAAAGCATTTAAATTGTCGCCTATGGAGATTTTTACTGAAGTTGGTCACCATTTCACGAGTGTGCGTAATCGTAACCACTTCAGCCACGGAAGACCTGGCTGCCCAATGACCGGGCCAGTTTTTGCGATTCGGCACAGCGTCACTTTAACTGACAATTGCGCGGTCGTGCGACGTGGCTCCCAAACAAAATTGGCGTCCTTTTTTCCCCACAACTAGAGCTTTCTTTTGGTGGTATTTGATCACCTCTGCGGTTTTTATTTTTTGCGCTATAAACAAAAAAAACATACATTTTTTTAAAAACACAATATTTTGTAATTTTTGCTACAATATCCTACTTTTTTTATTTATTTATTTTTTAACCACTTAAGGATCTTGGGTGTTTTTCAGATTTTGTGTTTACGAGGCTAAAACATTTTTTTTGCTAGAAAATTACCTAAAACCCCCAAACATTTTATATA
The DNA here is from genome assembly GCA_029574335.1 of Rana kukunoris. Taxonomy (NCBI): domain Eukaryota; kingdom Metazoa; phylum Chordata; class Amphibia; order Anura; family Ranidae; genus Rana; species Rana kukunoris. The sequence goes on along the minus strand of CM056052.1, from coordinate 554,902,779 downwards.
TTTTTTTTCTAACACCCTAGAAAATTAAATGGCAGTTATTGCAATACCTTTTGTCACACCGTATTTGCGCAGCGATCTTACAAGCGCACTTTTTTTTGGAAAAAAAAACACTTTTTTGAAAAATAAAACAATACATTTTGGCCCAATTTTTTTTATATATTGTGAAAGATAATGTTACGGCGAGTAAAATGATACCCAACATGTCACGCTTAAAAATTGCGCCGGCTCGTGGCATGGCTTCAAACTTTTACCCTTAAAAATCTCGATAGGCGACGTTTAAAAAAAAATCTACAGGTTGCATTTTTTGAGTTACAGAGGAGGTCTAGGGCTAGAATTATTGCTCTCGCTCTAACGATCGCGGCGATACCTCACTTGTGTGGTTTGAACACCGTTTTCATATGCGGGCGCTACTCATGTATGCGTTCGCTTCTGCGCGCGAGCTCGTCGGGACGGGGCGCTTTAAAAAATGTTTTTTTGTTTTCTTATTTGTTTTTATTTATTTTATCATTTTTTTTTCACTGAAGTAAAAAAATAAAAAAATTATCACTTTTATTCTTATTACAAGGAATGTAAACATCCCTTGTAATGGAAAAAAGCATGACAGGTCCTCTTAAATATGAGACCTGGGGGGTCAAAAAGATGTCACACCTCATATTTAGACTTAAATGCAAAAAAAATAAATGACAAAAAAAAATGTTTCTTTAAGACGCATGGGCGGGACTGACGTTTTGACGTCACTTCCGCCCAGCAGAGCTATGGGGACGGGTGGGGGCCATCTTGCCCTCACTCGCATTTCCACACAGACAGCCGAAGGACCCGATCGCTTCCGCCGCTACCGACGGCAACGGTAAGCGGCGATTTCTCGCGGCGGAGACCGCCGTTATTGTTTACAGGACCGCTCCCTGAAAAGATATCCTGGTTGTTGCAGCAGCTGCTGCCGTTACCGAGATATCCATCTTTAAAAAAAGGACGTATATAAATGCGGCGGTCGTTAAGCGGTTAAAGGAATTTCTTTTCTCAGTTTAGGCCAATATGTATTGTTCTTCATATTTTTGGTAATAAAAATCGCAATAAGTGTATATTGTTTTGCGTAAAAGTTATAGCGTCTACAAAATGGTGGCTAGATTAATAGCTTCTTTTTTTTTTTTACTAGTAATGGCGACAATGTGCAATTTTTTTCGGGACTGCGACATTGCGGCGGACACTTGACACATTTTTGGGACCATTGGCATTAATACAGCAATCAGTGCTATAAAAATGCACTGATTACTGTGAAAATGTAAAAATGTCACTGGCAGGAAAGGGGGTTAACACTAGGGGGGCGATCAAGGGGTTAAATTGTGCTCCCTCATGTGTGTTTCTAACTGTAGGGGGAGGGGACTGACCGAGAGGAAGTGACAGATAGTGGTTCCTAATTCACAATCTGTCTTTCCTCACAGAACAGGGATTTGTGTGTTTACACACACACACACACGTATGTCCCTGTTTTGCCTTTCGTGCCCGCGGCCGTTGGTCATCGCGACCGCCGGTCACGAGCATCGGCACCCCCCGCGATGCAGCAGTTGCACGTGCGGGACCGACGTACAGCTACGACGGTTCGCAGCTGGTCGGCATGTGGTTAAAGTGTGACATGTTGGGTATCTATTTACTCGGTGTAACATCATCTTTCACATTTTATACCAAAAATTGGGGTAGCTTTTGTGTTTTTATTTTTTTTATTAATATTGGGCCAGATTCAGGTAGCCCGCCGTAACTTTGTGCGGGCGTAGCGTATCTTGTTAACACTACGCCGCTGTAACTTTGAGAGGCAGGTGTCGTATTCAGAAAGAAGTTGCGCCCAAAGTTACGGTGGCGTAGCGTAAATGGGCCGGCGTAAGAGCGCCTAATTCAAAATAGGCAGGTAGGGGGCGTGATCCATGTAAATGAATCGTGACCCCGCGCAATTGACGCTTTTTTCGAACTGCGCATGCGCCGGCGGTGGACGTATCCCAGTGCGCATGCTCCAAATCACGTCGCAAATAGTCAATGAAAACGACGTGAACGTAACTAACGCCCAGCCCCATTCTCAATCGACTTACGCAAACGCCGTACAATACGACGCTGTCCCGACGTCCATACTTAACATTGGCTGTGCCTCATATAGCAGGGGTAACTTTGCGCCGGACTTACGCTTACCCAAACGGCGTAAAGTACGATGACCGGGCGCAAGTACGTTCGTGAATCGGCGTATCTAGCTCATTTGCATATTCGACGCGTAAATCGAGGGAAGCGCACCCTAGCGGCCAGCGTAAATATGCAACTAAGATACGACGACGTAACGGACTTACGCCGCTTGTATCTTAGCTAAATTCCAACGTATCTTGTTTTCTGAATACAGAAAAAAGATACGCCGGCGCTTCTTAGAAGCTACGCGGCGTACCTCTAGATACGCCGACGTAACTTCTTTATGAATCTGGCCCATAGTGTTCCCCCCCCCCCCAAAAAAAAATAGCATTTGTATAGCTGCTGCGCAAATACCGTACAACATAAAAAATTGCAATGATCGCCATTTTATTCTCTAGGGTCTCTGCTTAAAAAAAAATAAAGGATAATGTTTGGGGGTCCCAAGTAATTTTCTAGCAAAAAATAAATAAAAAACGAGCGTATCGTTCTTTACCTCCCCCCCCCCCCCCCCCCCCCCCCCAAAGATACAATTCTGTCCTGGAATCCGGCCCATGAGGAGCATTGAGGAGATTTGGACTCTTGACGGGTTTCGTCATCTGCTCACGTTCCTCTCCCATCCCGCCAGCGTTCCCGGCCGCCTGCGTCCCGGCCATAGAGATGATGAATTCCGCACAATGTGCTCTTCAGCCGGCTAATTAAGAAATAATTACATCGTTTTCATGCCATTTAAAAAAACATTAAACTTTTAAGAACAGAAACGTGTGAAGATAAAAAAAATTATGGGATGGCGTCATAACTAATGGAAGAGTTTATAGACCCCTCACTCCGCGCTCCTCTTCATGCTGTCATCCTGGGAAAGATTCCTAATTAATTGGACAGATTGGAGGAGCACCAATCCCCTCCCGTACGTGTCGTCCCGTCATTGTCAGACATTCAGGTTTTATTGAATGGAATACAAACCCTCTGAAGAGCTCGGAGCCCCCTGAAGGTTACTTATCACCTGTAACTACACGCTGTTCATACTCGGTCACTATGAGATTCCTTTTCTGTATTCTGATCCCACTGATCTCTATCTCCCCCTTCTGTCCATGTCCCCAATGCAGTTGCCCACTCCTCCACATTGACACCTGCTTCTCTCAAGATCCCTCGGCCCTGATGTAAGCAGTGGGTTGGCTCTGGGCTATTTGCAGCCTCGCTGTGGCTATTTGCAGCCTCGCTGTGGCTATTTGCAGCCTCGCCGTGGGCATTTGCAGCCTCGCTGTGGCTCGCCGTGGCCATTTGCAGCCTCGCCGTGGCCATTTGCAGCCTCGCCGTGGCCATTTGCAGCCTCGCCGTGCCTCGCCGTGGCCATTTGCAGCCTCGCCGTGCCTCGCCGTGGCCATTTGCAGCCTCGCCGTGCCTCGCCGTGGCCATTTGCAGCCTCGCCGTGCCTCGCCGTGGCCATTTGCAGCCTCGCCGTGCCTCGCCGTGGCCATTTGCAGCCTCGCCGTGCCTCGCCGTGGCCATTTGCAGCCTCGCCGTGCCTCGCCGTGGCCATTTGCAGCCTCGCCGTGCCTCGCCGTGGCCATTTGCAGCCTCGCCGTGCCTCGCCGTGTCCATTTGGAGCACCACTGTGGCCATTTGCAGCCTCGCTGTGGCCATCTCCCTGCCTCCATGTACCTGATCTCTCCGCGCTGTGCCCATCTGCAGCCTTATGATCTCCCGGCGCTGTGACATGAAGTCTAGTAGGTGGCCGTCCAGTGCAACAAAGCCCCGCCTTCTCCTCGTCCGCTTGATCGTTCTTATAGGCGAGGGGAGGGGACACCCCCCCCCCCTCCTGCCGCCATCCGGTGTTTCTCTGGGGCTGTCCTGTGCCATCGGGGACCCAGAGAAAGAATCGCCTGTCACCGGATGACGAACATAGAAATTTACCATCGGAGGCCGGGCGCGACGTTATGACGTCACGCCCTGGCTCCTGAAAGTAAACAAAGCCGCGATCGCGTCAGCATGAGATCAGTGAATTTTTTCCCCCCGATCTCATGCTTTCCAGCCTGGAGGAGAGATTTGGGGACTTATTGACCCCGCCTCTCTCCATAAAGAGGACCTGTCACACACCATTCCTATTACAAGGGATGTTTATATTCCTTGTAATAGGAATTAAAGTGATAAAAAAAAAAAGTTAAACAAAAAAAATATTTAAATAAAAAAAAGTTTAAAACCCCCCCTGTCCCCGGTAGCTCACGCTCAGAAGCGAACACGCACGCAAGTCCCGCCCACATATGTAAATGCCGTTTAAACCACACATGAGGTATCGGCGCGTGCGTTAGAGCGAGAGCAACAATTCTAGCGCTAGACCCCCTCTGTAACTCTAAACTGGTAACCTGTAAAAAAATAAAGAAAGAAAGCGTCACCTATAGAGATTTTTAAGTACTGAAGTTTGGCGCCATTCCATGAGTGTGCGCAATTTTGAAGCGTGACATGTTGGGTATCTATTTACTCGGTGTAACATCATTTTTCACATTATACAAAAAATTGGTCCAACTTTACTGTTTTTTTTTTTTTTTAAATTTATGAAACTTTTGGGGCATTTGGAAAATTATTGCGCAAATACCGTGCGAGATAAAAAGTTGCAATGACCGCCATTTTATTCCCTAGGGTGTCTGCTAATTTTCGAAGTAATTTTCTAGCAAATAAATTATGATTTTTTTACATGAAAGAGAGAAGTGTCAGAATAGGCGCGGTATGGAAGGGGTTAAAATGCACCTATGATAACAAATATAGACCATTAACCACTTAAGACCCGGACCAATATGCAGGTTAAGGACCTGGCCCCTTTTTGCGATTCGGCGCTGCGTCGCTTTAACTGACGATTGCGCGGTCGTGCGACGCGGCTCCCAAACAAAATTGGTGTCCTTTTTTTCCCCACAAATAGAGCTTTCTTTTGGTGGCATTTGATCACCTCTGCCGTTTTTATTTTTTGCGCTATAAACAAAAATAGAGCGATCATTTTGAAAAAAAATCAATATTTTTTACTTTTTGCTATAATAAATATCCCAAAAAATAATTAAAAAAAAATTTTTTTTTTTCCCCTCAGTTTAGGCCGATACGTATTCTTCTACATATTTTTGGTAAGAAAAATCGCAATAAGCGTTTATCGATTGGTTTGCGCAAGATTTATAGCGTTTACAAAATAGGGGATAGTTTTATGGCATTTTTTTTTTACTACTAATGGCGTCGATCAACGGTTTTATTTTTTCGTGACTGCGACATTATGGCGGACACTTCGGACAATTTTGACCCATTTTTGGGACCATTGTCCTTTTCACAGCGAAAAGTGCTATAAAAATGCACTGTTTACTGTGAAAATGACAATTGCAGTTTGGGAGTTAACCACTAGGGGGCGCTGTAGGGGTTATGTGTGACCTCATGTGTGTTTCTAACTGTAGGGGGGCGGGGCTGGACGTGTGACGTCACTGATCGTCTTTCCCTATATCAGGGAACAGACGATCAATGACGGCGCCACTGTGAAGAACGGGGAAGATGTGTTTACACTCGCCTCTCCCCGTTTTTCAGCTCCTGTGACCGATCGCGGGACACCAGGGGCGATCGGGTCCCGCGGTCACGGAGCTTCGGACCGGGTCGCGTGCACGTGACCCACGGCTGGGCTCTTAAAGGCGAAGTACATTAACGACGATTACTGTGAAAATGACAATTGCAGTTTGGGAGTTAACCACTAGGGGGCGCTGTAGGGGTTATGTGTGACCTCATGTGTGTTTCTAACTGTAGGGGGGCGGAGCTGGACGTGTGACATCATTGATCGTCTTTCCCTATATCAGGGAACAGACGATCAATGACGGCGCCACTGTGAAGAACGGGGAAGATGTGTTTACACTCGCCTCTCCCCGTTTTTCAGCTCCTGTGACCGATCGCGGGACACCAGGGGCGATCGGGTCCCGCGGTCACGGAGCTTCGGACCGGGTCGCGTGCACGCCGGCTGCGCGCGCGTGACCCACGGCTGGGCTCTTAAAGGCGAAGTACATTAACGACGATTACTGTGAAAATGACAATTGCAGTTTGGGAGTTAACCACAAGGGGGCGCTGAAGGGGTTATGTGTGACCTCATCTGTGTTTACAACTGTAGGGGGGTGTGGCTGTAGGTGTGATGTCATCGATTGTGTATCCCTATAAAAGGGACACACAGCTCTCCCTGTTCTTCAGCTCCGGGGACGGATCGCGGGACTCCAGCGGCGATCGGGTCCGCGGGTCCCGACGCTTCGGACCGGGTCATGGGAGCGCGTCGGGCGCGCGCCCGCCACCCACGGCTGAGTACTAGCACACGTGCCTGTGCCCAGCCGTGCCCTTCTGCCGACGTAAATGTGCAGGAGGCGGTCCTTGAGTGGTTCATTTCTCTGTGAGTGGGCAAACTTGCACAATTATTTTCGTTATTTTCCTCACTGTGTATCTTTATAGTAAGTCACAAGGTGGAGGGCTGCAGCATGGGGCTAACCTGCGTCAGACGTTTGTGTGGTTTGTACATAAATATGTACGGAGGAGGGGGGGAGGGGCAGCATTATTTTCTCATTCTCTATGCAGGCCTTGCTTCCCGCTTCGCAGTGCTGCGCGGTGACTGCGCTTTACAGTTCCTCTGTTCCTGTGCCAGGCTGTCGGAGTCTTGCCAACGTGGATGAGAGCGGCGGACTCTCGTGTACCTAATTGATTTCATTTACTAACGGAGGTTTCTGCATCTCTACAAACCTGTACAAGGGGCGGAGCCAAAACTAAAAATAAAATCCCCTTTAGATTGGAATGTCTGACAACCGCCGGCTAATTGCCGGAAAAGCTACGAACTTTGTTTTAAATCCGTGAAATACATGAAAACTAAGAAGCGCGCAAAGGTTTTCTCTCCAACGCTGCTACAGCCTGAGCAGAAAAGCCTTTCCCCAGCCGAATGAGACCCTTGCTCTCCGTGGGAAGCAGCGGTCTCTCTGCAGAGGTCCGGCATGCCCCCTGCTAAGTCAGACCTTTTCTAAACCGCATTGCTCTGTGCTCCTTGTTTAGTGGAGAGCTCTTGATTTTGGTTTGGCAAGGGGGCGTGGCGTGCCGCCAAATCGCTTTCATATGACGGTCGCACCCCTCCGTGCGCCGCCACCAATGTACTACAAACACTCATAGGTGTGCGCAGCCTATTGCATTAGGGTGTGTACCCCAAAGCTCAAACACACGGTACCAATCACTCACTGTGTTCATTTAGAAAGAGAAGGGGGCCGGTAAATTACGTATTTAACAACCCCTTCTCCCACTCTTACTTAAACACCCCCCCCCCGTGTGTGCCTGCAACAGCAGCCAGTGGGAGAGAAAAGGATGGAAGCTGGCATTGCTGCCAGGGGGTGCAGGGCAGTAGGAAGAATCTTCACTGCACTCTGTGATTAGGGTGTGCCCAGGCACACCCTGTGCGCACGCCTATGCAAACACTGTATGACCAAAAGTATCGGGACGCCTGCCTTTACACGTGCGTGAACTTTAATGGCGTCTTAGTCCGTAGGGTTCAATATTGAGTTGGCCCCGCCCTTTGCAGCTATTGGACCCCTTTCACACTGAGGGCGTATTGCTGGCGCTATAGCGTTAAAAATGGCGCCTGCGAACCGCCCTCAAACAGCTAAATACAGAGATTCCAAAGGATATGGACAGCCGCACTCCAAGATAACTTCAAAAGTTGTCTTATTGGTAAAATCCAGGACATGTACAACTGCATACAACCAGACGGGGAACAGCCGACGCGTTTCACACTAATCTAGTGTTTAATCGTGGCCCTCAAACAGCTGCACCATTGTCTCCTTTGTGAAAGCCGAGGGGAGGAATCCGCCGCAAATCCGCCCATAGCGTCGGGTTTTACAGCCAACGCTATGGGTGGCTTAGTGTGAAAGGGGTCCAACAGCTTTAACTTAAAAAAAAAAAAACACAAAGAGAAAGCTTCCTGACAATGTTTATCAACAACATTGCTCAGCCACTAAGGCTGCATTCACACCTGAGCGTAGGCGGGAGCCGGCGTATTGCGGCGACATGAAATCGGCGTTTTGTCCCCGCGACTTGCGGCGACAAGTCGCTCCTTGTTTTCCGCTGGAGGGGTGATTTTAACATTGTCGGCTATGCCCGAACGCCTAATACGCCTGGAAAAAAGGGTCCGGGACTTGTTTCAAGCTTCAGGCGTTTCGGCGTAGAGATGTGAACCATCTCCATAGCCGACAATGTTAATTCGCCCCTCCAGCGTAACTCGGGCTGCTGCAGCGTCGGGCGACAAAACGCCTAGGTGTGAATGCAGCCTAAAACAGAAAGATAAAAAGAAACATTGTTTCATTTTTGTATCTTTCTGTTTATTCATCTACGGATCACAGGGTGAACTTCGATCTGCAGATGAAGTCCATTTCTTCTTAATTACTCTAATCAGCCCTAATTAACTCCTTATTCTCCTTCTCCATTTAATTATTATTTTCCTGCTGATTTTTTTTTTTCCACTTCTATTTTAAAAGAAATTATTAATAATTAAAACCTTTTTATTTTGTTTTTCTTAGCTTTGTTCGTTAATATTTATACATCTTTAATATACACTATCTTGTCAAAAGTATTGGGACGCCTGCCTTTACACACACACAGGGCCAGATTCAGGTAGCGTACCTTTGTGCGGGCGGAGCGTTTCTAATATACGCCACGCCGCCGCAACTTAGAGAGGCAAGTGCTGTATTCACAAAGCACTTGCTCCGTAAGTTGCGGCGGCGTACCGTAAATCGGCAGGCGTAAGCCCGCCTAATTCAAAGTAAGGAAGGAGGTGGGCGGCATCTATTTTAATTAAGCGTGACCCCATGCTAATGAATGGCCGGTCGAACTGGGCATGCGCGCGCATGCTCAGAATCACGTCGCATAAACTCCCTAAGATACGTCGGCGTAAATGCCTATGACGTGAACGTAACTTACGCACAGCCCTATTCACGTACGACTTGCGCAAACGACGTTAAAAACGACGGCTGCTCCGACGTCCATACCTTTTGAATGGGATGCACCACCTTTTTGGCGGTTTATCTTTACGCCGGGAAAATGCCTTTACGTAAACGGCGTAGATTACTGCGTCGGGCGTACGTACGTTCGCGAATCGGCATATCTTGATCATTTGCATATTTAACATGGGAACGCCGAATGCGTCCAGCGTAACTATGCGCCCACGATACGCCGGCGTAGGCAAGTTACGTCGGACGGCTGAAGCCTTGTTTTTCGGCGTATCTCGCTTTGTGAATCGGCGCAAAGATCCGACGGCGCACATTTGAAATTACGGCGGCGTATCTGGAGATACGCCAATGTAAGTCTTTGTGAATCTGGCACATGAACTTTAATGGCATCCCAGTCTTAGTCCGTAGGGTTCAATATTGAGTTGGCTCCGCCCTTTGCAGCTATAACAGCTTCATCTCTTCTGGGAAGGCCGTCCACAAGGTTTAGGAGGGTGTCTATGGGAATGTTTGACCGTTCTTCCAGAAGTGCATTTTGTGAGGTCAGGCACTGATGTTGGATAGGAAGGCCTGGCTCTCAGGCCCCGTACACACGGCAGAGGAACTCGAAGGGGCGGAACACATCGTTCCGCCCGTCGAGATTCTCTGCCGGCCGTCAGAATCGGCAACCCGCCCGTCGGGAAAGGCAACCAGCTATTCGATGGGCCGTCGAGCAAACCTGTTCTCTATTTGCTCGACGGGTTTCCCGATGGGCGGGGCTCGCCGAGAGCGTACACACGGCCGAGGTTCTCGGCAGAATGCGGCTCCCAGCAAGGTTCTCGCTGGTTTCTGCCGAGAACCTCGGCCGTGTGTACAGGGCTTCAGTCTCCTCTAGTTCATCTTAAAGGTGATCTTTCGGGTTGAGGTCAGGACTCTGTTCAGGCCAAACACGCTCATCCATGTCTTAACCACTTCAGCCCCCGGCCATTTGGCTGGCCAAAGACCAGGCCACCTTTTGACAGGGAACAGACGATCAGTGACATGTCACTAGGAAGAACGGGGAGATGTTGTGTTTACACTGACATCTCTCCGTTCTTCAGCAGGACATCAAGTCTGCGGGTCCTGCGGACACGGTCACGGAGATCGCAACAGGGACGCAAGCTCGCCGGCGTGCGCGCGACCACACCGCAGCAAATTAAAGGGGACGTACCTGTACACCCATTTGCCCAGCCGTGCCATTCTGTCCCAAAGCTCCAATCATCTCACCACTGGACAATGAGGTCACTGTCCTCCAATGTCCTCCACCCCCCCCACATCTCATCCAATAGGGCACCTTTGTGGTGGAACGGGAGAGATTGGCATCATAGATGTGCAGCTGACAAATCTGCAGCAAATGTGTGATGTTGTCATGTCACTATGGAGCAAAATCTCTGAGGAACGTTTCTATAACGGGAGGGCCCGTGGGACCCAGAAGCTCTTACAAAGTATGAGCCAGGAAATAATGGACATATGTTGTATTGCTTTAACATGGGTCTGTAATCCACAATATATTCAAGAATGTCTGTAAGAACTATTTACAGGTTGTTGATTCTGAACCCAACAGGTCAATTGAAAGAGTGACTCGTTAAATGTGGGAACACAGACTGTTAAGGTGTTAATGTCGTCTGCTACTGTGATGTAAATGAATCTTAGTATGGCTCCTAAGAACCTTTCATTGTGTTGTGCTAATGGACACTGTATTGTGTGAAGGGCTATTGGTGATAAATGTGTATTGTGAGTTAACACAGTCTAAGGGTCGAATGTCTGACTTATCAGCTGTAGTTAGTTAGCTCATGTAAATTATGTCTACTAAAGGAATGTGTATTGTATAGCAGGTGACAGGAGCTGCGATGTCTAGCTTGAGGGCTCATATCTAGGAGTCACCTTGTCTGGGTAAATGATTAGTTAATTAGCTCATGTAAATTATGTCTACTAAAGGAATGTGTATTGAGGTAACCATTGTACAATGTTGTGGGTGGAGTTGAGTCATTATTCATTTTTGGTTACTGACAAAGAGCCTGATGTTCTCATTGTCCCATTTGGGCGTTCCGTTGCAGTTTCCAACACCTTGTTGTATCTCTGCCACCAAGAATGAAGGTCAAAGGGGATCCAATCCGGGACTAGCAAGGGGGACCTAATAAAGTGGCCAGTGAGTGGCTGTATTTAGAGCAGCTTGGTTTTTTAAGGGAATTGCCAGTACCGGGAGGGATCGGCACAAACAACCAACACCAACGACTTGCAAATAAAAGGTAATAAAAATCCCTTTTACAAAGTGGATGGCGGGGGAGAAGAGACGGGAAGGTGTTTGCAGCTGATGGAGCCGACATTGGAGTGAAACCCGTTGCTTTGCCCTGCGTGGGAGAAGGACGACTTTCCTTTGAGGGTGAGAAATGTGAGCGTGGAAATTTGTGTTTTCTGTAATGTGTCGGGGAACCTCGCTCTGCTCCGACGTGTCAGTCTGCCATCATTGGGTGTCTTGCAGTCTGTCAGCTCTTCTCTGGCACTTGTTTAAAATGTAAAAACAAAATTCCCGATAATTGAGCCACCAGGGGCACCGCATGCCGCCATGTTCCACTAATGACAAACATCAGAGAGGCCGGCGGTGACGAGATTGTGATACAGAAATGTCAGATCTGAGTGAATGATAAACCGTCACTTCAGGGGTGATGGGAAGCGGGCGGCGAGGCTCCAGTCACAGAGGAGGCGTTCCAATCATGTAGGAATGTTTTTTTTTTTTACTGAACGCTTTTATGTACTGCCCACTGCCCTTCCCACCATTTTCCTCTCCAGAACATACTGCCCACTGTCTTCCCCTCCATACTCCTCTACTGAACATACTGCTTACTGTGCCTCGCTCCATATGCCTCTACTAAATATACTGCCCACTGTCCTTCCCTCCATGCTCCGCTACCAAAACATACTGCCCACTGTCCTTCCTCCCATATTTCTCTACTGAACATACTGCCCACTGTCCTTCCTCCCATATTTCTCTACTGAACATAGTGCCCACTGTCATCCTCCTCTCCATGCTCCTCTACCAAAACATACTGCCCACTGTCCTTCCTCCCATATTTCTCTACTGAACATAGTGCCCACTGTCCTCCTCTCCATACTCCTTTACAGAACATACTGCCCACCGTCCTTCCCTCTACTGAACATACTGCCCACTGTCCTTTCCTCCATACTCCTCTACAGAACATACTGCCCATTGTCCTTCCCTCTACACTCCTCTACTGAACATACTGCCCACTGTCCTTTCCTCCATACCCCTCTACAGAACATACTGCCCATTGTCCTTCCCTCTACACTCCTCTACTGAACATACTGCCCACTGTCCTTTCCTCCATACTTCTCTACAGAACATACTGCCCACCATCCTTCTCTCTACACTCCTCTACTGAACATACTGCCCACTGTCCTTTCCTCCATACCCCTCTACAGAACATACTGCCCATTGTCCTTCCCTCTACACTCCTCTACTGAACATACTGCCCACTGTCCTTTCCTCCATACTTCTCTACAGAACATACTGCCCACCATCCTTCTCTCTACACTCCTCTACTGAACATACTGCCCACTGTCCTTTCCTCCATACTCCTCTACTGTACAGTATACCCACTGTTCTTCTCTCAGTACTCCTTCACTGGACGTACTGCCCACTGTCCTCCCCTGAACATACTGCTTACTGTCCTTCCCTCCATACTACCCACTGTTTTTCCCTCCACACCCCTCCACTGAACATACTACTCACTGTCCTTCCCTCCATAATCCTCTACTGAACATACTGCCCACTGTCCTTCCCTCCATACTACTCCACTGAACATGCTACCTACTGTCCTTCTGTATTCCTCTACTGAGCATACTGCCCACTGTCCTCCCCTCCATACTCCTCAACTGAACATACTGCCCACTGTCCTTCCCTCCATATTACTCCACTGAACATGCTACCTACTGTCCTTCTGTATTCCTTTACTGAACATACTGCCCACTGTCCTTCCCTTCATACCCCTCCACTGAACATACTACCCACTGTTTTTCCCTCCACTGAACAATACTGCTCACTGTCCTTCCCTCCATAACCCTCTACTGAACATAATGCCCACTGTCCTTTCCTCCATACTACCCCACCGAACATGCTGCCTACTGTCCTTCTGTATTCCTCTACTGAGCATACTGCCCACTGTCCTCCCTTCCATACTCCTCAACTGAACATACTGCCCACTGTCCTTCCCTTTATACTTCTCCACTGAACATACTGCCCACTGTCCTTTCCTCCATACTCCACTGAACATACTGCCCACTGTCCTTTCCTTCATACTGCTCCACTGAACATACTGCCCACTGTCCTTTCCTCCATGCTCGTCTACTGAACATGCTGTCCTTCCCTCCATGCTCCTCTACTGAACATACTGCCCACTGTCATTCTCTCCACACTCCTCTACTGAACATGGTGCCCACAGTCCTTCGTTCCACACACCACCTACTGAACATACTGCCCACAGTCATTCCCTCCACATTCCTCTACTGAATATATGTCCCTTTTCTCCACACTCCTCCACTGAACATACTGCCCACTGTCCTTTCCTCCATACTCCACTGAACATACTGCCCACTGTCCTTTCCTCCATACTGCTCCACTGAACATACTGCCCACTGTTCTTCCCTCCATGCTCGTCTACTGAACATGCTGTCCTTCCATCCATGCTCCTCTACTAACATACTGCCCACTGTCATTCTCTCCACACTCCTCTACTGAACAGGGTGCCCACAGTCCTTCGTTCCGAACACCACCTACTGAACATACTGCCCACTGTCCTTTCCTCCATACTCCTCTACTGAACATACTGACCACTGTCCTTTCCTCCATACTCCTCCACTGAACATACTGCCCACTGTCCTTTCCTCCATGCTCGTCTACTGAACATGCTGTCCTTCCCTCCATGCTCCTCTACTGAACATACTGCCCACTGTCATTCTCTCCACACTCCTCTACTGAACATGGTGCCCACAGTCCTTCGTTCCACACACCACCTACTGAACATACTGCCCACAGTCATTCCCTCCACATTCCTCTACTGAATATATGTCCCTTTTCTCCACACTCCTCCACTGAACATACTGCCCACTGTCCTTTCCTCCATACTCCACTGAACATACTGCCCACTGTCCTTTCCTCCATACTGCTCCACTGAACATACTGCCCACTGTTCTTCCCTCCATGCTCGTCTACTGAACATGCTGTCCTTCCATCCATGCTCCTCTACTAACATACTGCCCACTGTCATTCTCTCCACACTCCTCTACTGAACAGGGTGCCCACAGTCCTTCGTTCCGAACACCACCTACTGAACATACTGCCCACTGTCCTTTCCTCCATACTCCTCTACTGAACATACTGACCACTGTCCTTTCCTCCATACTCCTCCACTGAACATACTGCCCACTGTCCTTTCCTCCATACTCCACTGAACATACTGCCCACTGTCCTTTCCTCCATACTCCACTGAACATACTGCCCACTGTCCTTTCCTCCATACTCCACTGAACATACTGCCCACTGTCCTTTCCTCCATACTCCTCCACTGAACATACTGCCCACTGTCCTTTCCTCCATACTCCTCCACTGAACATACTGCCCACTGTCCTTTCCTCCATACTCCACTGAACATACTGCCCACTGTCCTTCCCTCCATGCTCCTCTACTAACATACTGCCCACTGTCATTCTCTCCACATTCCTCTACTGAATATACATCCCTTTCCTCCACTGACCATACTGACCACTGTCATTCCCTCCATACTCCTCCACATTCTTCAACTGAATATAATGCCCACTGTCTTTCCCTCCATATTGCCCACTGTCCTTCCCTCCACACTCCTCTACTGATCATACTGCAGACCTAATATAGGGAATGAGGGTCAGAGAGTGAGGATGGGATACATTTTGGCGGGGGATATGCTGCAGAAGACAACACAACGCTGTGACCGCAGGTCGGCACCATGCATTTAGAGATATTTTGATATCTATTTTGAGATACTTCCGAGTGCCGCTCACCTCGCTTTCATAGCGCTGGTCAATGCAGCACCCGGTTTCCATCTCGGCCGAGCGTCAAAGGTTACCGCGTTTTTTTTTGTTTTTTTTTCAAATCTTCTTTTGTGGGAGATTTAGTGGCGAGCGCGTCCATTATCCGCAGCTGAGTGGCTGGCTTGCAATTTAGGAGTGCGTCTGGCAGACATGAAACATTTAGAAGAAGACTTCTGGAAGATAAGTGGCCGCATAAAACGCTTCTCCGTCTTATTTCTACTTTTTAGCCGATCGAGGTGATAAAAGTGCTATTGTAATGAATGTAAATAGCGCGATTTTATACGGCGGGTTTTACGGCTCAGCGCCGCGGTGCGTTCCTTCGTTCCTGCGAGATAAACAGCTCAGGGCTGCGTGAAGAGACGTCCCCCCCCCCCACCCCCCCAGAGACAGAGGGACCGTTATTGTCACTTATCCCCGAAGCTTTAAATGTTTCATTTTTCTTCGACACCCGAACCTGAAAGTGATTCCGTGGAGCCGGTGTGTTTAATGCGCAGATTAATGGTGACAAATGAATCCTTTCCCGTGCCATTACATTCTCCCCGTGTGCAAGCTGCTAGAATAACTAGCGGTAATGCCAGGCATTGATAATATTTAAAGAGAACCTGTCCTCAATGGGCTCAGTTAAAAATTTCAGTGTACCTAGTTTTGAAAGGTACCCACTCCCACTTTGGTCAGATCGCTTGGGTGATTCCACCAGAAGATCTCCCCCCTTGCCCCAAAACTTCTGGGTCACATCATGGGTCCTAGAAGGCCGCAGGACGTATTTGTGGAAACCATCTATGAAGCCGAAAGGAGTTGCAGTTGGCTTCCCACAGTTAACATGCCGGCACCAGGGACCCAAAGACCTGCGAAGAGCCAGTCCGGGTGAGGATGGTGCTCAATCCCTGGACACACACACACTTCTTTACTAAACATTCTGCTCACTGTCCCTTTCTCCACACTCCTCTACTGAACATAGTGCCCACTGTCATTCTCTCCTCACAAGATATTGCCCACTGTTGCTCCCTTCACACACCTCTACTAAATATACTGTCCACTGTCCTTCCTCCCATATTCCTCTACTGAACCATAGTGCCCACTGTCCTTCGTTTCATATTCCTCTTCTGAACATACTGCCCACTGTTCTTCCTTTCTTATTTCTCTACTGAACATAGTGCCCACTGTCCTTCCTCTCATATTCTTCTACTGAACATACTGCCCACTATTCTTCTCTCCATTCTCCTCAACTAAACATAGTGCCCACTGTCCTTCCCTCCATACTCCTCCACTAAACATACTGCCCACTGTTCTTCCCTCCACACTCACCTACAGAACATACCGTCCTTCCCTCCATGCTCCTCTACTGAACCTGAAAGTGATTCCGTGGAGCTGGTGTGTTTAATGCGCAGATTAATTGTGACAAATGAATCCTTTCCCATGTCATTACATTCTCCCCGTGTGCAAGCTGCTAGAATAACTAGCGGTAATGCCAGGCGTTGGTAATATTTAAAGAAAACCTGTCCTCAATGGGCTCAGGCAAAAATTTCAGTGTACCTAGTTTTGACAGGTATTCCACCAGAAGTTCTTATTCTCCCCCTTGACCCAAAACTTCTAGGCCAAGTCATGGGTCCTAGAAGGCCGCAGGACTAGTTATATCTGTGGAAACCATCTGTGAAGCCGAAAGGAGTTGCAGTTGGCTTCCCACTGTTAACATGCCAGCACCGTGGACCCAAAGACCATCAAAAAACAAGTCCGGATGGGCATGGTGCTCAATCCCTGGACACGCACACACACTTCTTTACTAAACATTCTGCTCACTGTCCCTTTCTACACACTCCTTTACTGAACATGGTGCCCACTGTCATTCTCTCCTCACAAGATCTTGCCCTCTGTCGCTACCCTTCACACACCTCTACTAAATATACTGTCCACTGTCCTTCCTCCCATATTCCTCTACTGAACATAGTGCCCACTGTCCTTCCTTTCATATTTCTCTACTGAACATAGTGCCCACTGTCATTCTCTCCTCACAAGATCTTGCCCACTGTGGCAGGGGCAGCACAGTGGTGCAGTGAGTAGCACTTTCGCCTAGCAGCAAAAGGGTCGCTGGTTCGAATTCCAACCACGACACCATCTGCCTGGAGTTTGCATGTTCTCCCTGTGTCTGCGTGGGTTTCCTCCGGGTACTCCGGTTTCCTCCCACACTCCAAAGAGGTAGGTAAATTGGATTCGTCCAAAAATTGGCCCAGTATATATGTATATATGTGTGTATGACTGTGTGTGTGTCACTAGCGTGTCAAGATCTTACAAGGTAAAAATGACCGCACCAGCCAGAAAAAAAAGACACTGCCTGGAAAAAGCGCCCAGAGGCGATTCAGTTCGCATGCGTTGCGCTACACAAGTCATTCATTCATTCATTCACTGTCGCTCCCTTCACACACCTCTACTAAATATACTGCCCACTGTCCTTCCTCCCTTATTTCTCTACTGAACATACTGCCCACTGTTCTTCTCTCCATTCTCCTCAACTGAACATACTGCCCACTAATCTTCCCTCGACTCTCGTCTACTGAACATACTGTCCTTCCCTCCTCTACTGAACCTGAAAGTGATTCCGTGGAGCCGGTGTGTTTTAATGCACAGATTAATGGTGACAATTGAATCCTTTCCTGTGTCATTACATTCTCCCCGTGTGCAAACTGCTAGAATAACTAGCGGTAATGCCAGGCGTTGGTAATATTTAAAGAGAATCGATCCTCAATGGGCTCCGGTCAAGAATTACAGTGTACCTAGTTTTGACAGGTACCCACTCCCACTTTTGGTCAGATCGCTTGGGTGATTCCACCAGAAGTTCTCCATCTCCCCCCTTGCCCCAAAAGGCCGCAGTACTATTCATACCTGTGGAAACCATCTGTGAAGCTGCCAGGAGTTGCAGTTTGCTTCCCACTGTTAACATGCCGTCACCAGGGGAATAATAGTGCCCCAAGGGCCGGATAAAAGTATGCAAAGCGCCACATCTGGCCCTCAGGCCACAATTTGGAGACCCCTGGCCTAGGCACTGTCACTTGTCAGCCAACATTCTTTTGTTCTGGTATCATTGATAGGCAAACTAGTTGGAAGAACGGTTCGGGTCCACATCCCCAATACAATATGTAAAGACAAGGGCCCGGATTCACGTATCTTCTTTACGCTACGCCCGCGCAACGTTGAGAGTCGAGCATGAAATTCACAAAGAAAATGCGATCAACGTTGCGTCGGCGTAGCGTATAGTTGTCGGCATAAGCCGACGTAAGTCAAAGTAGGTGGAAGTAGGCGTGATATATTAAAATGAAGTGTGACCCCATGCAAATGATGGGCCGAGCTTCAAAAAACGAATTGCGCATGCTATGTCTTTTGGACGCTTCCCAGTGCGCATGCTCACAGTCACTTCGAAAAAACTGCCTAAGATACGTCGAAACACTGCCTACGAGGTGAACGTAACCTACGCCCTGCCCTATTCACGTACTACGTAAACGGCGTACACAAAGTAAAATTTGACGGCGTCCATTCCCTGGTCCATACCTTTGCATGGGTTGCGCCTCCTATATGAAGAATAACACAAATCGCTTAAAACATGCACCGGGCGCATCTACGTTCGTGGATCGGCGTATCTCCCTCATTTGCATATCGAAACTTCCATATGCATCCAGCGTAAATATGCGCCCACGATACGCCGGCATAGGAAAGTTACGTTGGTCGGAAGAAGCCTATTTTTCGACGTAACATAGTTTGTGGGTCCGGGGCATAGATACGACGGCGCACATTTGTACTTGCGCCGACGTATCTGTAGATACGTCGGCGTAAGTGCCTTGTGAATCCGGGCCAAGGTTCCTCAAAAAGTTGGACTTTAGAAGGACCATGAACACTCAAAGTAGAACATTTATAAAATACATAAAATAAAAGATATAATATTTTTTGAGTGTTCATGGTCCTCTAAAGTCCCACTTTTTGAGGAACCTCGTCTTTTTCAATGATACGAGGTGCAAACCAAAATATTAAGCCCATTCTGCGCATCGTTTCCGTAACGTATTTCTGCGGACTTGCCAAGCTGCCGATAGGTCCGCTTTAAGTCGGTGAGTTCCGTGCCGTCCCTTGTATTCCGCCCCCCCCCCTCCCCCCCATTTACAAAAGTGTCCTCATGACTCAGACGGCTCCGAATTCCCCACAGACGTGAGCTCATGTGGAATATATTGGGAAGGATTAGGGAAGGCGGCACAGAAATTGGCCCTTCTGTCTAATGCGATCTTGTGAATATTCATGCCGTAACCGGCATCTCATGCAGAATAATGGCGCGGCGTTCAGCGAGTGTTAATGCGCCGGCTCCCCGTAGACCCGCTCGTCTCTCTCCCAACTCAACTCTGACTCCGACTTAACTTCAGAGCGCGAGCGCCGTCACTACCAGCCAGGGCAGCAGCGCCATTTTATCAAGGCGGATTAAAGGCTGATACACGAGGCGGGGACGGGTTTGGCTAGTTTTCGATGACACGCTCTGTGCTAAAATATTCATAAATTCCAACATTCTAATTTATTGGGCTTTAAAAAAAATTATGATAAAAATTTAAATTTCTTGACCACTTGCTGACCGACGTATGTACAGACGTCCGGAGCGATTATTACAAGACTGGCTTCAGCACATTTTTTCAGCCGGCTGAAAGGTGATCACTTTTACAGCGATGCGAAGTGAGACCCGCAGTGGTTCCCAGGCTCTCCCATTTACCTGTGGATCCTGAGGCCACGGTAGGTGGCCAGAATGGCTTTGCATAGAAGAGACGGAGGTAGATGGGTTCCCTGATCTCCTCTGTGACCAGTGAACCTGGAAGCGACAACAGTTTCCTTTAAAAGAACGGAACCCCTCCCCCAGTTGCTGCACACCAGCAAAGCCTGGATGTATCCTAAATGAAAGTGGCTGCAGCCGAGCCCTGTCTAAGGCACAGCCGACGCGTTTCGTCCTGCCCCTAGGGCTTTGTCATGGAGGTTTTGGTTACTTCCGGCATCGGTTATCATTCCCTGGCTGTTACGGCCAGCGAAGTAGCTAAGCAAGTATAATTTGTGCTTAGCTGCTCTAAGGGCAGGGAAGACATCGGGAGTCTAATGGACCCCTGATGTCTCTATAGAGAGTACCAGTATCAGAGCTGTCATTCCCCTGGCTGTTATAGCCATGGAAGAAGTTAACCAAGCACAATATTCGCTTGGTTTACATGCTTTGAAGGGCAGGGGTGACATTGGAGGTCCAATAAACCCCTGATGTCCTCCACCCTCATCTCATTCTACGGTCCTCCACCCTCATCTCATTCTACGGTCCTCCACCCTCATCTCATTCTACGGTCCTCCACCCTCGTCTCATTCTTCGGTCCTCCACCCTCGTCTTATTCTACGGTCCTCCACCCTCGTCTCATTCTACGGTCCTCCACCCTCGTCTCATTCTACGGTCCTCCACCCTCGTCTCATTCTACGGTCCTCCACCCTCGTCTCATTCTACGGTCCTCCACCCTCGTCTCATTCTACGGTCCTCCACCCTCGTCTCATTCTACGGTCCTCCACCCTCGTCTCATTCTACGGTCCTCCACCCTCGTCTCATTCTACGGTCCTCCACCCTCGTCCCATTCTACGGCCCTCTACCCTCGTCTCCTCCTTCTACGGCCCTCTACCCTCGTCTCCTCCTTCTACGGCCCTCTACCCTCGTCTCCTTCTTCTACGGCCCTCTACCCTCGTCTCCTTCTTCTACGGCCCTCTACCCTCGTCTTCTACGGCCCTCTACCCTCGTCTTCTACGGCCCTCTACCCTCGTCTCCTCCTTCTATGGCCCTCTACCCTCGTCTCCTCCTTCTACGGCCCTCTACCCTCGTCTCCTCCTTCTACGGCCCTCTACCCTCGTCTCCTCCTTCTACGGCCCTCTACCCTCGTCTCCTCCTTCTACGGCCCTCTACCCTCGTCTCCTCCTTCTACGGCCCTCTACCCTCGTCTCCTCCTTCTACGGCCCTCTACCCTCGTCTCCTCCTTCTACGGCCCTCTACCCTCGTCTCCTCCTTCTACGGCCCTCTACCCTCGTCTCCTCCTTCTACGGCCCTCTACCCTCGTCTCCTCCTTCTACGGCCCTCTACCCTCGTCTCCTCCTTCTACGGCCCTCTACCCTCCTCCTTCTACGGCCCTCCACCCTCGTCTTTCTACGGCCCTCCACCCTCGTCTTTCTACGGCCCTCCACCCTCGTCTTTCTACGGCCCTCCACCCCCTCGTCTTTCTACGGCCCTCCACCCCCTCGTCTTTCTACGGCCCTCCACCCTGGTCTCCTTCTATGGCCCTCCACCCTCGTCTCCTTCTATGGCCCTCCACCCTCGTCTCCTTCTATGGCCCTCCACCCTCGTCTCCTTCTATGGCCCTCCACCCTCGTCTCCTTCTATGGCCCTCCACCCTCGTCTCCTTCTATGGCCCTCCACCCTCGTCTCCTTCTATGGCCCTCCACCCTCGTCTCCTTCTATGGCCCTCCACCCTCGTTTCCTTCTATGGCCCTCCACCCTCGTTTCCTTCTATGGCACTCCACCCTCGCTGTCCTTCTACGGCCCTCCACCCTCGCTGTCCTTCTACGGCCCTCCACCCTCGCTGTCCTTCTACGGCCCTCCACCCTCGCTGTCCTTCTACGGCCCTCCACCCTCGCTGTCCTTCTACGGCCCTCCACCCTCGCTGTCCTTCTACGGCCCTCCACCCTCGCTGTCCTTCTACGGCCCTCCACCCTCGCTGTCCTTCTACGGCCCTCCACCCTCGCTGTCCTTCTACGGCCCTCCACCCTCGCTGTCCTTCTACGGCCCTCCACCCTCGCTGTCCTTCTACGGCCCTCCACCCTCGCTGTCCTGCTACGGCCCTCCACCCTCGCTGTCCTTCTACGGCCCTCCACCCTCGCTGTCCTTCTACCGGTGTTCCGTCAAACTCCAACTTGCACAAATCTCCTACCATATCGTTTCCGGAGACTCTACAGCAGCAATAATAATTGGAGATTTGGACAAGTTGCTGTTTTTCGCAGACCACCAGCAGCCAACAAACTACGGTACACGATATAATAAGTGGACATTGTTAGTCCGCCCACTACTAACCAACAACATGGCCGCCTTTTTTCCTCCTTACTCTGTGTTCTGTGAGATCAGGCAACTGGTCGTGTACCGTAGTGCATTGGCTGGCAGTGGTCTGTGAAAACAGCAACTCATCCACATATCCAATTATTGCTGCTTTAGAGTCACCGGAAGTGACGTGGTTGGAGATTTTGGCAAGTTGGAGTTTTCGGCAGAACACCGGCACTCATGTTTCATGTTACGGCTGGCATGACAAGCTGCTTCGTTTAATGTGTGATCACAGGCCGGGCTTTTAATGCCGACTTGGCACCTGTTTTTCACCAGACCAGTGAGATGGGCATCTTCCTTCTAATCAGGCGATCAGACGCCCGTGTCCCCGCCACTTCTGAAGCTCCCCGATCACATCGTACATCTGTTGATTTAATTTAGTCTATCTTTTTCTTTGAAGACCCAAATCCAAAAAAAGCGTGGAGCGAATCCCGCGATCAAAGCCGTCATGTTGACAAGGCTGATTAGCTGGAAGCTCATTTGCATAGCTCTTTGTCCGTGTTTTTTTACGCCTGTCATCCGCGTAAAGTTAGGAAACCAGCTGACAGCCGTGCACGTCGACGACCGCTAAACTGTGCCGCGGTATATTTAGACACTATTTACTTGAAAGGAATGTGTAATTTTTTTTCAATTTTTTTTTTTTTTAATTCATGAAGTACATTTTTTTTTTTGTATTTATAAACCGTGGGCCAGATTCAGATACACTTAATATTGCGCTGCGTAATCGAAATACTCTACGCTGCCGTATTTTACCAGGCTCTGCACCGAATTCTGGTAGATTTTTGCCCGTACGCTACGGCGGCGTAGTCTATTTCTCGCCGCGTAATCGAAATACGCGATTAGGGGGCGTGAAGCATTTAAATTAAGCGCGTCCCCGCGGCGATCGAACTGCGCATGCTCCGCTCAGAAATTTCCCGCCGCGCATTGCGCGAAATCACGTCGTTACGTCATTCGTTGTTTGAGTAGCGGCGTTTACGAACATTCCTATTCCCGGACGACTTACGTAAAAAATAATAAAAGACGTCGGAAAACGTAGAAATTCGACGCGGGAACGACGGCCATACTTAACATGGGCTGTCTAATATTAGAGCAGCAAAAAGCTGGTATAGTGTTACGCAAAAAAAAGATGACTAAAGATGCCGTAAGAGATTGCGATTGAAGATCGTAATTTCGGGGATCGCCGGCAAAAGCACATTAGCAAACCCCGACGCGGAAAACGACGGGAAGTCCACCCAGTGGCCGCAATTTTATTGCAGCGTAGATCCGAAGGCGTACGAACACGTAAGCCAGTCGAATTGAAGCCCGCAGCCGTCTATTCATGGTTTGAGGTTTTCGACTAGCTAGAAAACGCGCGTAATTTGAAATTACTCCAGTCTAACACCAGTTACACAGGAGTTACGGCTCTCTGAATCTGGCCCAGTGTTTTTTATTTTATTTTTTGTTATACTTTTTATTTTTTTTTAACCAATTGCCCTTAAGCAGGTTTTACCCCTTTCATGACCAGTGTATTTTTTGCTATTTAGGACTGTGCTACTTTTAACTGGTAATTACATGCAATACTGTACACAAAAAATAAATAAATATATATATATATATATATATATATATAATATATATACAATTATTTGTAAATTTAGGTCAAAATGTATTCTGCGTTTTTTTGTTTTTTTTGTGACGTGGCACTGCGTTACTTTTAACTGACAATTGAATTGCGCAGTCATGCAATCCAATAATACTTTTCTTTTCTTTTTTTCTCCACAAATAGAGCTTTTGATGATATTTTGACCACCAAGGCATTTTTTTATTTTAAATGTATTTATTATACAAACACACATGTTCTGCTATACACAATATCTTATAAAAAAATAAAAAAAATCTTCATAAATTTAGGCCGAAATTCATTCTGCTACATATTTTTGGTACGGGGGGTCTTCTTTCCGACTTCGGGGGGTCTTCTTTCCAACTTCGGGGGGCCTTCTTTCCGACTTCGGGGGGGCCTTCTTTCCGACTTCGGGGGGGGCCTTCTTTCCGACTTCGGGGGTCTTCTTTCCGACTTCGGGGGGCCTTCTTTCCGACTTCGGGGGGGCCTTCTTTCCGACTTCGGGGGGGGCCTTCTTTCCGACTTCGGGGGTCTTCTTTCCGACTTCGGGGGGGCCTTCTTTCCGACTTCGGGGGGTCTTCTTTCCGACTTCGGGGGATCTTCTTTCCGACTTCGGGGGGTCTTCTTTCCGACTTCGGGGGGTCTTCTTTCCGACTTCTCCTCTCTCTTCTCCCGCTCTCCGGTTCTTTCTCCCTTCTGCCGGGCACCTCCACTGTCTTATTCCAGCTCTTTTACCAGCGGGGGCCCGGTCTTCTGCGTCGCCTTCTTCCCTCCCCTCTTCTCTTCTTCGATGTCGACTCGATGCTCCCTCTCGCTTTAATTCCGGGTGTGCAGTGCGCAACGATTTATGTAGGCCTCTTATGACGTCACACAGTCCCAGCATGCTCCGGGTGGTGACGGCATAAAGGGGCGGGGTAATTATGTCGTCACCACCCGGAGCATGCTGGGACTGCGACATCATAAGAGGCCTATATAAATCTTTGCGCACCACACACCTGGCATTACATCGGGAGGGAGTGTCGAGTCAACATCGAAGAGGGAAGAAGGCAACGCAGAAGACCATGCCCCCACTAGTAAAATAGCTGTAAGAGAAGACAGCGGAGGTGCCCGGGGGAAGGGAGAAAGAACCGGAGAGCGGAAGAAGAGAGCGGAGAAGTCGGAAGACCCCCCCGAAGTCGGAAGAAGACACCCCGAAGTCAGAAGAAGGGAGAAAACCGGGTCCCCGCTAGTAAAAGAGCTGAAAGAAGATAGCGAGGTGCCCGGCAGAAGGGAGAAAGAACCGGAGAGCGGAGAAGTCGGAAAAAGACCCCCGGAGCTGCGTAATAAATTAATTTAAAAATCTGTCTAGTGTGTTTTTATTCTTGACACTTTTTACCCCCCAGGTGAATGGGTAGTAGTACGATGTACCCCATACTCATTCACATAGGGTGAGGGGCCCCCGCCCGCAAACCCCGACAACCAACGGCCAGGGTTGTCGGGAAGAGGCCCTTGTCCCTATCAACATGGGGACAAGGTGCTTTGGGGTGGGGGGTCGCAGGGTGCACCCCTGCCCCAAAGCACCCACCCCCCCATGTTGAGGGCATGCCGTCTGGTATGGTTCAGGAGGGGGGGCGCTCGCTTGTCCCCACCCACTTTCCTGCCGGGTTGCGTGCTCGGAAAAGGGTCTGGTATGGATTTGGGAGTAGGGGGTTTCCGGTTTTTCGGCGTAGGGGGTTCCCCTTGAAATCCATGCTAGACCTAAGGGCCTGGTATGCTCTTGGAGGGGGAAATCATGCCGGTTTTTTGTTTAAAATTTGTCATGAAGTTTCCCCCTCCTGGAGGCGACTTCAAGTCGCGTTGTAAGTCGCGCTTTGATTCATACTCAAGTCGTGTCCAAGTTGCCTCTCAGTCGTGTTGCCCCTGTGTGAATGGGCTCTTACACGCACATGAACTTTAATGGTATCCCAGTCTTAGTCCGGAGGGTTCAATATTGAGTTGGCCCCGCCCTTTCCATCTATAACAGCTTCAACTCTTCTGGGAAGGCCGTCCACAAGGTTTAGGAGTGTGTCTATGGCAAGGGTAGGCAACCTCGGTACTCCAGCTGTGGTGAAACTACAAATTCTATCATGCCGCTGCCTCTAGGATTCATGCCTGTGATTGTCAGGGTTTTGCTATGTATCATGGGAATTGTAGTTTCACCACAGCTGGAGGGCCATGGTTGCCTACCCCTGGTCTATGGGAATGTTTGACCATTCTTCCAGAGGCGCATTTTTGAGGACAGGCACTGATGGTGGACGAGGAGGCCTGTCTCTGCTCTAATTTACCCCAAGGGCGGGTTCTATGGGGTTGAGGTCAGGACTCTGTACAAGACAGTCAAGTTCAACGCCAAACTTATTCATACATGTCTTTATGGACCCTGCTTTGTGCTCTGGTCCAAATCATTTGGTGGAGGGGGGATTATGGTGGGGGGTTGTTTTTCAGGGGTTGGGCTTGGCCCCTTAATTCCAGTGAAGGGAACTCTTAAGGCGTCAGCATACCAAGACATTTTGGACAATTTCATGCTCTCAACTGACAATATACTGTACAGTGGAACCTCGGATTACGAGCATAATCCGTTCCAGGAGAATTCTCGTAATCCAAAGCACTCGCATATGAAAGCGAGCTCCCCCATAGAAGTCAATGGAAACGAAAATAACTTGTTCCGCATTGACTTCAACGGCATGCAATGCCGCATGTGGCCAAGGTGGGGAGAGCCTCGTAAACACTTGGAAAGGCCCAGGGACAGCTCGGCTGACCTCGGAAAGGCTCGGGAACACCCGGGAATGGAGTATTTCCAAACGGCTCTGGCACCCCCCGCACCTCAGGCCAAATGCGGTACTGCAGGCCCCATTAGCTTAAATTCAACGTTCTCAAATCGAGTCAGCATTAAAAAAAATAAAAAAAAATGCTTGTTAACCGCGTAACTCGCAATCCGAGGTTCCACTGTATATGCTAAACACTTTTTGGAACCTAAAAAAAGAGTTGTGGGGAGTTTTGAATTTGCGAAGTAGTCTCTGAAAACGGCGGTAGTGACATCTATAGGTGTGCGTGTATACGCTGACAGATGTGCGCACACAACAGGCGCCCAGGGTTTTCTTAGATTCTTCCCATTCTGTCGCCAGAAAACGTTTTCTCAAGATTCTGAACTCCAACTCCCCCGCACCGCCCCGAGCTATCCTGTGAATTGTAGTTGCTGATCACAGTGATCACAACGTTCTTTCTAGAGAGGAGTAGACACCTAACACAGAAATAATGAACACGGGTCAATGCCGCTGACGGGAACAGTGCGTGGAAACCGTTTTTAAAAAGGTCAGATCTCTGTTGCCGGAAAATTTCAAAATGGAAATAAACCTGAAAAGAATAAAATGTGATGTTTTGAGTTTTTTTTGGTAGAGCTCGTTCTGCTGGGGGGGGGGGGGGGGGTGGTATTTTTTTACCCGTGTATACAAATGTTCTATTGTGTACCCCGCCTGCTTGTAAACTCTCGACATTTGTAAATAATATATAATAAAAAATATTGTGGATTTTCTCCTCCAGTACTTCTTTTCTATCACTGAGGCTGCGTAAACATGTTCGTGTTGAGTGTTTGGCGCTTTTGCCACTTTTTTTTTTTTAAATGCGCGTTTTTGAACTTTGTCAATTTTGTTTTTTCTTAGCCTATAAAGCAAAAAATATCATCTGTTTCTTTATTTGTTGCTATGTTTTTTAGCTTTTTTATTTTTTATTATTATTATTATTCTCCCATTCGCCTGGTCATGAATGGGGTAAAACCTTCTGGAGCTGAGGAGGTTAATCGGTATTGGGTTTTAAATTTTTTTCTATAGAAAAAAAAAATACAGAACTTTTTTTTTTTTTAATACAATTTTGCAAATATTCTTCATACATTTAGGCCAAAATGCTACACAATTCTACAATTTTTGGGTAAAAATCGCCCAAATCCCGTGTATATTATTCAGTCTGTAGGAAAGTTATAGGGGCAGATTCACATAGAAATGGATTATCGTAGCGTATCAGAAATACACTACGCCGCCGTTTTTTACCTGGCTCTACGTGGAATTCAGGTAGATTTTGTCCAGTAAACGACGGCGGCGTAGTGTATTTCTCCCGTCGCAATCCATATAGACGAGTAGGGGGCGTGAATCATTTAAATTAGGCGCGTTCCCGCGGCGATCGATCTGCGCATGCTCCGTTCGCAAATTTCCCGCCGTGCATTGTGCGAAATCACGTCGTGACGTCATTCGTTGTTTAGGTAGCGTCGTTTACGGGCGATCCTAGTCCCGAACGAGTTACGTAAACAAAAAAAAAAATTTAATAAATTCGAAGCGGGAACGACGGCCATACTTAACATGGGCTACGTAACGTTAAAGCAGCAAAAAGCTGCTCTAACATTACGTACACAAAAATAGACGAAAGTGATTGCGACGACCACTCGTATCTTCGTGCATCGCCGTAAAAAAACATTTGCATATCCCGACGCATCAAAACGACGCGAACTCCTCCCAGCGGCCGCAAATAGATGGCAGCGTAGATCCGAAGGCTTACGAAGACGTAAGCCTCTCGGATCGAAGCCGCCGTATCATGGTTTGAGGATTCAAACTAGTGATACGGCGCGCGAAATTTGAAATTACTCCTGTCTAACACCAGTTAGACAGGCGTAATCGCTCTGTGAATCTGGCCCATAGAGTCCACAATCTATGGGATATATATTTTAAAATCGATCACTTCTGGGATACTGATGGACAATCTCCTTTTCTTGAGGCCCAAAAAAAGCCAGTACACAGTCCAAGGTATTTAGTAAGAGGCATGGTGAGTTTTTTTTAGTTTTTTTTGTGATTTTATTTTTATAGTTGTAATTTTTTGCCACAATTAAGAAATGTTAAATATATTTTTTTTTTAAATACTGCACATTTTTGAACTTTGGCAATTTTTTTTTTTTTTTTTAGCCTATAAAGCAAAAAATATAATCTGTTTCTTTATTTGTTGCTATTTTTTTGTAGCTTTTTTTTATTTTTTTATTATTCGCCCATTCACCTGGTCATGAAGGGGGTAAAACCTTCTGGAGCTGAGGAGGTTAATCAGTACTGGGTTTTTAATTTTTTTCTATAGAAAAAAAAAATACAGAACTTTTTTTTTTTTTTTTTTTAATACAATTTTGCAAATATTCTTCATACATTTAGGCCAAAATGCTACACAATTCTACAATTTTTGGGTAAAAATCACCCAAATCCTGTGTATATTATTCAGTCTGTAGGAAAGTTATAGAGTCCACAATCTATGGGATATAATCCGTGTTTGACAAATTTGCTTGGAATCTAGGAGCCAGCTAAAAAAGTTTGGAGCCAGAAAACGCACCCCAACCCGCCAAGCTCGCGCGCAGAAGCGAACACATACGTGAGTAGCGCCCGCATATGTACACAGTATTCAAACCACACATGTGAGGTATCGCCGTGATTGGTGGAGCGAGAGCAATAATTCTAGCCCTAGACCTCCTCTGTAACTCAAAACATGAAACCTGTAGAATTTTTTTAACGTCGCCTATGGAGATTTTAATGGGTAAAAGTTTGTCGCCATTCCACGAGCGGACGCAATTTTGAAACATGACATGTTTGGTATCAATTTACTCGGCGTAACATTATCTTTTCACAATATAAAAACAAATTGGGCTAACTTTACTGTTGTCTTATTTTTTAATTAAAAAAAGTGTATTTTTCCCCAAAAAAAGCGCGCTTGTAAGACCGCTGCGCAAATACGGTGTGATAAAAAAGTATTGCAATGACCGCTATTTTATTCTCTAGGATGTTAGAATAAAAATATATATATTGTTTGGGGGTTATAATTAGAGGGAAGGAGATGGCAGTGAAAATAGTGAAAAAACACATTGGAACTGCTAGAACTGTTTTACTTGTAATGTCAAACGGCCACCACAAGATGGCGCCAGATCACAGAAGGCCGCAAAGCCGCGGTTTGAAATACTGGCGGGCACGGGCCTGCCGCTATCACGCGGCGGGGGCGCACGGAGACACAGGATCCTGTGTCTCCGTGGTCCCCCGCCGCACGATCGCGGTGGGCCCGATCTGTGAAGGCCGCAAAGCCGCGGCCTCAATTACGCACGGGCGCCGGGTCACAGTTTCTTCTCGCAATTGCGACCGGGCGCCCGGATTTTGTCGAGTCCTGGCATATATATTTTAAAATCGATCAATTCTGGGATACTGATGGACGATCTCCTTTTCTTGAGGCCCAAAAAAGCCAGTACACAGTCCAAGGTATTTAGTAAGAGGCATGGTGAGTTGTTTTTTTTGTGATTTTTATTGTTACAGTTGTAATTTTTTGCCACAATTAAGACATTTTAAATATTTTTTTTTTTTTTTACATACTGTCACCAGTGAAGTACAGCATTATCATATGACTGCTGTGGTGGTGATGGGGGATACTGACTGGTGACCATATGTAAAAAATGTGTTTTACATTTAAAAAAATATATATATTTTATTTTTTTGTCATTACAAATGCGTACTAAATAAAAACGAGTGACCTAAATATTGGGCTGTAGATGAGCTTCAACCGGAGTCCCCCTCTTAGTCCGGTCCCGGCCCCCTTGGACAGGCTGTGAGACAAGATATTAAATTGCGGTCTGTTCCCACTGAGCTGACGCTCCACTCAGCAATCCTCTTCCCATCGTACAGAACAATCCCCCTTTTTTTTATTTTTCTGATGATTTTTAAGCAACTTGTCAGCGAGCGCAATTAGCTTCAGGGAGCGACTCCCCTCCAATCGATGCCTGCCTTCCACTTCCAGGCTTATTTATGAAATATGTAAGCAAAATTACTGACGTTAATCCATTTTCAATAAGATTCGCAGCTGCAGAGTGTAATTTGATATTGAACTCAGCGGGGTGAAATACATTCAAAACGCATTTCTTCATCTCGCAAATCACTCCTGGCTTCTCTTAAAGGGGCCGTGCAGCTTGTTCGGGGGGGCCCTTTAGATTCCTGTCTTAGCAAGTTGGCTACCGGGGCACCTTTACCCCCTTCTTGCCAAGGCCAATTTTCAGCTTTCAGCGCTGTCGCACTTTGAATGACAATTGCGCGGTCATGTAACGCTATATCAAATTTTTTTTTGCACATAAATAGAGCTTTCTTTTCACAGCTGTGGTTTTTATTTTTTGTTAAATAAAAAGACCGAAAATTGTGGGGAAAAAAAACACAACATAGTTTTGTTAAGAAATTTAGCAAACAGTTAATTTTTATCCTGCACAGATGAGGCTGCACTAATCAGGAGGCGCTGATTGGCAGCACTGATGGGCGCTGATTGGCAGCACTGATGGGCGCTGATTGGCAGCACTGATGGGCGCTGATTGGCAGCACTGATGGGCGCCGATTGGCAGCACTGATGGGCGCTGATTGTAAAATCATGGGAAAGAACAAAAAGTAAGGAAAGTGTTTGTAGACGGGGAGTGTGTGGTGGGGGCTTGTAGACGGGGAGTGTGTGGTGGGGGCTTGTAGACGGGGAGTGTGTGGTGGGGGCTCATAGACGGGGAGTGTGTGGGTGGGCGCCTGTTGACGGGGAGTGTGTGGGTGGGCGCCTGTTGACGGGGAGTGTGTGGGTGGGCGCCTGTTGACGGGGCGTGCATGTGGGTGGGCGGCGCCTGTAGACGGGGAGTGCGTGTGGGTGGGCGGCGCCTGTAGACGGGGAGTGCGTGTGGGTGGGCGGCGCCTGTAGACGGGGAGTGCGTGTGGGTGGGCGGCGCCTGTAGACGGGGAGTGCGTGTGGTGGGTGGGCGGCGCCTGTCGACGGGGAGTGCGTGTGGGTGGGCGGCGCCTGTAGACGGGGAGTGCGTGTGGGTGGGCGGCGCCTGTAGACGGGGAGTGCGTGTGGGTGGGCGGCGCCTGTAGACAGGGAGTGCGTGTGGGTGGGCGGCGCCTGTAGACGGGGAGTGCGTGTGGGTGGGCGGCGCCTGTAGACGGGGAGTGCGTGTGGGTGGGCGGCGCCTGTAGACGGGGAGTGCGTGTGGGTGGGCGGCGCCTGTAGACGGGGAGTGCGTGTGGGTGTGGGCGGCGCCTGTAGACGGGGAGTGCGTGTGGGTGGGCGGCGCCTGTAGACGGGGAGTGCGTGTGGGTGGGCGGCGCCTGTAGACGGGGAGTGCGTGTGGGTGGGCGGCGCCTGTAGACGGGGAGTGCGTGTGGGTGGGCGGCGCCTGTAGACGGGGAGTGCGTGTGGGTGGGCGGCGCCTGTAGACGGGGAGTGCGTGTGGGTGGGCGGCGCCTGTAGACGGGGAGTGCGTGTGGGTGGGCGGCGCCTGTAGACGGGGAGTGCGTGTGGGTGGGCGGCGCCTGTAGACGGGGAGTGCGTGTGGGTGGGCGGCGCCTGTAGACGGGGAGTGCGTGTGGGTGGGCGGCGCCTGTAGACGGGGAGTGCGTGTGGGTGGGCGGCGCCTGTAGACGGGGAGTGCGTGTGGGTGGGCGGCGCCTGTAGACGGGGAGTGCGTGTGCGTGGGCGGCGCCTTTGGACGGGGGAGTGTGGTGGGTGGTGCCTGTGGGCGGGGGCTTGTAGACAGACAGTGGCTGCAAAAACGCAGGCGATCAGGATCACTGGGATATGGCAAATAATTAAAAATATATTTTTTATATATGCTTTAATTAGGATTTTTCTTTCTCCTCTCCAGGTTATTGTTGTGGGATTGTGACGATCGGAGTTACAGTTACTACATCGAGGTGTCCACCAACCAGCAGCAATGGACGATGGTCGGCGACCGAACAAAGGTCCCATGCAGGTGCGCTGACTTCCGATCATCCGTATTCTAATCATTTATTGGCTACTACAGCATTGCGTTCCCGGTAACATTGGTTAGGCTTTTTTAATCATAATCATATGATTGCTCAGCCCCCCCCCCTTTCTGCCTGCAGTTGGAGGGGTGGGGGGGGCTGAGACTGCAAAAGACGCTTAATGGTTCCACCATCATGAGAGGTCCAGTAGTAAGTTGAGATCTGGACATGAGGAGCCGCTGTCCATCAAACACTCTTACCTGCCCTGTCAGGTTCCCAGCCACCTACATCACTAGGAGCGCCCCCTGGTGGGAGGGTAAGAGTATTTGGCTGAGACTCCTCCTGTCATTACAGTTCATGGCAAAGCAGGCTGGTCTTACCCGGGCATTTAGTCTTAAGCCATAGAGTCGGGGCTGATGGATGGTCAGCTCAGTCCCAATATTTGCTAGGAGAAGGGTGCAGGGCCTTGGCTTTCCCAGACGCTCTGGGTCTTTGGCTGCACATGGCACCAGCCAGGAGCGTGCATGCATGGGTATCTCCTTGGCAGCACCTGCAAACTGTTGGGGGTTGGCATTAGGGCAGCAGTGCAACTGATGGCATTTTCACTGGAGCGAAGAGTCTAAAGGGGAGGGGGGGGTGCCGCAGCTGCAGGAGAGGTGCGAGGGGTACATGGAATGACCTGGTGGGCCAGATTCGGCCTGCGGGCCTTGCGTTTGGGATATACATGTTTCAAAAAAATAAAGGGTTTAATATCACTTCAATTGGTTGCTTATTTTTCTTCTGTAGTTGTACTTTATCCTCTCGGCACAGAAAATAAAGGTTTTTAAAGTTTCCTTTCCCTTGTCTGAACCTTCCTGTTCCCATCCCCCCCCCCCCCGGTGTTGGTTTGGCCCCCGTCTCCCCCATCCATCCCTCACTTTGAATAGTGCCATGTACCCTTCACAGCACTTTGTTCTTCCTCCTCGGTCGGACATCACTTAGCTCTTATTAGACGGTGTTTAGTTCCGGCGCGGCGGAGAGGGAGGGGGGGGCTGGTAAAGGTTAGGTTTGGTGGTGATGGGCGCCGGGCTGATGTCACGGTGACAGTAAAGAGCCGCTTGTCAGGCCCATGAAAAGAGGAACTTGTTATTCTGCTCTTTTGGGCTGATGTAGTGAACCCGTCATCTGTATTAATAATTCACTCCTCAGGAGCCGGGGCTGTCCGCGCGATCCGGAGGAGAACGCTCGTCCTGCTCGTCTCTCTAGTAGAAGCCAATTAGCGTTATGTGCGCTGATGTCATTGTCATCCCTTTTAAATGTCGGGCTGAATTTATTCCTCCCTGCACACAAAAAAGACAATAACAGAAAGTCTTTTCTTCCCTCGCCTTTTATTTCCCCTTAAAGGGCAAACGTCGGTGATACGTTTTTCGGCGTCTCCGGGCGCGGCTTATCGCTGGGATGTCTTTTAGCAGAAGAAATGGTTCTGACTGGGCTCTAATTTGAGAGCCGGACAGTAATTAGCACAGCGCCCCCCTGGATAACCTTTCCTTTGTGGCGGCTGATGGCCGTCCCCGTGAAAGGGGACAAGAAAATGTCCCGATGTGACGCCAGGGACGCTCTGCCGAGCTCACTTCTTCTTGGTGTCGGAGGTGCAAACTGCAGCCCTTTGCTTGCTATTATCCGGCCTTTGGGGGACAATGGCTCCAAAGATGGGACAAGACTCCTCCCAATGGCACCAAAGATGGACAAGACTCTTCCCAGTGACACCAAAGATGGGACAAGACTCCTCCCAATGGCAGCAAAGATGGGACAAGAATCCTCCCAATGGCAGCAAAGATGGGACAAGAATCCTCCCAATGGCAGCAAAGATGGGACAAGAATCCTCCCGATGACACCAATGACGGGGCAAGAATCCTCCCGATGACACCAATGACGGGGCAAGAGTGCCAGAGCCCAGGCTTGTCACACATTTTGGGGGGGTCCCCTCTTCAGAGCGACACGTTTCGAGGGGGGTCCCCTCTTATTCACAGTGACACGTTTCGAGGGGGATCCCCTCTTCTTCATCTTTCAAAGGATAACGACCCTAAGCACACAGCCAAGATAACAGAATCAACTCTGTGAATGTCCTTGAGTGGCCCAGCCAGAGCCCAGACTTGTGACATGTTTCGAGGGGATTCACCTCTTCTTCAGAGTGACACGTTTCAAGGGGGATCCCCTCTGCTTCATAGTGACACATTTCGAGGGGGATCCCCTCTGCTTCATAGTGACACGTTTCGAGGGGGTCCCCTTTTCTTCAGAGTGACACCTTTCAAGGGGGTCCCCTTTTCTTCAGAGTGACACCTTTCAAGGGGGGTCCCCTCTTCTTCAGAGCGACACCTTTCGAGGGGGATCCCCTCTTCTTCAGACGACACCTTTCGAGGGGGATCCCCTCTTCTTCCCCTCGAGGGGGATCCCCTTCTTCAGAGCGACACCTTTCGAGGGGGATCCCCTCTTCTTCAGAGCGACACCTTTCGAGGGGGATCCCCTCTTCTTCAGAGCGACACCTTTCGAGGGGGATCCCCTCTTCTTCAGAGCGACACCTTTCGAGGGGGATCCCCTCTTCTTCAGAGCGACACCTTTCGAGGGGGATCCCCTCTTCTTCAGAGCGACACCTTTCGAGGGGGATCCCCTCTTCTTCAGAGCGACACCTTTCGAGGGGGATCCCCTCTTCTTCAGAGCGACACCTTTCGAGGGGGATCCCCTCTTCTTCAGAGCGACACCTTTCAAAGGGGGATCCTCTCTTGTTCAGAGCGACACCTTTCGAGGGGGATCCCCTCTTGTTCAGAGCGACACCTTTCGAGGGGGATCCCCTCTTGTTCAGAGCGACACCTTTCGAGGGGGGTCCCCTCTTGTTCAGAGCGACACCTTTCGAGGGGGATCCCCTCTTGTTCAGAGCGACACCTTTCGAGGGGGATCCCCTCTTGTTCAGAGCGACACCTTTCGAGGGGGATCCCCTCTTGTTCAGAGCGACACCTTTCGAGGGGGATCCCCTCTTGTTCAGAGCGACACCTTTCGAGGGGGATCCCCTCTTGTTCAGAGCGACATGTTTCGAGGGGGATCCCCTCTTCTTCAGAGCGACATGTTTCGAGGGAGATCCCCTCTTCTTCAGAGCGACATGTTTCGAGGGAGATCCCCTCTTCTTCAGAGCGACACGTTTCGAGGGGGATCCCCTCTTCAGAGCGACATGTTTCGAGGGAGATCCCCTCTTCTTCAGAGCGACACGTTTCGAGGGGGACCCCCTCTTCAGAGCGACACGTTTCGAGGGGGATCCCCTCTTCAGAGCGACACGTTTCGAGGGGGATCCCCTCTTCAGAGCGACACGTTTCGAGGGGGATCCCCTCTTGTTCAGAGCGACACCTTTCGAGGGGGATCCCCTCTTGTTCAGAGCGACACCTTTCGAGGGGGATCCCCTCTTGTTCAGAGCGACACCTTTCGAGGGGGATCCCCTCTTGTTCAGAGCGACACCTTTCGAGGGGGATCCCCTCTTGTTCAGAGCGACACCTTTCGAGGGGGATCCCCTCTTGTTCAGAGCGACACCTTTCGAGGGGGATCCCCTCTTGTTCAGAGCGACACCTTTCGAGGGGGATCCCCTCTTGTTCAGAGCGACACCTTTCGAGGGGGATCCCCTCTTGTTCAGAGCGACACCTTTCGAGGGGGATCCCCTCTTGTTCAGAGCGACACCTTTCGAGGGGGATCCCCTCTTCTTCAGAGCGACACGTTTCGAGGGAGATCCCCTCTTCTTCAGAGCGACACGTTTTGAGGGGGATCCCCTCTTCTTCTGAGCCCAGAGTCCATTGCCAGAGCAACCATCTTGAGCATACAAGGTTGTTTTCTTGTTCTTATCCAAATTCTCCTGTAGGTAGCAGTATAGCCCATTTGATAACAAACACAAAGATATTGAACGCCTTTTTGTTTTAATGCGTCTGGAATGCATTTATCTCGTACCATCTTAGAGCTCAGATGTCAAGTTACTTGCATCTTCACACTCTTGAGTATGGTTATCCCAGCCCAGTTCCTATGGAGTACAGGCCCGGTTTGTATGCGGAGTATTACCGTACATGCACAGCTTGTACTGTGGTTCCAGTGGCATAGACTTGGTTAATCTACGTGGTCCTGACACCGAGTACCGATACTCGGGGTCACGTGACTCTATTAGCGATTCGGTTTCCGGACGGACATTGCACAGACGCAAGGCGGCAGATAGATCGCGGCTTTTAATTGCACTATGCTCCTGACTGGAGGGAGATAAGCGAGGACAGGAACACCGGGAGATAGAAATGTTCTTTATTCATTGTGCTATATAAAGATTTTCTAATTATAAAGTTTAATTAAGTTCATTATTTTTTCTGCTTCAGATTAAATGAATATGAAATATTCTGTGACTTTCCCTGAACCTTTCCCAATTACCTTCCTCTTCATGTTTCTCATGTATGCCTAATGCATCAGCCGGTCTCCTCCACACGCATCTGTACACAGACAATGAAAGACTTTCACTCCAAGTCCATTAAAGAAGACCTGTCACCGCTTGTCAAGGTCGGCACCGCCGCCACCCAACAAGCCGGAAACCGGCAGAACACTAATACCAGTTGCCACCGCAACTGTGCAACCATGCACCTCCAGCAGTGCAGAGTATCTCAGGAGAGGAGAGTTAGAGGAAGGAGCAGAGTCCTCCAGCAGTGCAGAGTATCTCAGGAGAGGAGAGTTATAGAGGAAGGAGCAGAGTCCTCCAGCAGAGTATTTCAGGAGAGGAGAGTTATAGAGGAAGGAGCAGAGTCCTCCAGCAGTGCAGAGTATCTCAGGAGAGGAGAGTTATAGAGGAAGGAGCAGAGTCCTCCAGCAGTGCAGAGTATTTCATGAGAGGAGAGTTAGAGGAAGGAGCAGAGTCCTCCAGCAGAGCAGAGCATTTCAGGAGAGGAGAGTTATAGAGGAAGGAGCAGAGTCCTCCAGCAGTGCAGAATAAATCAGGAGAGGAGAGTTATAGAGGAAGGAGCAGAGTCCT
This sequence comes from Rana kukunoris, assembly GCA_029574335.1. Lineage (NCBI taxonomy): Eukaryota > Metazoa > Chordata > Amphibia > Anura > Ranidae > Rana > Rana kukunoris. The sequence continues at coordinate 554,865,017 of CM056052.1, read as the reverse complement.
CCAGCAGAGTATTTCAGGAGAGGAGAGTTATAGAGGAAGGAGCAGAGTCCTTCAGCAGTGCAGAGTATTTCAGGAGAGGAGAGTTATAGAGGAAGGAGCAGAGTCCTCCAGCAGTGCAGAGTATTTCATGAGAGGAGAGTTATAGAGGAAGGAGCAGAGTCCTCCAGCAGTGCAGAGTATTTCATGAGAGGAGAGTTAGAGGAAGGAGCAGAGTCCTCCAGCTGTGCAGAGTATATCAGGAGAGGAGAGTTATAGAGGAAGGAGCAGAGTCCTCCAGCAGTGCAGAATAAATCAGGAGAGGAGAGTTATAGAGGAAGGAGCAGAGTCCTCCAGCAGAGTATTTCAGGAGAGGAGAGTTATAGAGGAAGGAGCAGAGTCCTCCAGCAGTGCAGAGTATCTCAGGAGAGGAGAGTAATAGAGGAAGGAGCAGAGTCCTCCAGCAGAGCAGAGTATTTCAGGAGAGGAGAGTTATAGAGGAAGGAGCAGAGTCCTCCAGCAGTGCAGAGTATCTCAGGAGAGGAGAGTTATAGAGGAAGGAGCAGAGTCCTCCAGCAGTGCAGAATAAATCAGGAGAGGAGAGTTATAGAGGAAGGAGCAGAGTCCTCCAGCAGAGTATTTCAGGAGAGGTCTGGAGGAAGGAGCAGAGTCCTCTGTATAGGTGAATGACGTTTCTGTTACTTTCTCAGACTTTAGTTGTATCTCTCGGTTAATAATCTGGTGTTTGGGATTGTGTGATGTGCGGTGTGTTGGACCGGCACTCTTCTCTTGTTCCCCGGTAACTGGTTTATTTCAGTATTATAATATCGTCTCTTATTACAAGCCCCTCCATCCCGCAGCATTCATGGAGACGAGATCCTTTACAATACAATTTTTGTTATTACAGAAAAGACGGGTTTGATCCGCGCGGCACACAATGGCGCCCGGACAGCCTGTCTCCCTCGCCGCCAATGCGCCAGAAGCCGGGTCCCCTTTGTGTGACGGGGGATCCTCTTTGCCGGCTCCTGTGTATTGTCATCTCTATGATGTATAATCAGGAAAGTGTCGCCCCGCTGACAGCACAATGACTCACATTGAGCCTCTCCTCTCCGTTATCTGAACACGCTGTAATCTTGGCTGGGATTCGGATGTGTTTGCATTCCACGCTTTGCCTTGAGCTCATTGTCGGCGAGTCTCTTAACACAATGACTTTATTAAAGCATCAAGTGTGTTCTGTATATTGGGCTCAGCGGTGACTCTCCCCCGCCCTCCCCCCCAGTGCCTTCTAATATTATATAGTATATTGTACCTGCCTCCGCAATGCTCTCCTTTCACAAAGAACTTTAATCAAACTCCTTCGCTGCTTGCCAATTTTCTCTATTTCGCTTTCTTTTATATATATTTTTTTTTTGGGGGGGGGGGGGGGGGGTTTAACGACTTAAAGCGAAGTTCCGCCGAAAAGAAAATGAAAAGTAGGGTTGTCCCGATGCCACTTTTTTAACACCGACTATAAGTACCGATACTTTTTTTAAAGTACTCGCCGATTACAGATACTTTTTTGGTACTGATTAAGCATTACTGATAGGTGGCACGCACTGATGGCTGGGCACTGATAGGGTGGCACTGGCTGGCACTGAGTGATGAGCACTTATAGGTGGCACACACTGGCTGGGCACTGAGAGGTGGCGCGCACTGATGGCTGGGCACTGAGAGGTGGCGCGCACTGATGGCTGGGCACTGAGAGGTGGCGCGCACTGATGGGTGGGCACTGAGAGGTGGCGCGCACTGATGGGTGGCACGCACTGATGGCTGGGCACTGATGGGTGGCACGCACTGATGGCTGGGCACTGATGGGTGGCACGCACTGATGGCTGGGCACTGATGGGTAGCACGCACTGATGGCTGGGCACTGATGGGTGGCACGCACTGATGGCTGGGCACTGATGGGTGGCACGCACTGATGGCTGGGCACTGATGGGTGGCACGCACTGATGGGTGGCACGCACTGATGGCTGGGCACTGATGGGTGGCACGCACTGATGACTGGGCACTGATAGGTGACACTGAGTGATGAGCAGGTGGCATACACAGGTGGCACTGGCTGGCACTGAGTGATGAGCACTGATAGGTGGCACACACTGATGGCTGGCAGTGGCACTGGCTGGATGACACTAACAGATGTCACTGACTGGATGGCACTTATGGGCACGAGAGGATATATTTTTCTATACTGCCTCTGCGACGCCCATCTTGGTACACCTTGCACTTGGCCTCAATAAAGCAGCAGCGGACATCTTGTTACACCCAGCCCGAACTATAGTCCGCTGCTGGCAGGGTGTACCAGGATGTGCGTCAGGATTTTACAGCACTGACTGTGTAACGGCAACACGGAACGTCACTTCCGTTACTGAATGTGATGGCTCTGGTCGCCGATGCATGATGCGGCTGCCCCATACAAGCTTACCCGCCTGAGGACTCGCTCACAGCTCCGCTCTGCTTTCCCCCCGGTCTCTGCTCTCTGCACTGCTGGCTCCGCCCACTGACTTCCTTTCACCCATCCCAGGTATCGGCAAAGGTAGCGGGAGCATTTGTACAAGTACTCGCGCAAATGCTCGGTATAGGTCCCGATACTAGTATCGGTATCGGGACAACCCTAATTAAAAGTCAGCAGCTACAAATACTGCAGCTGCTGACTTTTTAATATATGGACACTTACCTGTCTTAGCCACCCGCGATGTCGGCATCCAAAGCCGATCTCTTCTCTCGGATGCTGCCGCCATCGGTAAGGTAATCAGGAAGTGAAGCCACAATTGATTCACTTTCTGGTTCTTTACTGCGTGAGTCGCGCTGCACGATTCCACTGGTCCCTGCTGTCTTCTGGGACCTGTGTGTCTCCCAGAAGACAGCGCGGGGGGGGTGGTGGAGTAGGCGCCGGATGTGGCATAGGTCACCTCGGTCACTGTGGTGATCTATGCCGGGAATGAAAATGCCCCCCTCGGCTTATACTCGCGTCACCTTTTTTGCGCCTGATCTCCTGGACTTTGGGGACCGGTACCAGCCGGCCGTAGGTCCCCTTGGCACACATGTAGCCCCACTCTTCCTACTACAAGTGTGCAAAGTTTGTTGTCTGGGGGACCTACGGCCGAGGAGCACTGATTTTTCAAGTCATGGCACCCCCTCCATAGACTCCCATGTTAAACGGTCATTTCTCTGGTTACTTTGGGGGCCCGGTACCAGACGGTCTTGGGTCCCCTGGACCCGGAACTTGGCACACATATAGCCCCATTTCTCCTCTACAAGTGTGCAAAGTTTGTTGTCCGGGGGACCTACGACTGGGGAGCACCGATTTTTCAAAGCCGGCACCCCTTCTTTAGACTCCCATGTTAAACATCAGTCTAGACATGGGCACAGTGAGGCATGGACACAGTGAGGCATGGGCACAGTGAGGTATGGTCAGAGTAGTCGCTGGACGTGGCATAGGTCACCTCGATCACCGTGGTTATCTATGCCCGGAAGTGCGAGCAAATACCTGTATTACACAGGTGTCTGCTCCCTCCTCCCCCTGTAAGGTGTGAAATGTCACATCAGAGTGGGGGGGGGGGGTGGATTCCAAAAAGCAGAAGTTCCATTTTTGGTTGAAACTCCAGTTTATGGTGAAATTATGTTCTTTCCACTGCCAGATTATGACCCCAACAGTGCTCACTAGAACATTCTCAAGTTTAGAAATCCTTTGGTAACCAATGCCATCGGTATGGCAAGGTCCATAAAAAACATGGATGAGCGAGTTTGGGGTGGAGGAACTTGACTGGCCTGGACAGAGTCCTGAGCACAAAAGAACACCTTTGGGATGAACTAGAATGGAGACTGTAAGCCAGGCCTTCTCTTCAAACATCAGTGCCTGACCTCACAAATGCCCTTCTGGAAGAATGGTCAAACATTCCCATAGACACACTCCTAAACCTTGTGGAGCCTTCCCAGAAGAGTTGAAGCTGTTATAGCTGCAAAGGGTGGGGCCAACTCAATACTGAACCCTACGGACTAAGACTGGGATGCCATTAAAGTTCATGTAAAGACAGGTGTCCCAATACTTTTGACAATATAGTGCATGTCAGTACCACTATGGAAATAAAGAAATGGCACAGGATTCTCAAGGTTACAGATTGAGAAGCTTCCAGAGACTCGTGCGTGTAAAGGCAGGTGTCCCAATACTTTTGACAATATAGTGTATACAAAATTAAAGCTTTTGTGCCCGGAGTTGAGCTTTAACATCGCTGTGTTTTTTAAGGTGGATTCCGCTCTCTGTTCTCGCCGCCGAGCCGGTTACACGTCGGTTATTTGGCAAAATTGGGATGTGTAATCCGTCCCCGACAAGCGGTTTTTGTGTGACACGGTCAGGTCCCCGGTATCTCTGTGATGTCTCTTCTTCTCGCTCCCCAAATACCAGCATGACAACGGCAACGTCCTCTCTCTATTCTCTGCGTCCCTCAGATAAGTACAATGACTCGGCGAGGTGGGGAGACCGCGACGCTTTCATGTGCGGAATGTGCGCCGGAGATAAGCGTCCCCCACTTTCTTCCTCTACAAAGACGAGCCGAGCGCCGGCTGGCTTTCAAGTGTCTCTTTTTATATCTCCGCCTGTTTGATAGCAATATTTTCATCCGCTGTATTATTCTGCGGGGTTCCTTTGTAGGTTCGGAATTTAGGAATTATTTTTTTGTGCCTCGGGGGAATTATCGGCTTGCGATTTCTTCTTTTATAGATCTTGTGTGGAATGGAGGGGATGCTCACCGTTCCCGTATTTGGCTCGCCGTTTTCTAGGTGAGAAATGAGAGATTACCGTATATACTCGAGTATAAGGCGAGTTTTTCAGTACATTTTTTTTTTTGTGCTGAAAATGCCCCCCTCGGCTTATACTTGAGTCACCTTTTTGCGCCTGAGCTTCTGTGATTTGGGGACTCTGTACCGGACGGCCGTAGGTCCCCTTGGCACACATGTAGCCCCACTCTTCCCCTACAAGTGTGCAAAGTGTGTTCTCTGGGGGACCTACGGCCGGGGAGCACCGATTTTTTTTTTTTTTTTCAAAGCCGGGCACCCCTTTCATAGACTCCCATGTTACGGTCATTTCTCCGGTGACTTTGGGGACCCAGTACCGGCCGGTCGTAGGTCCCCTGGACCTGGAACTTGGAACACATATAGCCCCATTTCTCCTCTATAAGTGTGCAAAGTTTTTGTCTGGGGAGCACCGATTTTTTTCAAAGCCGGGCACCCCTTCCATAGACTCCCATGTTAAACGGTCATTTCTCCGGTGACTTTGGGGACCCGGTACCAACCGGCCGGTTGTAGGTCCCCTGGACCCGGAACTTGGCACAGATGTAACCCCATTTCTCTACAAAGTTTGTTGTCTGAGGAAGCTATGGCTGGGCAGCACCTATTTTTCAAAGCCGGGCACCCCTTCCATAGACTCCCATGTTAAACGTCAGTCTAGGCATGGGCACAGGGAGGCATGTTCATGAGCACAGGGAGGCATGCTCATGGGCACAGGGAGGCATGCTCATGGGCACAGGGAGGCATGCTCATGGGCACATGGAGGCATGCTCACGGGCACATGGAGGCATACACATGGACACAGTGAGGCATGCACATGGACACAGTGAGGCATGGACACAGTGAGGCATGCACATCCGAAAAAACAACTCCAGCTGGTTTAACGACCAGCTATTGTTGCTAAAGCAAGAGCGAAGAAGAGCGGAAGCAGCCTGGAAAATAAGCTCTTCAGAGGAAAACCACACCATCTATAAGGAAATTACAAAAAAATAGCACAAAAATCTTTAAAGCCAAAAAAAATCATTTCACCAATATCATCACTAATGCCCTAAACCGCCCCCGCAAACTCTTTAACGTAGTCACTCAGGCCATGAATCCAGTCTGTCTTGAAGCCCCCAATTCTGATACCCAAGAATTTTGTACTGAATTGTCGGATTATTTCATTAACAAAATTGAGGGAATCCGTGAAAGCATTCAGCAAAATAGAACTCCCACTAACCCCCCCCTTCAACCGCACGCCTAATACCCACACAAATTCGCCACAAGCTACAAAGTTCACTTTAAAACCCATTTCCATCGAGGCCACAAAAAACATTGATACCCTACGATATAGCACAGCACCGAACGATATCATCCCCACCAAACTGCTGAAGGAATGTGCTGATATCCTGGCACTGCCAATCACTCGGCTTATAAACCAATCATTCAAGGAAGGTATAGTGCCCACCCAACTAAAACAAGGTATAATTAAACCTATTTTGAAGAAACCCACTCTCGACCCCAAAGACCCAAAACACCATCGCCCTATAACAGCCCTAAATGTCCTCTCTAAGGTGATGGAGAAAGTAGTGGTACAACAGCTACAGCATCACTTAGACACCCACAATCTGTTAGATCCTCTTCAATCGGGTTTCCGTCCCGGACACGGGACAGAAACAGCATTACTCAAAATATGGGATGACGCTCTCGAGGCCGCAGACGAAAGAGAATCTTGTCTTCTAGTTCTGTTGGACCTAAGCACAGCTTTTGACACGGTAGACCACAAACTTTTACTGACTCGGCTAGTTGAAGTAGCCAGAGTCGCAGAAGGTGATCTATCCTGGTTCTCCTCCTTCCTGGAAAACCGATCACAAATAGTGAAATTGGGACGTTTCACTTCTGAAAAACGCAAAGTGTCATGTGGAGTCCCTCAAGGGTCCCCCCTGTCACCGGTGCTGTTCAATATCTATCTTCGCCCTCTCTTTAAAATCATCAGTAGCCAAAAACTGCTTTATCACTCATATGCAGACGACACACAACTGTATTTTCGCATCTGCAACAAAAAGGATCATCATCTCAATCTAGAGACATGCCTCTCTTTGATAGAAAACTGGATGACCAAGAGTTATCTTAAACTCAACGGATCGAAAACAGAACTTCTCCTTTTTCACGCCAGTTGTAAGAATCAACTTGCAACCGCCGTGGACACCCTGCGCCCATTCTGGGCAAAATCATCACCCCTAGCGCCAAAGTCTTGGGGTCATCTTTGACTCCTACATGATAATGGACACACAAATAGGGTCAGTAGTCAGCGGATCTCACCATCTGCTGCGCCTACTACGCAGACTTATTCCATTTATTCCTAAAATAGACATAGCAGTCGTGGTGGGAACAATTGTGATGCAAATGCCCTTTACCTCGGACTCCCGAAGTACCAAATCGCTCGCCTGCAAGTCGTTCAAAATACGGCCGCCAGGCTTGTGACTGGGAAAAAAACCCTGGGAATCCATCTCACCTTCACTGAGATCCCTTCATTGGTTGCCAGTAAAAGACAGAATCGCTTTTAAAGCACTCTGTCTAACGCATAAGTGCATCCATGGGAAGGCTCCGAAATATCTATGCGAAAAACGAAAAGCTCATAATCCCAATCGCGTTCTGCGATCCACCAACCAAAATCTGTTCCAGATACCCAAAGCCAAATACAAGTCAAAAGGAGATAGAAGATTTGCTGTCCAAGGTCCCAGACTATGGAACGCTTTACCAACCAGCATTCGGTTGGAGGAGAACCACTTGGCCTTCAGGAGAAAGATCAAAACTCATCTCTTTTGATGACAAAGGAGACAGGAACAACAAGCGCCCAGAGGCAATTTAGTTCACATGTGCTGCGCTATATAAGTTCTTCACTCACTCACTCACATGGACAACATGAGGCATGCAGATGGACACCCTAGGCTTATACTCGAGTCAATACGTTTTCCCAGTTTTTTGTGGTAAAATTAGGTACCTCAGGTTATATTAGGGTTGGCTTATACTCAAGTATTAAGGGTATGTCTGAAGGTAGCTTAGGTGTTCAGGTAATGAAGCGGTGCATTGACCGATTTTGGTAATGGCAGTCAGGTCATCTATGGGGAAAAAAATAAGTTAGAGGGCAGAAGTACTAAATGGGGAAAACAATCAATTCATGACCATCATGGAACCTTTGCGATTTTAGTGAACATCGGTCTACAAAATCGCTGCCTTCTCTGATTGGAGTAGACATGGACCACTCCCAGAACTGATGGAGGATAACCAAGCAATATTGAGTAAGGAATGACCTTCTATGGGCAAACATTTCCATTTGGCTGCAATAGATTTGTACCTGTTGCCTACTGCGTAACACAAATGTGCAGCGGCAAAAAGGGCGAGCTTAACCACTTCCCTACCGCGCCTATTCTGCCGCTTCTCTCCTTCATGTAAAAATCATCTGTGGGCACCGATTGGCATATGTTGGGCATCTTTTGGAACATGTGGATGGACATGGGGGATGTACCTGAAGACTTCCCTGGTGGTCCTGGTGGCTTCCCTGGTGGTCCAGTGTGGGAATCCGAGAGGGGGCTACTGATAAACAATCAGCGTATACCCCCCCCTGTCGGGAGAGCCACTGATCTGTTCTCCTCTACTCGCGTCTGTCAGATCAACGGCTCTTCCTGTTTACATCCTGATCAGCCGTGATTGGACACTGATTGGCTCTTTACTGAGATAGGTGTAGCGGTGTGTCACACTGACACGCTGCACCACCGATTGCCGCAATGCGCGCCCCGGCTGTTAGCCTGCAGAATGTCAATAGACGTCCAGTCAGGATAACAGAACCACTTCCCGGGCGTCAATTTGCTATTGACTGGGCGGGATGTGGTGAAACAATATTTTTGCAGAGCGTTTTACACTTCTGGGGCCCTTTGTCTGCATGGACCACTTTATATAAAAGGTGAACTTGGCCTTTAACCATGTCCCCTAATCTTCACTGCACGAGGCGGGACCCCTGTACAGGGTGGCAGTAGCAAAGTATGCTGAGTAGAGGGAGAAGAAACGTTTTTGTAAAATGTCATCGTGGCGACTTCATTAAACCCGCGCTGAAGTCACGGCCTCTGCTGCAGGTAATAAATATGCATTATCAGGCTGAAGTTTTATGCCGGTAATAAATTGTCTCTCGTCGAGCATATCCGAGCGAGAGGGAAGATCTTTCACCGAAATAATGTAGAATGACACAGACCTCTGCTGCTTTGTGTTAACATTTCATCTCGCCTTTCACAACTGAGCCGCTGGGTGCAGCCGGGGTCTCATGATGGGGCCTAAAAATATTGTGGCCTTGCTAGAGGTCTACCAGAGGTGGCCCCTAAAACTACCGTATATGCCGAGTTTTTCAGCCCTTTTTAAAGCTGAAAATACCCCCCTCGGGTTATACTCGAGTCAGTGTACCTGAAATGATTGACAGGCTGCGGGCGTCCATTGTTTAATTAACCACTTCCCGCCCAGTCAATAGACAATTGACGTCCGGGAAGTTGTTCTGAAATCCTAAATGGGCGCCTATTGACGTCCAGCAGGATAACATGCCGGCACGCGCCCGTGGGGGCGCGCATCGCGGCGATCGTTGTTGCAGGGTGTCAGTCTGACACCCTGCATCTCCGATCTCGGCAAAGAGCCTCCGGGGGAGGCTCTTTACCACGTGATCAGCCGTGTCCAATCACGGCTGATCACGATGTAAACAGGAAGAGCCTTTGATCGGCTCTTCCTCACTCGCATCTGACAGACACAAGTAGAGGAGAGCCGATTGGCAGGTCTCCTGACGGGGGGTTCGCGCTGGACCACCAGGGAAGGGGGCAATAATAAAAGAAAAAAAAGGAGAATAGATGCCAACCAGTGCCCACAAATGGGCACTGACTGGCAACATGGGCACTGACTGGCACAATATGGGATCAACAAGTGATGCCCAGCAATGCCACCTATAAGTGCCACCAATGAGTGCCCATCAGTGCCGCATACCAGCGCCGCTTATCAGTGTCCATTAGTGCCGCCTCATCAGCGTTTCTCAACAGGCACAATTCCGCCTATCACAAACGTTCTCTCATCCTCAGACTTCGTTTCCCAGCGGACACTGTGTTCAGTCAATCACGGACGTCTTTTCATCCTCAGGACAAGAGGACGTCCGTGATTGGCGGAACACTGAAGACGGTGTCTGCTGGGAAACCGAGTCTGAGGATGAGAGAACATCAGTGATAGGTGGAACTGTGTCTGCTGAGAAACGCCCATCACGGAAGGGACCAGGAGGAGACTGAGACTTTTAAACAATGGACACCCGCAGCTTGTCAATTTCAGGTACACTGACTCGGCACAGTGAGGTTGCAATGGGCACAGTGAGTTTTGGCACAGTGAGGTTGCAATGGGCACAGCGATATTGGGCACAGTGAGGTTGCAATGGGCACAGTGAGGTTTGGCACAGTGAGGTTGCAATGGGCACAGCGAGATTGGGCACAGTGAGGTTGCAATGGGCACAGTGTGGCGTGCAAATGGGCATTGTTGACCCTCTTTTCCACTTACAGTAGGTGCTGCATTCTCACCCTAGGCTTATATTCGAGTCCTTATATTTTCCCATTTTTTTTGTGGTAAAATTAGGTACCTCGGCTTATACTCGAGCATATATGGTAAATGGAATTTGTGTATATATTACACATAACAAAAGCTGCTAATAGTACTGATCATACAAAAACATTGTCGATAGCTGTGCTCTTCCAACCCCGTGGTAACAGTTTGGTTAAGACCCTTTTCTGTTCCACCATGACTGTGCCCCCCACCCCCTGTGTACAAAGCCAGCTCCATAAAGAAATGGTGTGACCAGTTTGGTAGACTGCCATTCTGGCTCTCTGCCTAATGATTGACGGGTGCCCGTTAACATAGAGTCCGCGGTATCGCTGATCAGCTTCCATTGTGTATGATTGCAATGGGTGGCGCGCCCCCTCCCCGGAGGTCTCCGATCATGTACTAGGTAGCCCGCCGTTCTGGCTCTCAGCCCAACGATTGACGGGTCCCAGTGAACATCGAGTCCGCGGTACCCGCAGATCATCTCCCACTGTGTATAATCACAAAGGTAGTGGGCCGCCGGTGGCACACATGCGCACTCCCTACCCGGAGGTGTCAGGTCACGTACTAGGTAGATCGCCATTCTGGCTCTCTGCCTAATGATTGGCGGGTGCCCGTGAACATCGAGTCTGCTGATCAGCTCCCACTGTGTATGATTGCAACAGGCGTGCCCCTACCCGGAGGTCTCCGATCATGTACTTGGTAGCCCGCAGTTCTGGCTCTCAGCCAACGATTGGCGGGTGCCGATGAACATTGAGTCCGTGGTACCTGCAGATCAGCTCCCACTGTGTATGTTTGCAGCGGGTGGCGTGCACGCGCGCCCCCTACCCGGAGGTCTCCGATTATTTACTAGATAGACTGCCGTTCTAGCTCTCTGCCTAACGATTGGTGGGTGCCAGAAACAAAGCTCTTTCTCTTCACATCTGTAACTCGGCGCCCCGACACAACTCATTCTTCCTTCCGCAGAAGCCAATTACACGGATAAGTTGTTCCATTTCTATCCATCTCCTCCTGCCCTTTGTGAAGCGCTTTGCTCCGTCTCTTCCTCCCGGAGATGGAGGATCTTCAGTCTCATAAAGTCAGTGTGATCTCCGCTGCGCGCCGCAACACTTCATTACAAGGACGCTCGCCCTCCGCCCGCAGATCGGTGTGTAAGAGGAAGAACTTTATAACAGAACTTTCTGTACTGAGATGTGCTGCTATGGAAGAAGAGGGGGGGTAAGGGTTTAGGAGAGCAGAGATGGGAACCCGGAGGAAGGTGCTGCCCTGACCCCACTCTGACCTCTTGTAGCAATGATACAAGCGGGGTCATCGCTCCGGCTATTGAGGGAGGTGAAGGGGCAGTAAGGCCCCTTTCACTCTGGGGCGGTTTTCAGGCGCTATTGCGCTAAATATATCGGCTGCTGTTTCTCCAGTGTGGAGCGGTGAGCTAGCAGGACTGCTTCAAAAGTCCTGCTAGCAGCATCTTTGGAGCGGTGAGAGGAGCACTGTGCTGCCCAGAGAGGCGAACAATTTCTCCTGCTTTTTCAACGCCTCCTCCAGAGACTTCAGCTTGGATTCTTCCCTCTTACTGCTTCCAGACTTGCTATGCAGAGATTTATTTTTCCTGAACTCCACTTTCAGGACAGCAAGTTTCTGTTCCTCCCTGTTAATACGGCAAAGTCTATTCACCACTCTATCCTGGAAAGAGCAGCACCACCTGCTGGAGGAGCTCCTCTGGTGCAGAGACTGAGTTGCTCAGTGATCTCTGTACAGCACTCCGGTATATGTCAGAGCTATATAAATGTATAATAATAATGGTGTGTGACTGTGGGAGGACATTAGAGTGTGAGCTCTTCTGGTACAGAGACTGATGTGACTGGCTCAGTGTTCTCTGTACAATACTGCAGTATATGTCAGTGCTATATAAATGTAAAATACTGTGTTTCCCCGAAAGTTAGACCTACCCTGAAAATATGACCTACCCTGATTTTTCCAGGAGAGCTTCATTATAAGCCCTATTCCGAAAATAATCCCTAGTTTAGGCTGGTTGTGGGCTGCTGGAGTCCTCTCTATTGCTGCTGGAGTCCTCCCCTTCCCCCAGCTGTCAGCGGAGAATTCAGCCCACTCTTTGCAAGGCTCAGAGCAGGTAGAAGCGCCAATCCCCGCTGCACTCCTCTTCTGCCAGCTGTCATCAGGGGATCTCGGGCCCCCTCCCTCTGCAGTGCTTGTGCCAGGGAAGAATGATCTGGTGGTTCACGAAAGCCCTGAGGAGCGCCGTGGGAAGGTATGTGACATGATTGGATTGCAGAGACACATACCCTTTGCATTATATTCTGCTGTGGTGGCTGTTGATTCTGGCAGTTTTTAGGCACTTTTAGGCTGTGCACACTGGGGATTAAATTGCAAGCCCTACCCCGAAAATAAGCCCTAGTGTGTATTTGGTTGCAAAAAATTAATATAAGACCCGGGCTTATTTTTGGGAAAACACTGTAATAATATTAGTCTCGGGTGTTGCTGCGATAAAACACAGAGTTGACATGTTCTTATGAGGGGGACACCTGTCGGTATGCAGTGTGACATGCATGGTAGGACGTTTTTATAACTGTCACCTCTGTTCTTTCAGGTCCTGGCAGAATATCACTTTTGACCGACAACCGACATGTTTTATCAGGATAGTCGGGACTCACAACACAGCGAATGAGGTGAGACTTCTGATTGCTTATATTGCAGATCCATGATTACCAGGGATGCACCGTTCCCGGTACAGGCAGTCCCCGAGTTATGAACGGGCTAGGGACTGTAAGTTTTGTTCTTAGGTCGAATATGATCAGAAGTCGGAACAGCATGCGCAGAACGGCAGAGACGTCGTTTTCCGATGTTCTGTCGAAAGTGCCCGCCGTCGAAAAGTGGCCTCCTGTTCGTAAGTAGGAGTCGTTCGCAAGTCGAATGTTCGTAACTCGGGGGCTGCCTGTATTGATATTGGTATCGGTGCCGAGTATTTTCACAGATACGTTGCACTGCGATTTACATCTGTGCAAAATTATTGGGCGCATACCGTACTGCAATAAATCGAATGCAAATTTGAACAGGAACGCGCTGTATCTGTCTCTGAATCGTATGTGGTTTCCCCACACTGCTTCTGTGTGAACCGAGGCTGAAATCGCTGTGGAGTGGTGGGGGGAACCGCACCGCATTCCTGCTCAAATTGCATGCGATTCTTTGCAGTGCAGTGTGGGCCCATTTATATTTGTATTGATGCAAATCTTTTTGCAAAGTATCCGTATTTGTACTTGCCAATAAAAAAACGCATTGGTGCAACCCTTATAACGATACGTAACACTGACAATGTTAAGAGTTCCCCAAGTGTTTTCCTTTTTTCATACAGCTTTTAAACCGTTCTTGTCATTGGCATGCACACCGGGTGTGTAGGTGTGGCGCACCCCACTGTTTCTGTCCATTCACAGCTGAGGCTGCAGAGAAAGGACCTTTGGAATCTCTGTCCTCAGTCTCCTTCTTTCTCTGTCCCAAAAGTGAGACATCAGGGGTCCGTTTAGACCCCTGATATTTCACTAAATTGTAACAGGAGGGCCGTGGGACCCAGAAGCTCTTACACAGATTGAGCCAGGAAATAAGGGACATATGTTGGATTGCTTGTAATCCACAATATATTCAAGAATGTCTGCAAGAACTAATTACAGGTTGTGGATTCTGAACCCAACAGGTCAATTGAAAGAGTGACTCGTTCAATGTGGGAACATAGACTGTAAGGTGTTAATGCCGTCTGCTACTGTGATGTAAATTAACCTTAGTATGGCTCCCAAGAACCTTTCATTGTGTTATGCTAATTGACACTGTATTGTGTAAAAGTTCTATTGATGATAGATGTGTGTTGTGAGTTAGCACAGTCTAAAGGTCAGATGTCTGACTAGTCGGCTGTAGTTAATTAGCTCATGTAGATTATGGAGTCAGAATGTCTGACTAAAAGATGTGTATTGGAGGCTCGTTAGTAAACATTGTATGATGTTGTGGGTGGAGTGTGTCATTGTCCATTTGATTACTACAGCATACATTTTGGTGTATATAAGAGCTTGCTTCCTCAATAAAGATTGTCTATTTGTTTTGAACTAGAGAACAGAGCTGCGTTTCTTGTTTCTGGGGGAATTCGTATGGATGGTGTCACCGGATTATGGAGTGTCGATAAGCTGTCTTGGGTTCGGAATGGAATATCTTAAACGGCGTTAACCCCTGTCCCATTTGGGGTTCCGTTACAATAATAAATAAAATAAAATGGTAAAAAATAAATTAAAACCACAAAAATAAAAAATAAACAACACCAGTGGCAGAACTATCAGGGTCGCACTTGAAACTGGGCTCTGGTGTTCCGCCACCATGGGGCGGACCCTAAGAAAGCAGGAAGGTGGCCCTCTGCCAGACTGTAATAAAGTGTCCCACGATGGCAGTAAAGGTCCTCGGGATCAGTAAAAAGGGCCGGTTATGGTTTCTTGCACCGGGGCCCTGGAGGTACTAGTTGCATTGTTACGCCTTTGTCATCACCTATGGAGAATTATGGGAACCGTCTTTTTATGCGATTTCACAGGTGTGCGCAATTTTAGGACTTTACATGTTTGGGTTGTATCAAAGAAATCGATGCCAATCTTTTAACCCCTCCATGCAAATATGCAGCCTCTTGGCACCTGGTCCTTGGCGGTAAGCAAAACATACAAATGCGACAAGATCGTGCATTCTTCACGCTCCCACCCAGGGATGGACTGACAACTCATAGGGCCCCCAGGCAATTGGAGATTATGGGGCCCCCGGGCAATAGATTATTGGGCCACACAGTATACATCAGGGGAGGGCTGGCAGCCTTAGGCCTGGGGGGCAAGTCCAGTCAAGTGGCCCATAGAGCGTAGAAAAGTGATGGATCGAGGAAAACAGTCTAAGATTTTTCATGATCACAAGAGTCTGCACAGGCCCCCCTTACATCAGAGGCCCCCCTTACATCAGAGTCTGCACAGAGGCCCCCTTACATCATAGTCCACACAGAGCCTCCCCTTACATCAGAGTCCTCGTGTCTGTGCAGAGAGAGAAGGGGATGTCAGTGCTGGTGTGCGCTGAGGCTGAGCTATGTGTGAGACATAGCTCAGCTCTGCAGCCATCTACCTTGGAGCTGAGACAGGCACGGCTGCACAGTGGGAGGTGAGCAGTGGTCCTGACCTGTGTTAACAGAGCTCCAGCAGGCATATTCCTGCCCTGCAAAAACAGAATTTGGTAGTGGCGGCCGGTGGCTGTGCATAGTGTCACCAGCCCGGGGGGAGATTTCCACCCTGCCCCCCCTGCCAGCCCTCCCCTGGTATACATACACACAGAATACACATACACACACTGTAAAGGTACTGGAGAGGCGGGGCAGCTATTTTCTTGTGATTTTTAAAAAAAACACAGATTTTTACATACTGTACTTGAATTTACTAAGGCTGGAAACCCTGATGGGGGGGCCCCCTAGTGGTATGGGGCCCTCGGGCAGCGCCCGAATGGTCAGTCCGCCCCTGCTCCCACCACAATTACCGGCGCCTAACCAAAAGCTTCAGATCGTTGCTTGCAGTCGGGAGTTTTCGGGATCCCATGACAGGCCAATCACGCCGGTCACGTGATCTTAAGCCCCGCCTCGCGGCATCCTAAACTTCTTAAAGGGCCAGGAGGCGCTGGCGTTAGGAGGTTACATGTTGCCAAAAATATGGGTATAATCTTGGCTTTTTTTCTTCAAACAATAGGTGCTGGAACTCAACCGCGACCCCCCAAAGCCACTCCCCCTACACACCCTCTTAACCACCTCAATACTGGGCACTTTCACCCCCTTCTTGTCCAAGCCATTTTTCAGCTTTCAGCGCCATCACACTTTGAATGAAAATTGCGCAGTCATGCTACACTGTACCCAAATGAAATTGTTACGGTTTTATCCCCACAAATAGAGCTTTCTTTTGATGGTATTTGATCATCTCTGCGGTTTTTAATTCTGTCGCTATGAACAAGAGAAGAGGAACAAGTTTGAAAAAACACAATATTTTTTACTTTTTGATAGAATACATTTTTATTTATTTTTTTAAACATTTTTTTTCCTCGGTTTAGTATTCTTCTACATCTTTTTGGTAAAAAAAATCGCAATTAGCGTATGTTGATTGATTTGCGCAAATATAGCGGCTACAAAATAGGGGATAGTTTTATAGCATTTTTATTATTATTTTTTTTTTTTTTACTAGTAATGGCGGTGATCTGTGATTTTTATCGTGACTGCGATATTGCGTCGGACACTTTTGTCAAATTTTTAGGACCATTGATATTTATACAGCGATCAGTGCTATAAATACACTGATTACTGTGTAAATATGACTGGCAGGGAAGGGGTTAACACTAGGGGGCGATCAAGGGGTTAAATGTGTTCCCTAGGGAGTGATTCTTATGGTGGAGGGAGGGGACTGACTGGGGGAGGTGACTGATCGATGTCCCTATGTACAAGGGACACATCATCGGTCTCCTCTCTCTCCCTGATGGGACGTGGATCTCTGTGTTTATACACAGAGATCCACGGTCCTGCTCAGTTACTGGGCAATCGTGGGTGCCCGGCGGACATCGCGGCTTGCCTGGCACGCGCCTTTGGGTCCCCAGTGGCGTGGCACGCATGTGCGCGACCCCTAGTAGCTAGGGAAGGCAAAGACGTCATATCACATCCGCCCTAGAACGAGAGCCTCATAGTCCCACCGTCATATGACAGGCGGGCGGTAGGCTAGTGGTTAGAGGGGCATTAAATACTAGGATTGCATTACACACAGAGTGCAGAGTTCGGGGGGGGGGGGGTTACACACAGAGTGCAGAGTTCGGGGGGGGGGGGGGGGTTACACACAGAGTGCAGAGTTCGGGGTGGGTTACACACAGAGTGCAGAGTTCAGGGTGGGTTACACACATGGTGCAGAGTTCGGGGGAGGGGGTTACACACAGAGTGCAGAGTTCGGGGGGGGGTTACACACAGAGTGCAGAGTTCGGGGTGGGTTACACACAGAGTGCAGAGTTCGGGGTGGGTTACACACATGGTGCAGAGTTCGGGGGAGGGGGTTACACACAGAGTGCAGAGTTCGGGGGAGGGAGTTACACACAGAGTGCAGAGTTCGGGGGAGGGGGTTACACACAGAGTGCAGAGTTCAGGGGGGGGGGGTTACACACAGAGTGCAGAGTTCAGGGGGGGGGTTACACACAGAGTGCAGAGTTCGAGGGGGGGTTACACACAGAGTGCAGAGTTCGAGGGGGGGTTACACACAGAGTGCAGAGTTCGAGGGGGGGTTACACACAGAGTGCAGAGTTCGAGGGGGGGTTACACACAGAGTGCAGTGTTCAAGGGGGGGTTACACACAGAGTGCAGAGTTCGAAGGGGGTTACACACAGAGTGCAGAGTTCGAGGGGGGGTTACACACAGAGTGCAGAGTTCGAGGGGGGGGGTTTACACACAGAGTGCAGAGCTGTCATTTGATGACTATGATCGAAAAATTGCAACTACCACCATTTTACTCTCCAGAAAATCTATACTTTTTCAGGGGTTTAATATAATTTCTAGCAAAAAAATGCAGATTTTTACCATGCGTGTAAAACATTAAAAAAAACAATGCCCCCTAGACAAAGTGGTTAAAGGAAGAAGTTAAAGTCTAAAAAAGGAAAAAATATGTTTTCAAAAAAATATTTTTTCCAAAAAATTTAATAAAAAAAAAAAAAAAAAAAAGATTAAAAAAAAATATTAATAATAATTGTTATTATATATTCTGAACATAAATATATGAAAAACCCTAACGAGTCTCTTCAAACGGAATATTTTAGTGTGTTGGATCGGCCAGCCTCTCATTGTGTGTATATTTATGTAGATTGGCGCGTTACACGGCTTATTTTCTACCCTTCACTCCCGTTCTGATCCATCGTCTCCCGCAGACAGTAAATCCATTGTCAGCATTGATTGCAGCTTTATCAATTTCCCTCCTGCACGAGATGCACAATATATCAGCCTCATTATGTCCCTATTTCTTTATATCAGTAATAATTGGGATGTGTGCGATGCAATCATGGCTTTGAGTCGAATACACGAGGAAAAAAAAATAAAAATAAAACAAATCTCTTTTTTTTTTCTCTGGAGTTCTACGCAGAGTCATTCACACAGCCCATCCATTTTATTACGCTCTAAACAGTCTAGAAATTGCCGTCGGTAATGACAACAATCTGTATGATAATTTCCACTTGTGGCGCCGTACACCGCATAATTACAGAAGAACGCTTTTGCTGCACCCAAATCTTTTAGTTTTTCATCTAATGGTTACTGAAAAGTCACGGTGATGGCGGAAAAAGACCAAGTGGTCCATCAAGTCTGTCTCTTTATTTTATTTATTTAATATGGATCTATGTTTTTCCCAAGCATGTTTAACCACTTAATACCCGCCCACCGTGAAATGACGGCGGGCGGGATACTCCATTATCCTGACATCACGTCATATGACGTGATGTCAATTCAAGCCGCTAGGTGGCGCGCGCGCGCGCACCCATCGGGTTACTAACAACACCGTACACGTGCCCGGCGGCCGCGATGGCCGCCGGGCACCCGCGATTGTCATGTAACTGAGCGGGGACGTGGAGCTCTGTGTGTAAACACAGAGCTCCACGTCCTTTAGGGAGAGAAGAGACCGATGCTGTGTCCCTTGTACATAGGGACACAATCGGTCACCTCCCCCAGTCACCCCCCCCTCCCCCTACAGTTAGAACACAAACTAGGCTACACATTTAACCCCTTCCCCGCCCCCTAGTGGTTAACCCCTTCCCTGCCAGTCATATTTATACAGTAATCAATGCATATTTATAGCATTGTTCACTGTATAAATGTGAATGGTCCCAAAAATGTGTCAAAAGTGTCCGATGTGTCCGCTATAATGTCGTAATCCCGAAAAAAAAAAACGCAGATCGCCGCCATTCCTAGTAAAAAAATTAAAATAAAAAAATCATGATTATGTCCCCTATTTTGTAGGCAATATAACTTTTGCGCAAACCAGTCACTATACGGTTATTGCGATTTTATTTTTAATTTTTTTTTTACCAAAAATATGTAGAAGAATACTTATCGGCCTAAACTGAGATCAATTTTTTTTTTTTTAATGGGATATTTATTATTATAGCAAAAAGCAAAAAATATTGTGTCTTTTTTCAAAATTGTCACTCTTTTTTTTGTTTATAGCCCAAAAAATAAAAACCGCACGGGCGATCAAATAGCACCAATAGAAAGCTCTATTTGTGGGGAAAAAAAGGACGCCAATTTTGTTTGGGAGCCACGTCGCACGACCGCGCAATTGTCAGTAAAAGCGACGCAGTGCCGGAAGCTAACATTTTGTCTGGGCAGGAAGGGGGTGTAGGTGCACAGTAGGCAAGTGGTTAAAGCAGAGTTTCACCCAAATGTTTCACTCCTGACCACGCGGCACTAATACTAATGTGCATCCTTAACCACGTCAGCCACAGATCAATATGCAGGTTCAGGACCTTGCCCCTTTTTGCGATTCGGCACTGCGTCGCTTTAACTGACAATTGCGCGGTCGTGCGACGTGGCTCCCAAACAAAATTGATGTCCTTTTTCCCCACAAATAGAGCTTTCTTTTGGTAGTATTTGATCACCTCTGCGGTTTTTATTTTTTGCGCGATAAACAAAAATAAAGCGACAATTTTGAAAAAAATTCAATGTTTTTTACTTTTTGCTATAATAAATATCGCCCAAAAATATATTTAAAAAAAACATTTTTTTCCTCAGTTTAGGCCGATACGTATTCTTCTACATATTTTTGGTTTAAAATGTATAGGGTCAGATTCACATACATTTGCGGCAGCGTAGAGTTACGCATTTACACTACGCCGCCACAACTTACTAGAGCAAGTGCTTGATTCACAAAGCACTTACCTGTAAAGTTGCGGCGGCGTAGCGAAAATCCCCCGGCGCAAGCCCGCGTAATTCAAATGAGCCGGGTAGGGGGCGTAAACTAGGCGCGTTCCCGCGCCGGACGTACTGCGCATGCGCCGTCCCAAAAACTTCCCGACGTGCATTGCGCAAAATGATGTCGCAAGGATGTCATTGTTTTCGACGTGTACGTAAATGGCGTCCAGCCCCATTCACGGATGACTTACGCAAACAATGTTAAATTTTCAAATGGCGACACGGGAACGACGGCCATACTTAACATAGGATACGCCACCTAGGGGGCATGTTTTTCTTTACACCGCGTATCTCTTACGGAAACGTCGTAGAGTCACTGCGTCGGGCCCGCGTACGATCGTGAATTGGCGTATCTCGCCGATGTACATATTCTCGCCGTAAATCAGCGGGAACGCCCCTAGCGGCCATTTTAAAATTGCAGTTCCGATACAACGGCGAAATACAATTACGCCGCTCGTATTTGAAGTCAATCCCGGCGTATCTTGTTTTCTGAATACAGAAAACAGATACGACGGCGTAGGTTAGAAGTTACGCGGCTTATCTACAGATACTTCGGACCGGGTCACGTGCGCGCGCCACCCACGGCTGGGCTCTTAAAGGCGACGTACCTGTACGTGCCTGTGCCCAGTCGTGCCATTCTGCCGACGTGTATCTGCAGGAGGCGGTCCTTAAGTGGTTAAAGCGGAGTTTCACCCACATTTTCCACTCCTCACCATGCAGCACTAATACTAATGTGCATCCTTTAAAATGAATTGGCAATTTATTTAAAAAAAAAGATCTGTTCACTTACCCGATTTATGCCTATATCTAATTACACTTCCTCCTCTAGAGGGGGGGCCATGGCACTGTGCGTCATTTCCGGTTTTGCATTGGCTCCCGGGAGAACTTGGTCAGTTTGGCATGGCCTCTATGGAAATTCTTGGCCAGCTTGGCGTTGTATGGCTCCAGTAACATTTAACACATTACTTTTTTTTTTTTTTTATAAAAAATTTTTTTTTAATCTTTAGAAAAATAGTATTTATTTTTCTTTAACCACTTAAGACCCGGACCAAAATGCAGGTAAAGGACCTTGCCCCTTTTTGCGATTCGGCACTGCTTCGTTTTAACTGACAATTGCGCGGTCGCGCGACGTGGCTCCCAAACAAAATTGGCGTCCTTTTTTCCCCACAAATAGAGCTTTCTTTTGGTGGTATTTGATCACCTCTGCGGTTTTTATTTTTTGCGCTATTAACAAAAATAGAACGACAATTTTAAAAAAAATGCAATATTTTTTACTTTTTGCTATAATAAATATCCCCCAAAAATATATAAAAAAACATTTTTTTTCCTCAGTTTAGGCCGATACGTATTCTTCTACGTATTTTTGGTAAAAAAATCGCAATAAGCATTTATCGGTTGGTTTTCGCAAAATTTATAGCGTTTACAAAATAAGGGATAGTTTTATTGCATTTTTATTATTTTTTTTTTTTTTACTACTAATAGCGGCGATCAGCGATTTTTTTCGTGACTGCGACAATATGGCGGACACTTCGGACAATTTTGACACATTTTTGGGACAATTGTCATTTTCACAGCAAAAAATGCATTTAAATTGCATTGTTTACTGTGGAAATGACAACTGCAGTTTGGGAGTTAACCACAGGTGGCGCTGTAGAGGATGTGTGACCTAATGTGTTTGTTTACAACTGTAGGGGGGTGTGGCTGTAGGTGTGACGTCATCGATCGTGTTCCCCTATTACAGGGATGACGCGATCGATGCTGCAGCCACAGAGAAGCACGGGGAAGCCGTGTGTACACACGGCTCTCCCCGTTCTTCCGCTCCATGGACGGATCGCCGCACTCCAGCAGCGATCGGGTCCGCGAATCCCGCGCTCCCGGTCCTGGAGCTTCGGACCGGGTCGCGGGCGCGCGCCCACGACCCACGGCTGGGTACTAAAATCAACGTATATATACGTTGATGTGCCCAGCCGTGCCATTCTGCCGACGTAAATGTGCAGTAGGCGGTCCTTAAGTGGTTAACTTCTTCCTTTGACCACTTTTCCTAGGGGGCATATTTTTTTTTAATGTTTAACATCGGCATCTATGGAAATTCTAGGCCAGCTTGACATGGCTGTGCCCTGCCAAGCTGACCAACATTGCATCACACTGCACATGCGCGAGATCGGCAGGTGCATGCTGGGTAGTCAGCATGCACGGAATCCAGGAAGAAGAACACTGTGGCTTCAGATTCCCCCTAGTGGAGAGGACCGTGCTGTGCAGAAACTTCATAAAGGAAGAAAACGATGCTGCACAGATAAAAAACTGGGCATAATTTACAGCATACATTTGTTACATTGCACGAGTCATGAGTATTCTAGGAGTATTTTTATCTTAAGTCATATTTTGGCCAAAATTTCGCTTTAAGTTCACTTGCTGACTAACTCAGTTTTGTTCCAAGCGTCAACTACTCTTTGAATAAAAGGAATATCTTCCAAGGTTTAGCTTCATATTGAAAATTGCCTCCTCCCCCTACCTCTGAACCTTTTTCACACCTTTCATGTATTTAAAGGGTTCCGTCATGTCCCCCCTTTTCCTGCTTCTCCTTACGGCTGTACAGACTATATCTATATAGAGGAATCAGGACCTCCTTCCTCCTGCTGGTGACCCCTCTATTGATATACAGATCTATATAGAGGAACCAGGACCTCCTTCCTCCTGCTGGTGACCCCTCTAGTGATATAAAGATCTATATAGAGGGATCAGGACCTCCTTCCACCTGCTGGTGACCCCTCTAGTGATATAAAGATCTATATAGAGGAATCAGGACCTCCTTCCTCCTGCTGGTGACCCCTCTAGTGATATAAAGATCTATATAGAGGAATCAGGACCTCCTTCCTCCTGCTGGTGACCCCTCTAGTGATATAAAGATCTATATAGGGGAATCAGGACCTCCTTCCTCCTGCTGGGGACCCCTTTAGTGATATAAAGATCTATATAGGGGAATCAGGACCTCCTTCCTCCTGCTGGTGACCCCTCTAGTGATATAAAGATCTATATAGAGGGATCAGGACCTCCTTCCACCTGCTGGTGACCCCTCTAGTGATATAAAGATCTATATAGAGGAATCAGGACCTCCTTCCTCCTGCTGGTGACCCCTCTAGTGATATAAAGATCTATATAGAGGAATCAGGACCTCCTTCCTCCTGCTGGTGACCCCTCTAGTGATATAGAGATCTATATAGAGGAATCAGGACCTCCTTCCTCCTGCTGGTGACCCCTCTAGTGATATAAAGATCTATATAGGGGAATCAGGACCTCCTTCCTCCTGCTGGGGACCCCTTTAGTGATATAAAGATCTATATAGGGGAATCAGGACCTCCTTCCTCCTGCTGGGGACCCCTTTAGTGATATAAAGATCTATATAGGGGAATCAGGACCTCCTTCCTCCTGCTGGTGACCCCTCTGGTGATATAAAGATCTATATAGAGGAATCGGGACCCCCTTCCCCCTGCTGGTGACCCCTCTAGTGATAGATCTATATAGAGGAATCAGGACCTCCTTCCTCCTGCTGGTGATCCCTCTAGTGATATAAAGATCTATATAGAGGAATCAGGACCTCCTTCCTCCTGCTGGTGATCCCTCTAGTGATATAAAGATCTATATAGAGGAATCAGGACCTCCTTCCTCCTGCTGGTGACCCCTCTGGTGATATAAAGATCTATATAGAGGAATCAGGACCTCCTTCCTCCTGCTGGTGACCCCTCTAGTGATATAAAGATCTATATAGAGGAATCAGGACCTCCTTCCTCCTGCTGGTGACCCCTCTAGTGATATAAAGATCTATATAGAGGAATCAGGACCTCCTTCCTCCTGCTGGTGATCCCTCTAGTGATATAAAGATCTATATAGGGGAATCAGGACCTCCTTCCTCCTGCTGGTGACCCCTCTGGTGATATAAAGATCTATATAGAGGAATCGGGACCCCCTTCCCCCTGCTGGTGACCCCTCTAGTGATAGATCTATATAGAGGAATCAGGACCTCCTTCCTCCTGCTGGTGATCCCTCTAGTGATATAAAGATCTATATAGAGGAATCAGGACCTCCTTCCTCCTGCTGGTGATCCCTCTAGTGATATAAAGATCTATATAGAGGAATCAGGACCTCCTTCCTCCTGCTGGTGACCCCTCTGGTGATATAAAGATCTATATAGAGGAATCAGGACCTCCTTCCTCCTGCTGGTGACCCCTCTAGTGATATAAAGATCTATATAGAGGAATCAGGACCTCCTTCCTCCTGCTGGTGACCCCTCTAGTGATATAAAGATCTATATAGAGGAATCAGGACCTCCTTCCTCCTGCTGGTGATCCCTCTAGTGATATAAAGATCTATATAGGGGAATCAGGACCTCCTTCCTCCTGCTGGTTCCCCCAAATCTTTTTCCTCTATAGTTCTGGCCAACACTCTACTCCCAGTTATTGAGGGTTGGTGATAGAGGTACACTTGGCTTGCCAAACTTCCTATTGGACACTATATGAACATCTAAACGTTGCCCTTTGAGGAGGGGTTCTCACTTTGGCATGCCCCCTCTTAAAAAGCAGATGAATACAATTTTTTTTTTCCAACCATCCACTTTTAATGGATCAGATATTAAAAATAAAACGGGCCAAACTTTATTTTATTAAACTGAAAATAACATGAATAGCAATTGCAGGTTTTCTTGGACCTTCCTTTCAGGCATTTCTTTTGTGTAGCTAAAAATGCAGGAGGACCCAAACAGACACACAGGGTTCTGTCCCTACAATATATACCTGCTGGCCCCAATAACGCTCCTTGCCGGTGTCAGAACACTTGTAGGGTCCAGAGTGACACCCGTATTTACGGCCAAACCCTTGAAAAAGTTCCATGTTCAAATAGAATATGAGCCAACCCAAAATGGCCCTCGGAGTCTACAGCTGTGGACACCTTTGTTGTGGCTACATTGTTTCCTTAGTGACCTGCTGTTGTGAACAATGCTGCTGTGTCTTAAAGCCACGGCAAAAATGGAACTTACACTTTTTTGGAATCCCCCCCGCCCCTCCGCTGTCACATTTGGCACCTTTCAGGGGGAGCAGATACCTGTGTAATCCAGGTATTTGTTCCCACTTCCAGGCATCGATCACTGCGGTGACTTACACCACGTCTGGTGCCTACTCCACCATAAATTTTGATCCATCTGTGGGCAGGCTGGTTGGACTTTTCACCTGTTCACTGGTGGTTATAGTCCCCAGCAGTGATCATTGTATTCTGCTGGTGGTAAAGGCTCCTTGCTGGCAGAACACAATAGCGCTGTGGGGGGGGGGGGGGGGGAATTCCACCATCAACACTGACTGTTGATGGGGGACTGGAGCAATTTTCTTTCTTTCAATCCAAGGTTGAAGGAAAGGAAATTGCATAATTGTATGTCTTGCCTTATTGGATCACCTTGGGGTGTTGGGTTCCCATAGTGATTCTTGCCTGCTTTACCACAACCTACAAGGACCCCTTTTTGCAGTGCCATAGCACCCCACAATTAGAAGATCACTGCCTTAGGTGGAGCTCATGCAGCGCCTCTTGGCATCCCATAAGGCAGTCTATCAAAATTTGAACACACCACCAACGCTGTACCCTGGCCTAGGCCAACAAGGCCCAGGGCAGCACGGAAAGAGTCCCCGCCAGCTTGTGCTACACTGTTAGTGTAGCGCTAGTCTTATGGGGCAGACTGGGCTGAGAGGCCAATTAGCCTAGCACCCCCTGCTTTCAGTATGCCAGCGGCCGGCATTCCGCATCTTGGGGGGGGGGGGGGGGGTAGCTGCCTCTAATTTTGACTATCCTGGACCACAAACCTTCCTCACTGTGCTATATGGTTTCTGCTGCACCATTGGCATGGTTATATCTTGGTCCTTTCCATAAAATTATCAGAAATTTGTGCTTAAAGTAGAACTATATAAAAAAACAGGGGTGCAATCAACGCAAAAAAAAATATTTTTAAACAAAAATTCCCCTCCCCCCAATAATGAAAGCTGAACACTGACAGGATAATCGCAAAATCCAGTGCAGCGCAAAATTAAATTTAACTTTTATATAAATATATATGTGATCAATATAGTCCAAAATGTGTGAAACAAATTCCAAAAAGTGCCAAAAGAGAAGAAAAATTTCCAAACATACGGCAGTGTTTAGTGCAAACAAATGTTTGTCTTCCGAAGGATGGCAGCGAGCAACGTACCTACAGGCTCCTCCCCCCTGTAGATGTTGGCATTCATGGTTCCCTCAATGATCTGTAGCCCCCCAGTGCTCTGCAGCTCCAGACCATGACACTCCCACCACCATGCTTGACTGTAGATAAGACACACTTGTCTTTGTCCTCCTCACCTGGTTGCCGCCACACATGCCTGACACCAAATACCTTTATCTCATCAGACCACAGGAGACGGTTCCAGTAATCCGTGTCCTTAGTCTGCTTGTCTTTAGCAAACTGTTTGCGGCTCTTTCTTGTCCATCATCTTTAGAAGAGGCTTCCTTCTGGGACGACAGCCATGCAGACCAATTTGATGCAGTGTGCGGCTTATGGTCTGAGCACTTACAGGCTGACCCCTCCCCCCCCCACCCTTCAACCTCTGCAGCAATGCTGGCAGCACTCATATCATACGTCTATTTCCCAAAGACAACCTCTGGATATGACGCTGAGCACGTGACCTCAACTTCTTTGGTCGACCTTGGCGAGGCGGGGGAGGGGAACCCGTCCTGTTATACCGCTGGATGGTCTTGGCCACCGTGCTGCAGCTCAGTTTCAGGGTCTTGCCAATCTTATATCCTCGACCATCTTTAAGTAGAGCAACCATTCTTTTTTTCAGATCCTCAGGGAGATCTTTGCCATGAGGTGCCATGTTGTACTTCCAGTGACCAGTATGAGAGAGTGAGAGCGATAACACCAAATTTAACACACCTGCTCCTCCTTCACACCCGAGACCTTGTAACACTAACGAGTCACATGACACTGGGGAGGGAAAATTACTAATTGGGCGGTTTAGACATTAATGGCTGTGTGTTGAGTTATTTTGAGGGGACAGCAAATGTACACTGTTATACAAGCTGTACACTCACTACACAACATTGTAGCAAAGTGTAATTTCTTCAGTGTTGTCACATGAAATGTGAGGGGTGTACTTACTTTTGTGAGATACTGTATGTAATGAAAACTGTGTTTGATAACATCTAAACTTTGTGATTTCAGGTGTTCCACTGCGTTCATTTTGAGTGCCCGGCACAGATCGTCAACCAGAAGGAGGACAACTGCGAGGAGAATCCGCCAAGCGAGCCCCCGCCTGTTCCTGCCCGCCAAGCCGTCACTATAGCTTTGCGCATTTCCAACGCCGGCGACAGTCCCTCACCGTCTCATCAGAACAGCAGCGTCCCTTCACAGTGAAGAGTTGGTTGAAAACCGTGAACTTCTGGAGCCATGTTGAACCCTCCTTCTCCCATTTGTGTGCTGTCGTAACGCCATGGCGCCCGGGGGGGGGGGGGGTGTGGGCAGGGGGTGATGTTGGTCCAAGGCCGCATCTGGCCGTCCACTTTGTAGGAATGAAATCCGGCCTTGGAGGAAGGAAAATTGCTATTCAATCTTCATCAAGACCTCTATTAGCACCCAAGCTCTTCACTCCGACCGTGTCCAGGCCGTCGACCTGGTAATTGGGCCAGCGGCTGTTGAAATTCAAGCCTCATCGCGGCCCCAGAACGCGACTAATTGAGGAATTTATTGCTTTTCTGGCCTTGTGAAGTTGGATTTTCCTCTCTACAGAGAGTTACTATTGATCGGCTCGCAGATCCGTCACAACAAGTCAGAATCTTTTTATTCCATGTAGGCAGAGTTCGGCAGTGGCGGTTACCCTCCCCTCTCCCCCCTCTTTTTTTCTGTGTTTTGTTATAGTACAAATTGTTTTACCAGGCTGTCACGAGCCGCCGTATGTGCTCTATTTGCCGACTGAAAAACTGACCCCCTGCGGAGGAACTTCTGATTGAAAGAGAGAGTCTGCTTTGCTGGAGCAGATATTATTCTTGAGCACTTAATTTACTCGATGAAGGACAGAGAAGTATATATTGGGTAGTCTATGGAGTGGGATTCTCGGTGATAAATTCAGTGTAAGGGCGCTGATGTAACTGACGTTTACCCCAACTCCTCCCCTTTTTCCTATAAAAGTAATGTTCATTTGCAGTTGGGAGTCTGCCTTTTTTTTCTCTCTCTCTCTCTAAAGCAGTGGTTTCCTCAACCTGGGGGTCGGGACCCCCTTGGGGGTTAAAAGACGATTTGCCAGGGGTCACTGAATCCTTGTCCTAAAGCCCACACTGATCTTCCAGCCTTTTGGTCCCCGCCCTGTCTCTGGAGCCACCCATTCAGCCTCTTCCCAGCTACCCATTCAGTTCACGGCATTACTGGGGGGGCAGAAACTAAAGGTCAGCTGACTGGTGAGGAATGTGAAGGGGGAGTGCTGGAGGAGACTCTATCTGCTGATTTCGGCATAGGTGTCACTGCTGCAAAACACCATGAAGCCAGAGACACAGTGAGTAACACTACCCATGATTAGAGTCCCCACTACAGTTCTCATATCAGTAGATGACCTTGATCCAGAGCACCCAAGTTGGCTGAGCAGAACCTCCCCGCCGACACTGCCACTCGTCCCAACTCCCCGCCGGCCCTGCCACTCGTCCCCAACTCCCCGCCGGCCCTGCCACTCGTCCCAACTCCCCGCCGGCCCTGCCACTCGTCCCAGCTCCCCGCCGGCCCTGCCACTCGTCCCATTTTCCCGCCGGCCCTGCCACTCGTCCCAGCTCCCCACCGGCCCTGTCACTCGTCCCAACTCCCCGCCGGCCCTGCCACTCGTCCCCAACTCCCCGCCGGCCCTGCCACTCGTCCCAACTCCCCGCCGGCCCTGCCACTCGTCCCAACTCCCCGCCGGCCCTGCCACTCGTCCCAACTCCCCGCCGGCCCTGCCACTCGTCCCAGCTCCCCGCCGGCCCTGCCACTCGTCCCAGCTCCCCGCCGGCCCTGCCACTCGTCCCAGCTCCCCGCCGGCCCTGCCACTCGTCCCAACTCCCCGCCGGCCCTGCCACTCGTCCCCAACTCCCCGCCGGCCCTGCCACTCGTCCCCAACTCCCCGCCGGCCCTGCCACTCGTCCCCAACTCCCCGCCGGCCCTGCCACTCGTCCCAACTCCCCGCCGGCCCTGCCACTCGTCCCAGCTCCCCGCCGGCCCTGCCACTCGTCCCAGCTCCCCGCCGGCCCTGCCACTCGTCCCAACTCCCCCGCCGGCCCTGCCACTCGTCCCAACTCCCCCGCCGGCCCTGCCACTCCTCCCAACTCCCGCGCCGGCCCTGCCACTCGTCCCAACTCCCCCGCCGGCCCTGCCACTCGTCCCAACTCCCCCGCCGGCCCTGCCACTCGTCCCAACTCCCCCGCCGGCCCTGCCACTCGTCCCAACTCCCCCGCCGGCCCTGCCACTCGTCCCAACTCCCCCGCCGGCCCTGCCACTCGTCCCAACTCCCCCGCCGGCCCTGCCACTCGTCCCAACTCCCCCGCCGGCCCTGCCACTCGTCCCAACTCCTCCGCCGGCCCTGCCACTCGTCCCAACTCCCCGCCGGCCCTGCCACTTGTCCCAACCTTCTGCCACTCGTCCCATTCCCTCCACCCCCCCCACCAAGGAGTAAGAAGGAATAAATATAGAGAATACATGGAAGGGGGAGGAACAAAGAAAAAGGGAGAGAAAGAATAAGACAACAAGAAATAGCTAGAGAGAGGGATGGGGGGACTAGGATAGGGAGCTAAAAGGGAAAGAAAGGAAAACAAAATGAGACTGGTACATCCTAAAAATTTACCATAAGGGCTTTTATATACTAAACGAGTAGAAGGGACTCAGTCCGTGGGTTATCGACGCAAATTACTTGTCTTTCCTTGGGTGCTGACAACCCATGATATGAACATTTTACTGTTAAGGGTCCCCACAACTTGGGACCAAGTGCCTTCGTCCTTTTTGTCCCCTTAGCCTGACCTAACCAAACCCAGCCCCCCCCCTTCTTAAATGCATACTTATCTCGATAGAGATCACGGTTCCACTGTTTACATGCAGCACTGTAATGCGGTCGGAATTTCCGACAGAAAAAGTCAGACAGGAGCTTTTCGTCGGATATTCCGACCGTGTGTATGCCCCATCAGACTTTTTCTTCTACTTGGATAGAGAGCGGGTTCTCTATTTTTCTGTCGGAAATTCCGACGGAGGTTTTCCCGTTGGAAAGTCCGACCGTGTGTACGCAGCAAAAGTCAAATTTTCCCAGCCATACCCATGGATTATTGCCTCATAGGACTGCTGTTGGGTTGTGTCCCGAGGCCAGATGTAATTGGAGACCATCCCATAGAAGTGTATGGTGCTGTGTTTGGAGGCCAGGGATGATCGGAGATGGTCCCATATATGTCTGTTTGGCTGTGTCCCAAGGCTCCAAGAATATTAGAGATGGACCATAAGAATTCTATGGCAAGAGGCAATCGGAGGCTATCCATTAGAAGTCTGTGGAGCTGTATCCTGAGGCTGGAGTTGATTAACAGTGGTTCATTAGAAGTCTATGGGGCTGTGTCCCAAGGCCAGATACAATTGGGGACTGTCTATCAAAAGTCTATGGGGCTGTGTCCTGAGGCTAGAAATGATTGAAGGTGGTCCATTAGAAGTCTATTAAGCTATGTTCTAATGGACCAAATTCAATCATCTCCAGCCTTTAGAAGTTTATGGAGCTGTGTTCTGAGGCTGCAGATGATTAAAGGTGGCCTATTAGAAGTCTATGGGGCTGTGTCCTGAGGCTGGAGATCATTGAAGGGTGGTCCGGTAGAAGTCTATGGAGCTGTGTCCTGAGGCTAGAGATCATTGAAGGGTGGTCCATTAGAAGTCTATGGAGCTGTGTTCTAATGGACCACCTTCTATCATCTCTAGAATCAGAAGTCTATGGAGCTGTGTTCCAAGGCTGCAGATGATTGAAGGTGGTCTATTGGAAGTCTATGGGGCTTAGTCCTGAGGCTGGAGATCATTGAAGGTAGTCAGTTAGACGTCTATGGAGCTGTGTTCTGAGGCTGAAGATGATTAAAGGAGGCCCACTAGAAGTCTATAGGGCTGTGTCTCAAGGCCTGGATACAATGGAGACTATCAGAAGTCTGTGGCGCTGTGTCTCGATGCTAGAGATGATCAGAGGTGATACATTTGAAGTCTATGGGACTATGTCCCAAGGCTGGAAACAAACCTTTAGACCAGGGCCAGTTTACTGTCCTTCAGACTTTGGGGGGGGTGATTGTGGTCAGTGGGGGTAGAAAATGTCCAGCGCCCAACATCAGTGAGAATAAACATGGCCACAGGGTTTATTGGTATCAGTGGAAGATAACGTACACCATAATAGGTGTCAGTGAGAAGAAGTGTCCCCCAATATTGTGATCAGTGGAAGAAATAGTGCCCCATAGTAGGTGTCAGTGGGAGGAATAGTGTCCTATTATTGGTATCAGTGGAAGATATCGTGCCCCATAATAGGTGTTGGTGAGAAGTGTCTCCAATATTGGGATCAGTGGAAGAAATGGTGCCCCATAGTAGGTGTCAGTGGGGAGGAATAGCACCTCATATAATTGGGAGGAATAGTCCTCGGACCAGTTTGAAGACCCCTGCATTAGACATCTAAGGGGCTGCGTTTCAAGGCTGGAGATAATTAGAGACTGTCCAATAGAAGTCTATGGGTGCCTGAGGCTGGAGACGGTAGGAGAGACAGTTAATTGGAAATCCATGGAGCCGTCTCTTGAGTCTGGAGACATCCCCATAGAAGTCTGGAGGGTTGTAATGCCCTACATGTTTTGTAGGTCGTCCACTGGCTTACTGATGCATACCTACTGGGATCTGTTCCTCTCCACTGTATCCAGATACAAACAGGCTTCACTTTTGCTGTTTTTGTACTTAACCACTTAAGGACCGCCTCCTGCACATTTACGTCAGAATGGCACGGCTGGGCACATGCACGTACAGGTACCTGCTGTGCTAGTACCCAGCCGTGGGTCGCGGGCGCTCCCATGACCCGGTCCGAAACTGCGGGACTCGCAGACCGGATCGCCGCTGGAGTCCGGCGATTGGTCCCCGAATCTGAAGAACGGGGAGAGTATAAGATTTCCCATCATCCAGCTCTGAGCAATCCTCTTATCTTTTTTAGTGAGATAAATGGACAAAACTTTGTTAGTTCTTCCCCCTTGCTGTGAATGACAGGTTATTTACACATATCTCATGCACTAGCCTGAGACGGGCATTATTTTTATTAATTCCCACCCCCCACTCCTTTTCCGAAGTCATGTGGTTACTTTTCTGTATTTTGACTGGATGTTAGTGATCCTAACAGAATTTAGTGTAAGAAATACACAGGAGAAAATGCATGCTGACAAGGGGAGTGTAGAGGTGGGCGGGGAGTCTACTGACATCACGACTCCACCCACTGAGCTCTGGACAACAGACCCACCCACAGAATCTGCAGTTTTTCGGGTCTCATAACAGACAGAGGGGAGACATTTGAGAGGTAAGGATACATGCAGGAGGCGTGTACCGTATATATACTCGAGTATAAGCTGAGTTTTTCAGCACATTTGTTTGTGCTGAAAATGCCCCCCTCGGCTTATACTCGAATCACCTTTTTTGTTCCTGATCTACCGGACTTTGGGGACCCGGTACCGGCCAGCCGTAGGCACACATGTAGACCCACTCTTCCCCTACAAGTGTGCAAAGTTATTTGTTCGGGGGACCTACGGCCGGGGAGCACGCCTTCCATAGACTCCCATATTAAACGTTAATTTCTCTGGTGATTTTGGGGACCCGGTGCCGGTCGTAGGCCCCCTTGGCCCTGGAAGTTGGCACACATGTAGCCCCACTCTTCTTCTACAAGTGTGCAAAGTTTATTGTTCGGGGGACTTACGGCCGAGGAGCACAGATTTTTTAAAGCCGGGCACCCCTTCCATAGACTCCTATGTTAAACTTTCATTTCTCTGGTGACTTTGGGGACCCAGTACTGGCCGGTCATAGGCCCCCTGGACCCGGGAATTGGCACACATGTAGCTCCATTTCTCCTCTACAAGTGTGCAAAGTTTGTAGTCAGGGGAACCTACGGCCGGGAAGCACCGATTTTTCAAAGCTGGGCACCCCTACCATAGACTCCCATGTTAAACGGTCATTTCTCTGGTGAGTTTGGGGACCCAGTACCGGCTGGTTGTAGGCTCCATTGGCCCTGGAAGTTGTCACACATGTAGCCCCACTCTTCCTCTACAAGTGTGCAAAGTTTGTTGTGCGGGGGACCTACGGCCGATGAGCAACGATTTTTCAAACTGGGCACCCCTTCCATAGACTCCCATGTTAAATGGTAATTTCTCTGGTGACTTTGGGAACCCAGTACTGGCCGGTCGTAGGCCCCCTGGACACGGACCTTGGCACACATGTAGCCCCATTTATCCTCTACAAGTGTGCAAAGTTTGTTGTCCGGAAGACCTACGGGCGGGGAGCACTGATTTTTTTCAAAGCTGGGCACCTCTTCCATAGACTCCTGTGTTAAACGTCAGTCTAGGCATGGGCACAGTGAGGCATGCACATGGGCACGGGGAGGCATGCACATGGGCACAGGGAGGCATGCACATGGACACCCTAGGCTTATACTCGAGTCAATACGTTTTCCCAGTTTTTTTTGTGGTAAAATTAGGTGCCTCGGCTTATATTCAGGTCGGCTTATACTTGAGTATATACGGTATATCCTTATAGATCAGCACTATGGCTGTAGTTTAGAAAGGATGAGATTGGGTTTACATCCACTCAGGGGCGGACTGACAACTCATGGGGCCCCCGGGCAATAGAAGACTATGGGGCCCCTGGGCTTACAGATGGCCACCACGCTAGGAGGCAGTGCAGAGGAGGGGCAGCTAAAAATCTCAGGATTTTCACATCCGAAGCATGTTAGTTTTAGACATATCAG
Source organism: Rana kukunoris (assembly GCA_029574335.1). NCBI lineage: Eukaryota > Metazoa > Chordata > Amphibia > Anura > Ranidae > Rana > Rana kukunoris. The sequence continues at coordinate 554,830,628 of CM056052.1, read as the reverse complement.
GGACAGATTTTACATACTGGTCCCTGAGCCTGGCAACCCTGATGGGGCCCCCTAGTTGAATTGGGCCCTCGGAAAGTGCCCGAGTGACTCAATGGTCAGTCCACCCCTGCATCCACTTTAGGTCAAGTACACACCAGCCAAATGACGGTCAGTTCAATGGAAACCGGCCGACATTCGGCCCCTGTGTGTACGGAGGGTGGTACAGAAGGTCATAGCTGTGGGTGATGATCTGATGGATGTGGTCAAAGTTCAGTTTTTTCCGCTGTCCGTCCAATCACTTTCCCCCCAGTTCCTTTCGATTTTTCTTAAATGAAGGATATTGGGCAGCAGGAGGCCAACATGGCCACCCACATGAAGAACCGGCCGCCATTCTCAGTGGGGTGTGTACGGCGCCGTCGTCGTAACTCAATACAAAACTTTTAAAAACCCGGAGAGATCTTGACAAGAATTTTGCCGCAAAGTGATTTGGAGAGCGGCAGAGGAAGAATTACGGGAAAACGGTTGAAAGTTTTCCTTTTAATCTGATGAACATCGGAGCTAATAGACGGATCGCGCCGGCGGTTGGTGGTTAGTTTAATTACCGTTCATGAAGGAAAATAAAAAATCAGAAACGGCTGTTGCGGAGCGCCGGCGGGGGGGAATGCGGTGCAGATTCAATAGAAACTATTTGTCACCATTTGGTTTCAGAATTTACAACAGGAAAGATGGTACTCGGAGAATTGGCGCAAGCTTGTCTTCTTACCCGCAACAAGCGATCGCCACCCTAAGGTGGGATTCATACCGCGCATATTATGACACGGGGTTAACCACTTCCGCCCCGGACCATTTGGCTGGCCAAAGACCGGGCCGCTTTTTGCGATTCGGCACTGCTTCGTTTTAACTAACAATTGCGCGGTCGTTTGACGTGGCTCCCAAACAAAATTGACGTCCTTTTTTTTCCCCCCCACAAATACAGATTTTGGTGGCATTTGATCACCTCTGCGGTTTGAATTTCTTGTGCTATAAACAAAAAAAAAGAGCAACAATTTTGAAAAAAAAAAACAATATTTTTAACTTTTTCCTATAATAAATATCCCCAAAAATATATAAAAAATCGTTTTTTGTTTTTTTTTGGTTTAAAAAAAAGCAAAAAGCGTTTATTGATTGGTTTGCACAAAAGTTATAGCGCCTACAAAATAGGGGATAGATTTATGGCATTTTTATTAATCATTTTTTTTTTTTTACTAGTAATGGCGGCAATCTGCGATTTTTATCGTGACGGACACATCGGACACCTTTGACACATTTTTGGGACCATTGTCATTTTTACAGCGATCGGTGCTATAAAAATGCACTGATTACTGTAAAAATGACACTGGCAATGAAGGGGTTAACCTGTAGGGGGCGCTGAAGGGGTTAACCACTAGGGGCAAGGAAGGGGTTAAGCGTGTCCTAGGGAGTGATTCTAACGGTTAGGGGGCGTGGCTACGTGTGACACATCACTGATGGCTGCTCCCGATGAGAGGGAACATTCGATCAGTGACATGTCACTAGGAAGAACAGGGAGAAGTTGTTTACACTGACATCTCCCCGTTTTTCAGCTCTGTGGCCCGATCGCGGGACACCGGCGGACATTGAGTCCACGGGTCCCGCGGGCACGGTCACGGAGCTCGTGACCACATGGCAGCAAATTAAAGGGGACGTATATATATACGCCCATTTGCCCAGCCGTGCCATTCTGTCGACGTATAAGTTTGTGCGTCAGTCGGCAAGCGGTTAACATGCACTGCATTAAGTGATGGATTGTCTAACAGTGTTTTTTAACTCCAGTCCTCAAGGCACACCAACAGGTCATGTTTTCAGGCTTTCCATTATTTTCCACAGGTGATTTGATCAGTTGCACTGCCTTAGTGATCACCACAGCCATTTCATCTGAGGGAAATCCTGAAAACTTGACCTGTTGGTGTGCCTTGAGGACTGGAGTTGAAAAACACTGGTCTAACACGCCAGTAGTGGCGGCCGATCCATAGAGGGCATACGGGGGCCACCTCACCTATCCATGCATCTGACCCCCCTGATCTACATATCGGTGGCACTGGACCATGAATTCCAATGGAGAGGGGTGTTTTTTTTAAGCACCTGGGCTTCAAAAAAGGGCAGCCTTGGAGCGCCCTGAGCCCACCCAGTTGTGACCATAGCACGGTGCTGGAACAAGACCATTTGGCGCCCATGGCGAAGATAGCAAACTGCGCCCCCTCCCGTTTTTTAGAAAGAATCAATGTCTTCTGAAACATGTGCCCCACATACCTTGAGCTCAGGAGTAGTCGGCACAAGCTGCCATGGGGTGGGAAGCTGTGCGATTATATCTCGCAAGTGAGTGGCAGGGGGATGGAGCCGGGGCGGGCACGTGATGTCACATCTGGCCGGGCACTCTTGTCACAGGAAACCGGGAGCCTCGAGTGGCAGAGGGACGGAGCGGGGTGTGCACGTGATGTCACATCTGGCCAGGCACTCTTGTCACAGGAAACCGGGAGCCGCGAGTAGCAGGGGGCGGGGCGGAGAATGCAGGTGACATCTCACCCAACCAGGTGCTCTTGTGACAAAAGACTAGGAGTGAGAGCCGCGGTCAGGAGGCGGGGCCCACACATGCAACGTCACTGGTTGCTGGGAAGCCCGCAGTCCCAGCAAGCCATGGATTGCATTTAATGACTGCTGTTTTAGACGGACAATTCAGTGCGCCCCCACACCCCCAATAAATTGTACCACCCAGGGCATCCGCCCCCCCCCCCCCCCCCTTTACCGGCTCTGCCATAGTGAATGAATTTTCACTATTATCGCACTAAAGTTCCCCCCCACCAATCGGGAGGCAGGTCCTGTGAAACCTGCTTCCCGATTGGCCAAAGCGTCAATCGATTCTATTGGATGCCGAGCGCTTTGGCGGAAGACGCGCGGCGGAGGAAGCTGGAGTAGCGGACACCGGAGCCCCTGTGGCCGCTGCCCGCAGTCCGCACTCCAGGAGAGGACACCACAGCCCCGCCACACGAGGACAGGACCACCAGCGGGGGGGGGGGGGTGTGGTGCTGTCAGAGCTGTACCATGCCGCCGAGGGGGTGTTGTTTGCCGCCGCCCCCCCAAAAAGAAGAGCCCACCAGCCGCCGATGCACGCCAGAATGGTTCATGCGGTATTTTTTTGTAATGCAGCCCACCAAAACCAGCAGTAGTTGATAATGTGTGGTGGGGTGCCATTGAAGAATAAATGCAAAACTGCGCACCAACGCATACAGCGACGCGCATTCTTTGTAAAATATATTTTCCTCTTGTCTTTGTGAAGTTGTACTGACTACAATCATGCAATTAAAAATATGTTTTTGTATTTTGTTTGCATTTTTCTTGCATGCGATTGGGTATTCTGTGCAGTGTGAATGTTTGCTTTCCTTCACGTCCGTTACCAATGCCGCGTACACACAAGCGTTTTTTTTAAAAAAATATATGTTTTTAAGGGTTTAGAAAAAAACGATGTTTTTTTCAACTTCATCATTAAAACGGCATTGCCTACACACGATCGTAAAAAAAAAAAAAATGCTCTAGCAAAGCGCGGTGACGTACGACACGTACGACGGCACTATAAAGGGGAAGTTCCATGCGGATGGCGCCACCCTTTGAGCTGCTTTAGCTGATTCCGTGTTAGTAAAAGACGATTCGCGCTTTTCTGTCTGTCACATCGCGATGTATCTCCATTACGAACGCTAGTTCTACCAGAACGAGCGCTCCCGTCTCATAACTTGCTTCTGAGCATGTGCGGATTTTTCACGTCGATAAAGCCCACACATGACCATTTTTTACAACCCGAAAAAATAGAGCATGTTCGGAAAAAAAAAAAATTGCCTGTTTTTTAGAACCCGAAAAATGCTCTGAAGCCCACACACCATCGCTTTTAATGACATAAAAAAAAAAAAAAACGTCATTTTTTTAGAACCCGAAAAACGATTGTGTGTACGCGGCATAAGAAAAGTGAAAGTTTGCTTTGAACAAGTAAACATGCTCTACTCCTTTAGTAAATCACAGTCCTAAAAGAGAGATTGGGGGGGGAATCAAAAAAAAAAAAATTGCAATAAGCGTTTATTGATTGGTTTACGCAAAAGTTATAGGGCCAGATTCAGGTAGATTGGAGCATCTTTGCTCTGGAGTAACGCTTCTCATTTACGTTACTGTGACGAAATTTTAAGAGCAAGTGCTGTTATTCACGAAGCACTTGCTCCTAAAGTTGCGGCAGCGCATCGCAAATGAGCCGGCGGAATTCAAATTGGGCGGGTATGGGGCGTGTATTATTTAAACTATGCGCGATCCCGCGGCGAACGTACTGCGCATGCGTCGAGTGTCAATGCATCCCAGTGCGCATGCTCCAAATTCTGTCAGTGAACGTCAATGACGTCACGTCCCCATTCATGAACGTTTTACGCAAGCGACGCGATTATTATTTTTTCCGACGCGATGACGACGCCTATACTTAACATAGGATACTCCACTAGGGGGCTGCTTTATCTTTACATCGCGTATCGCTTCCGGAAACGTCGTAAAGTCACTGCGTCGAGCCCGAAAAAGATCGTGAATTTCCGACTCCCGCTGATTAACATATTTTTTCAGCGTTAATCAGCGGGAACGCCCCCGGCGCCATTTTTAAGTTGAAGTAACGATGCGATGGCGAAATTCAATTGCGCATCGGAACTCCAACCCGACGTTTCTTGTTTTCTGGTTACAGAAAACAAAATTGCCGGCTTAAAGTGACAGTTAGGCTGGCGGATCACTGATACCCCAGCCATAACTCTACCTGAATCTGGCCCATAGCGTTTACAAAATAGGGGATAGTTTTATGGCATTTTTATGAAGATTTTTTTTCTTTTCGCTACTAATGGCGGCGATCAGCGATTTTTTTTTTTTATCGTGACTGCGACATTATGGCGGACACATCGGATACTTTTGATGCTATTTTGGGACCATTCACATTTATACAGTGATCAGTGCTATAAAAATGCACTGATTACCATGTAAATGTCACTGGCAGGGAGGGGGTTAACCACTAGGGGGCGAGGAAGGGGTTAAGTGCAGGGCCGGACTTACCATTGGGCTTGACTGGGCTCAAGCCCATGGGCCCCGCCCAATAGTGGGGCCCTGGACAGCAACCCCTACTTTTTTATTTATTTTTTATAAAAAAATATGTTTTTATATATATATATATATATATATATATATATATATATTATTATTATTATTATTATTAAAGAGGTCCCCAGGGCCCCATGTGGCAACCCCCCCCCCCAACTATGATCCCCCCTCGCTCCAGGGGGCCCCTTCAACACTCAAGCCCAGGGGCCCCCACCACCCTAAGTCCTGCCCTGGTTAAGTGTGTCCTGGGGAGGGATTCTAACTGTGTGGGGGCGTGGCTACAATTGACAAGACACTGATCACTGCTCCTGAGCAGTAGATCAGTGTCCTGTCACTAGGCAGAACATGGACATGCCTATGCGTGACACCAGCGGACATTGAGTTTGCGGGCACGGTCACAGTGCACGAGGCGGGCGTGCACACGGCGTCAATTTTCAGGTACGCCACTTTGTGCAGCCGTACCATTCTGCTGACCTACATCATCGTTAGACGGTTGGCAAGTGGTTAGTACATGGAATGCATTAAAGCGGAGTTCCACCCACATTTTTCACTCCTCACCATGCAGTACTAATGTACATCCTTAATATTAATTGGCATTTTTTTTTTCTGTTCACTTACCTGATTTATGCCTATATCTAATTTCACTTTCTCCTTTAGCCGCCGAACGTCAATTACGGTTTTGCATTGCCTCCTGGGAGATCTTGGTCAGCTTGGCATGGCACGGCTCCTGTAACATTTTAACATTGGCGCCTATGGAAACTCTTGGCCAGCTTGGCATGGCACGGCTCCCGAAACATTTGACATTGGCGCCTATGGAAACTCTTGGCCAGCTTGGCATGGCACGGCTCCCGAAACATTTGACATTGGCGCCTATGGAAACTCTTGGCCAGCTTGGCATGGCACGGCTCCCGTAACATTTAACATTGGTGCCTATGGAAATTCGCACAAACTGGTTGTACCCAAGTTGATTATTCAATCAACTTGGGTACAATCAGCCTGCCCATACGTGGTTCGAATCTTGCTGAACTGGCCGAGATTCGAACTGTCTATGGTTGGCTTTAAACTTTCTACTAGAGCCTCTGTCTAATCCCTATTCACTCTCGTCATAGAAAATGAGAGCAACCGCACTTGTCTTTAGGCAAATCCACCCCCAGTGTCTCTACTGCACTGAAATCCCAAGCAGTGTTAGAACCGCCATTTTCTTCCTGTCCTGGACAATATCGAACACCTCGCCTTCTCGTCCTCTTCATAATATCAGGGAGAACAATAGAAGAAAGAGCGCTCCACACAATTTAAGAAGACGCCAGCCAATAAAGTTGGCCGAGAAGTGGTTTAACCTTTAACTGCGTAATGGGTTCTCTACTGTCAGAGCAGTAAGGATGTAGAAATCCCTTCCACATTTGGTGGTGTCAGCAGGGAGTGTCTTAAAAACTCTTAAAGCACAAGTAAACCCATCCATTATACAGTTTAATTTACGGCACATGCCGGAAATGTAATACTCCCATTGGTTGCGCTCTCAACCAAACTGTCGAACCATCCAATGGCTGGTGTCATAACTTATTACATGTGCAGCATCATGGCAGCTGTAGATTTAACAGAAGCAAAGATAGCAGCTTGCTTGGCTGAAAAATATAGGGGGGGTTTACTTACACTTTAAGCCTCGTACACACGATCGGATTTTCATCGGCTAAAGCGTAGGACTTTTGTCCGAAGGGCGTTGCCCCTGAACTTGTCTTGCGTGCAAACGGCAAAGAATTGTCGGCCAACAAACACAAAACAATGTGTTTTTTCAGCTCTTTAGCGCCACCCTTTGGGCAACTTCTGCTAATGTTGTGTTATGGTGAGCGTTGCTTATGAGCATGCGTGTTTGTACTTTGGAGTTGTGTCCAATTGGACTTCTGTACACACGATCGGATAATCCATCAACACACATTGGCAGAAAATTTGAAAGCGTACTATCCCACATTTGTCCGCGGAAAATCCAACAACAGTTGTCCGATGGAGTGACAACAGCCCGTCAACACACAATTCCCGTCGGAAAATCTGATCGCGTGTACGAGGCTTTTAGAACCGCCATGTTCTTCCTCTCCTGGACGATATCGGACACCCCCCCTTCTCGTCATCTTCATAATATCAGGGAGAACAATAGAAGGAAGAGAGCTCCACACAATTATAAGAAGACGCAGCCAGCCAATAAAGTTGGCCGAGAAGTGGTTTAGCCTTTTAGATGCGTAGGGGGGTTCTTTACTGTCAGAGCGGTAAGGATGTGGAACTCCCTTCCACATTTGGTGGTGTCAGCAGGGAGTGTTGATGGTTTAAAAAAAAACTCTTAGGCCCCGTACACACGACCGAGTTTCTCGGCAGAATCCAGCGAGAACCTCGATGGGAGACGTATTCTGCCGAGAAAACCAGTCGTGTGTACACTTTTCGCCGAGAAACCCGTCGGGAAGCTCGTCGAGCCAAAATGAGAGCATGCTCTCTATTTCCTCGTTGTTCAATGGGAAAATTTGGCTCGACAAGCTTTTTGACTGCCGAACTAGGAACTCGGCGAGTTTCTCGGTCGTGTGTACGCGGCCTGAGATAGGCATCTTGGCAAACGCACTATACAGAGATATGGGAAATGGCCTTGACATAAACACACACCCACACACATTTACAAGCGCACAGGATGGACTGGTCTCTTTATTCAACCTTATCACCTATGTAACTTGAACGAGTAAAACTTTATTTTTCACAACAAGAGGTTGAAAAAACAAACCTGTTTCGGGAGGCTCAAAACGCTCCGTTGATCACGCCGTGGAAGTGGCTTCAGACCTAATACTGGACAGAACGGACCCCAATCGGTAGCCATCTCTCTGCCTAATTTGCAACTACAGTGGAACTTCGGATTGCGAGTGACACGGAAAACGAGCGTTTCGCAATACGAGCGCTAACCCGGTTTGCGAGTGTTGTCTCGCCACACGAGCAGGATTCAGGCCAAAGCGGTGTGCAGTACCGCTTTTGGCCTGAGGTGGGGGGGGGCACCACTCAGAAATCCACGGAAATACTCAGTTCCCGAGGTCAGCCGAGCTGTCCTCGGCCATTTCCGAGGCTCTCTGGCGCCCCCCACCTCTGTCCGCATGCGCTATTGCATGCCATTGAAGTCAATGCGGAACACATTATTTTCATTTCCATTGACTACAATGGGGAAACTCGCTTTGATATGCGATTGCTTTGGATTACGAGCAGGGCTGCTGTTAGAAATCACGGGGGCCCCGTACAGCCTACCTGGCAGGGCCCCCCTTTAGATATATCAAAATTTAATTTTCACTAAAAATATACCGAAATTATTTTTAGCGGACACAAAGATAAATCTTACGCCGAGTAAATTGATACCCAACATGTCACGCTTCTAAATTGCGTCCGCTCGTGGAATGGCGACAAACTTTTACCCTTTAAAATCTCCATAGGCGACGTTTAAAAAAAAAAATCTTCAGGTTGCATGTTTTGAGTTACAGAGAAAGTCTAGAGCTAGAATTATTGCTCTCGCTCTTACGATCGCGGCGATACCTCACATGTGTGGTTTGAACACCGTTTACATATGCGGGCGCTACTCACGTATGCGTTCGATTCTGCGCGCGAGATCGGCGGGACGGGGCGCGTTTTTTGGCTCCTAACTTTTTTTTTAGCTGGCTCCTAGATTCCAAGCAAATTTGTCAAACCCTGGCAGTGCAGCAGCTCCACACCGGCTGCTGCAAGTCTCTCTCTCTCTCTCTGCATGCAATGCCAGCGGGCGGTGGTGGGCCACAGGTGCCGGAGATGGAGCGGTAGAGACACTGGCATGCAGAAGATCACACACACACTGACCAGTCCTTCCCTACTGCCAAGTCACTCCCTCTCATGCCGCTGCGCACTGGAGAAGGAGGAGCTGGGTGGAGACAGCTGTACAGCACTAGGTGCAGGCCTCTCTCCGCCCAACCTCACTCTGAGACCGTGAAGTCACTGGTTGCTAGACGCCAGGCGGGGCGGCCCTGTCAACCAGTTCTGGCTCCTAACCCGTAATCACAACTTCTCTTTATATAACCACTTGGCTCCTAGAGGCCGTCATATGACGTCCTGTTTTTTTTTTTTGGGGGGGGGGGCTATATTTGAATGATGGTTGCAGCTACAGGCATTATTCAGAGATTGGCATTATCAGTCGTCGATTCCCTACACACCATAAGTATGATCATAGGGGCTGTGCCATCGCTTGATCGTTCTTATGGGCGGCGAAAGGGCACGCCCCCCCCCGCCCCCCTTCGGTGCTTCTACTGACTCACCTGTGCGATCGGTGAGTCAGAGAACGGATCCGCCGGCCCCGAATGCTGATCATAGAGATTTCCGGTGGACCAGATGGTCGCCGGAGTCTCTTAATGATCGGAGGCCGGGTACGATGACGTCACGCCCGGCCTCAGCATTTTAAAAAAAAACGTGCGAGAAGCTGAGATTGTTTTTTTTTTATTTTAGGCTTCCCAGCCTGGTGGTGAGATGTGAGGTCTTATTGATCCCCCTCCCCCATATCTCACTGTAACGAGGACCTGTCATGTCACATTCCTATTACAAAAATGTAAGTCAAATTAACAATCATTTTTTTTTAAAGTGTCAAAATAAAAAAGTAACAATACATTTTTTTAAAGTGTCAAAATAAAACATTTACATTTTTCTTTTTTTTAAGTGTTAAAAGTGTTAAAATAAGTGTTAAAAAAAATGTAAGTAAAATCAACAATAACATTTAATTATTTTTTAAAAGTATCAAAAGTAAAATTAACAATACATATTTTTCTTAAAGTGTAGCAATAAAAAAAATGTAAGTAAAATTAACAAATACATTTTATTTAATTTTTTTAAAAGTGTCAAAATATTTTTTTTAAGTAAAATTAAAAATAAAATAAAATTTTATTGTTAGTGTCAAAATTAAAAAATGTAAGTAAAATTCACAATATTTTTTTTTTTAAGCTTCCCTTCCCTGTCCCTGTGTGCTCGCACGTAGAAGTGAACACATACATAAGTCCCACATATGAAGACGGTGTTCAAACCACACATGGGAGGTATCGCCGTGAACGTTAGAGCGAGAGCAATAATTCTAGCCCTAGACCTCCTCTGTAACTCAAAACGTGCAACCTGCAAAAAACATAAAAATTCAAGCGTCGTCTTTTTGGATTTTTAAGTACCGAAGTTTGGCGCCATTCCACGAGCGTCTGCAATTTTGAAGCGTGACGTGTTAGGTATCTATGTACTCGGCGCAACTTCATTCTTTCACATTATGCAAAAAAAAAAATTGGCTAACTTTACTGTTTTTTTTTTTCATTGTTTTTAAGCATGATGCGTTTGAAAAATTGCTGTGCAAATGCCGAGCGAGATAAAAATTTGCAACGGACGCCATTGTATTCTCTAGGGTCTCTGCTAAAAAAAATATATATATATATATATATATATATATTTATATGGTGTTTGCGGGTTCTAGGTAATTTTCTAGCAACAAAAAAAAAGAAGATTTTTACATGTAGGAGAGAAGTGTCAGAATTGGTTACAAGTAGAGATTTTCCAGCAGTACGTAAGATCTCTGCAAAGGTTCAAAATTTCACAAAAAAAAAAATCTCTACGCGTAACATTGCGCTCCTCCTCCTCCTCGCCAATTTCCCCGCTATCCTTCCCGACATCACAGCCTTCTTATACCATCCACACCGAGGTTCCTGCTCCCCCCCCTCCCCGATATTTGTAGTAGTGCAGATTGTCTCGGAAAGCTGTCACTCGGCGCCGTGCGCTTTATACTGACGAGGAATGAGAATCGGTGCTTCCCGCAGAGAAACTTCTGATAAAAATAGAAGGAGAATGTCGGCTTTGCTGCAGAAAAAAAATAAAATTGTTCTTGTACATTCGAAGCGGAATTCAAGACTGGTTAAAAAAAATACACCATTTATTTAGCTGTGTGTTAGTGGAAGCTAACATAAGTACCCAAGCCTGCCTTTATATAGGTCTTAGGCGGCGTACACACGACCGAGGTTCTCGCTGGAAACCAGCGAGAACCTCGCTGGGAGCTGCATTCCAGCGAGGACCTCGGCCGTGTGTACACAGAGCGCTCGCCCCGCCCGTCGGGAATCCCGTCGGCTCTCTATTTGCTCGACGGCCCGCCTGGATGAATGGCTGGTTGCCATTCCCGACGGGCGGGTCGCCGATTTCGACGGCCGGCCGAGAGCCTCGGCGGGCGGAACGATGTGTTCCGCCCGTCGAGGTTCTCGTACGTGTGTACGCCGCCTTAGTATAAGTTCATTCCCTGTACATCAGCACTCCAAAAGGGCTCTGCAGTAGGGATGAGCTTCGAGTTCGAGTCGAACATTGGCTGTGCGCCAGTTCGGCGAACAATTTGGGGTGTTCGCGGCAAATTTGAAAAAGCCGCGGAACACCCTGTAAAAGTCTATGGGATAAATCTAAAGTGCTAATTTGAACTACTTGCCGACCAGCCACCGCAGTTATACGGCGGCAGGTCGGCTCCCCTGACCCCTACGAGAGCCCATAGCTATACGTCGTCACTCGAAGCGGCCACTAGGGGACCCCCGCTCGTCCCTGACTCCCGTGCCTGGTGGGCGCGATCGCTGCCGGGCACCCGCAATTGCTCGTTACAGAGCGAGGAGCGCAGCTCCCGGTCCTGTCAGGGGAGAAATGCCTGACCGTCTGTTCATACAAGGTAGACCAGTAATTTCCCCTAGTGAGGCCACCCCCCCACAGTTAGAACACACCCAGGGAACATACTTAACCCCTTCCCAGTCCCCAAGTTTTAACCCCTTCCCTGCCAGTGGCATTTTTATAGTAATCCAATGCATTTTTATAGCACTGATCGCTATAAAAATGCCAATGGTCCCAAAAATGTGTCCGCCATAATGTCGCAGTACCGGAAAAAAATCACTGATCGCCGCCATTACTAGTCAAAAAATATTTTTTTATAAAAATGCCATAAAACTACCCCCTATTTTGTAAACACTTTGGGCCAGATTCACAGAGCCATTACTCTGGTGTATCTCCTGATAGACCGGAGTAATTTCAAATTACCCGCGTCGTATCATTAGTCTGAATCCTCAAACCATGTTACGCCGGCTTCCGGCTTCGATCCGACAGGCTTACGTCTTCGTACGCCGTCGGATCTACGCTGCAATCTTTTTCCGCCCGCTGGGTGGAGTTTGCGTCGTTTTCCGCGTCGGGGTATGCAAATTATCTTTTTCCGGCGATCCACGAAGTTACAATCGGCCGTCGCATTCTCTCACGGCATCTGTAGTCAGCTTTTTGCTGCGTAAAGTTATTCCAGCTATTATCTGGTCTATAGCTAGACGGCCCATGTTAAGTGGCCGTCTTTCCCGCGTCGAATTTCAATTTTTTTTTTTTCATTTTTGCGTAAGTCGTCCGGGAATAGTAATGTACGTAAACGACGCTGCTCCAAAAAAAACTGACGTAACGACGTCATTTCGTGCAATGCACGGCGGGAAATTTCTGAACGGAGCATGCACAGTTCGATCGCCGCAGGGACGCGCCTTATTTAAATGCTTCACGCCCCCTAATCGCGTATTTCGATTCCGCCGCGAGAAATACACTACGCCGCCGTACCTTACGGGCCAAAATCTACCTGAATTCGTCTTAGAGCCAGGTAAAATACGGCGGCGTAGTGTATCTCTGATACTCTGCGCCAGGGCAATTGTACCTGAATCTCGCCCTGTAACTTTTGCGCAAACCAATCAATAAATGCTTATTGCGATTTTTTTACGAAAAATATGTAGAAGAATACGTATTTGAGGAAAAAATTGTTTTTGTATATATTTTTGGGGGATATTTATTATAGCAAAAAGTCAAAAATATAGATTTTTTTTCAAAATTGTCGCTCTATTTTTGTTTATACGGCAAAAAATAAAAAACGCAGATGTGATCAAATACCACCAAAAGAAAGCTCTATTTGTGGGAAAAAAAGGACGCCAATTTTGTTTGGGAGCCACGTCGCACGACCGCGCAATTGTCAGTTAAATCGACGCAGTGCTGAATCGCAAAAAGTGCATTATTTTTTTTTTTTTAAACTACCGTTTTTTCAGGAGCAGTGAATTTAATAATACTTAAAGTGAAACAATAAAAGTGTAATATTCCTTTACATTTCATACCTGGGGGGTGTCTATAGTATGCCGGTAAAGTAGCGCACGTTTTCCGTGTTCAGAATTGACATTTTGTGCAGGAACAGTTCTAAAGGAAAAAAAGTCATTAAAAACTACTCGCGGCTATTCATGAAAAGTCATTGAAAGAAAAATGACAGGGCAAAGCTGCACCCATCGCTGGATACCGAGAATGGATTCCATCGCAGGAGTGGAGATCGAAACATTGCTGGAATCTTTTTTTTCTTTAAAAAAATTTTATTTTGAATAAAGGACTTATAAAGCTGTGCACTGTGGTTTTTAACAATTTGACTATTTTTTTGTGAAATGTTATCAATTGACATAGGCGGGAGCTGGGATATGGGGGTCCCCTTTGGGCAAGGGTTGTGGGGATGAGGCCCTTGTCCCCATCAACATGGGAACAAGCATCCTCCCCATGTTGAGGGCCTGTGGCCTGGTACGGTTCAGGAGTGGGGGGGGGGCGGCGCTCGCTTGTCACAACTCTTTTCCTCTGGCCTGCCAGGTTGCGTGCTCGGATAAGGGTCTGGTATGGATTGTTTAGGGGAACACCACGTAATTTAAAAAAAGAAATTACGCAGGGTTCCCCTTAATATCCATACCAGACCTGAGTGGCCTGATATGGAATTTGGGAGGACCCCCAAACTTTATTTTTTTTTATTTTGGTTCCCTGCACAAAATGTAATTTTTCAAGGAAAAAAAATAATTTAAAACTACTCGCGCTTTTAATGAATTGTCGGGTCCCGGCAATACAGATAAGTCATTCAAAAAATGGCATGGGTTCCCCTTAATATTTATATCAGACCCAAAGGAATGGACTGGGGGGGACCCCTGTAATTTTTTTCAATTGCTTTTCTCTGTATTGCCGCTACCCGACAATTCATGAATAGAGTAGTTTTAAATGACTTTTTTTCCTTCAGAAATAAAATTTTGCTGTGGGACAGTTCTAAACACGGGAAACATGCGCTACTTCACAGGCATACTATAGACACCCCCCAGGTAAAAAATTTAAAGGAATATTTCACTTTTATTGTTTCGCTTTAAGCATTATTAAAATCACTGCTCCCGAAAAAAACAGCAGTTTAAGAAAACATTTTTTGCATTGATACCTGTCCCCTGGGGCAGGACCCAGGTCCCCAAACCTTATGATAATAACTTGCATATTAGGCTTTAAAATCAGCATTTTTGTTTTTTCATGTTCGAGTCCCATAGACTTTAACTGTGTTTGTGTGTTCGAACAAATATTTTGCCTGTTCGCATGTTCTGGATGCGAACCGAACCGGGGGGGGGGGGGGGGTGTTCAGCTCATCCCTACTCTGCAGTACTGTGCATGCGCAGTCGGCCTCACACTGGCAGTTTCCTGACAGGGGGACAGCAGGGATGACCTAATTAGTGTGCTGCTGTTTCTCCAATATCTGGTCACAATATCTGGTCTGGTTTACCAATCCTGAACACAGGGGCTTTGCAATCTTAATATTCCAAAACCCAATCCAAGAGTTTCCAATCCTGGACCCAATGGCTTCACCAGAATCCCCCCCCCCCAAAAAAAACTCTTTGAAATCTCTAGATTGAAGGACCCATTTCAGGAGTTACCGATTCTGGACACAGGGGCTTCATCACTCCCAAAACTCTTCGAAGTCTCTAGATTCCAGGTCCCAATCCAGAAGTTACCGACCCTGGACACAGGGGCTTCATCCCTCTCCAAACTTGTCAAAGTCTCTAGATTCCAGGTCCTAATCCTAGAGTTACCAACCCTGGACCCAGGGGCTTTATCCCTCCCAAAACTCTTTGACATCTCTAGACTCTAGGACCAAATCCTGCAGAAAACTGTAAGACGACCCCCCCCCCCCCCCCCAAAAAAAACCTCTTTGAAATCTCTAGTTACCGATCCTGGACACAGGGGTTTCATCCCTCCCAGAACTCTCCGAAGTCTCTAGATTCCAGGTCCTAATCCAGGAGTTACCAATCCTGGACACAGTGGCTTCACTAGGACCCTCTCCCCCCCAAAAAAACGAATTGAAATCTCTGGATTCAAGGACCCATTTCAGGAGTTACCGATCCTAGACACAGGGGCTTCATCCCTCCCAAAAATCTTCAAAGTCTCTAGATTCCAGGTCCCAAACCACGAGTTACCAACCCTGGACCCAGGATCTTCATCTCTCCCAAAACACTTTGAAGTCTCTAGATTCCAGGTCCCAATCCAAGAGTTATGGATCCTGCACACGGGCTTCATTACTCTCAAAACTCTTTGAAGTCTCTAGATTCCAGGTGCCAATCCAGGAGTTACCAACACTGGACCCAGGGGCTTTATCCCTCCCAAAACTCTTTGAAGTCTCTAGATTCCAGGTCCCAATCCAAGAGTTACCAACCCTGGACCCAGGATCTTCATCTCTCCCAAAACTCTTTGAAGTCTCTAGATTCCAGGTCCCAAACCACGAGTTACCAACCCTGGACCCAGGATCTTCATCTCTCCCAAAACTCTTTGAAGTCTCTAGATTCCAGGTCCCAATCCAAGAGTTATGGATCCTGGACACGGGCTTCATTACTCTCAAAACTCTTTGAAGTCTCTAGATTCCAGGTGCCAATCCAGGAGTTACCAACCCTGGACCCAGGGGCTTTATCCCTCCCAAAACTGTTCAATGTCTTTAGATTCCAGGTCCCAATCCAGGAGTTACTGATCCTTGACCTCCCTCCCAAAACTCTTCAAAGGCTCTAGATTTCAGGTCCTAATCCAGGAGTTACCAACCCAGGGGCTTCATCCCTCCCAAGACTCTTTGAAGTCTCTAGACTCTAGGACCCAATCCTGCAGAAAACTGTAAAACCAGTTTTCTCTGCTCAGAGTAGCCATCCTTGAACCCCTCACCCTGCATCAGTGAGTACCATGCATGCAACTGAATCCTTCTTACTCAGTGGTAGGACATGAGTGACACCGCAAGATATGTACTGTGCATTACCCCATGTTGCATTAACATGCACTTTAACTCAACGCAGTTACTTTTAAAATATTGCATTGCAGGGACAAACAATTTGGGACCAGTGTGGAATTCTGGATCTATTTTGTTTAAATCTCGATTTCTTGCGTGGCGACAGCTGTACTCATGTCTTGCCCGTCTCGGTGCCATCTAAATGTAAAGTCCAATTTCTAGCCAATAAATAGCCCCCCTCCCCCCCGCCGACTCCACTGATCCCATGTCACCTGCCAGAAAACAGCAATGTTCAATTTGAATTAGAACCAATCTTCCTAATCCGCCGGCTCCGCTCACAATGAATTCTCTCAATTAGTGACAACTCTGTTGTGCGAGAGCGCCATTAATTTCACTTTCTGCTGCGATTAATCCAACATGTTTATCCTGACAATGAAGCCGGCCTCGGGTCAATGCTCATTAGCTGCTGAACAATTACCATGCAGCCATCGTCTGGGCCTGGAGCGCCCCCTATATGTCTCCCCCACATAGAGATCCTACTGAGCTCTCCAACCTAACTTCAATAAGGGGACCTGTCATTAGGAAACTATAGGGGGGGCCTTTCCCTGCTGAAAATGTTAGTTGTCTGGCTGTTATCCTGGTCCTCTGGTTTCAACACTTTGACAGTCACTTAGCTGAGCTAAGAGGTAGGTAGAAGGGGAAGGTTGATGTTTACAAGTAAACCACAGGGTAAGCAGGAAAATGGGGGATTGGCATGGCTGGGCAGAGTAACATATATTTACTTCACTTTAAAAGTCCCTCCGCGCGGGCGCGTGCGCGCTCCTGCTGCGAGCTCTGTGACCGTGCCCGCGGGACACGCAAACTTGATGTCCGACGGTGTCCCGCGATCATGTCATGGAGCTGCAGAACGAGGAGAGGTGTAAACAAGGCATCTCCCTGTTCTGCCTAGTGACAGGACACTGATCTACTGCTCCCTCTCATCGGGAGCAGTGATGTGTCACTTGTAGCCACGCCCCCTAACAGTTAGAATCACTCTCTAGGACACACTTAAAGGGGTTATAAAGATAAACTGTTATTAAAAAAAAAAATAACATGTCATACTTACATTCCACTGTGCAGCTCATTTTGAGCAGAGTGGCCCCCGAACCTGGTCTTCTGGGGTCACTCGGCTCCTCCCCGCAAGAACTAACCACCTTCTAGTGAGCAGGATGGTTAGTTCTTGCCGCCACGCTCCCGTGATACAGCCGACGGCTATAACGGGGAGAGACCAGTGTAAACAAGCATCTCCCCGTTCTGCCTAGTGACACTGTAACTGATCGAATGCTCCCTCTTATCGGGAGCAGCGATCAGTGATGTGTCACTCATAGCCACGCCCCCTAACAGAATCACTCCCTAGGACACACTTAACCCCTTCCTAGCCCCCTACTGTTTAATCCCTTCCCTGCCAGTGTCATTTATACAGTAATCAGTGCATTTATATAGCTGTATAAATGTAAATGGTCCCAAAATAGCGTCAAAAGTGTCTGATGTGTCCGCCATAATGTCGCAGTCACGATAAATGCCGCCATAACAAGTAGAAAAAAAAATATAATAAAAATGCCATAAAACTATCCCCTATTTTGTAGACGCTATAACTTTTGCGCAAACCAATCAATAAACGCGTATTGCGATTTTTTTTTTTAACCAAAAGTATGTAGAAGAATACGTATCGGCCTAAACTGAGGAAAAATAATGTTTTTTTTAATATTTTTTGGGGATATTTATTATAGCAAAAAGTAAAAACATTTTGCTTTTTTTTTTTTTAAATTGTCGCTCTATTTTTGTCTATAGCACAAAAAAATAAAAACCGCAGAGGTGATCAAATACCACCAAAATAAATTTCTATTTGTGGGGAAAAAGGGATGCTGCACGTGTTGGGGGTGTGGCCTTGCTGGAGTCCGGGCTGTGGCTGCCGGGGGGCGGGGCTGAGTGATACAGTGAGCGGCTATAGCCGCCGGCTGTATCGCGGGAGTGCGCCGGCAAGAACAAACCACCATGCGAGCTTGCTCTCTAGAAGGTGGTTAGTTCTTGCGGTGGAGGAGCCGAGACAGCCGCAGAGGGACACCAGAAGACGAGGATCGGGGCCCACTCTGTGCAAAACCAGCTGCACAGTGGAGGTAAGTATAACATGTTTATTATTTTTTTAAATGTTTACCTTTACAACACCTTTAAGTGTGTCCTAGGGATGTGTTCTAACTGTGTGGGGGGCGTGGCTTACTGTGACACGACACTGATCACTGCTCCCGATGAGAAGGAACAGACGATCAGTGTCGGTGTCACTAGGCAGAATGGGTAAATGCCTTGTTTACACAGGCCTCTCCTCGTTCTGCAGCTCTGTGACCCAATCGCGGGACATCGAGTCCGCGGGTTCCCACGGGCACGGTCACAGAGCGGGATAGCGGGAACTGTGTGAAACGTATATATATATATATACGTTACTTTGCGCAGCCACATTCTGCCGACGTATATGTACAGGAGCCGGCCAGGAATCAGTTAATCGTATTGGCTGCTCTGCCTCCTGATTGGCCGGTGTAAGATTTGGGGAATTGTGGCGGTATATAGTGCGACGTGGAATCATACCGTGTTTATTGCTGTAATAAAAAAAATTGATACACGGGAGAGCGTGGAGTTCCTCGCGAGCGGTGAATCCAGGAAGCCGCGGCGGGACGCCGAATACGCCGCAGTAAACAGGCCGCATTCCAATTGACTTCCCTTCTCCCGACGCGTTTGAATTCTGAGAACAAACGGTTTTAATTCTTACGTATCGGTAACAGGCCAGACCCTTCACGGGGGTTTCTAATCCGCCGCAGCGCTGACAAGGAACCATCACAGCGAAGGCCCAGCACGCCCGGCGCACATCAAAGTCTGACTAATCCGCGCCGAGTAGCCGGTGGAGGTGGAGAGACGTCTGAAGTTTGCTTTCTGGTAAATATAATCACACAACTCTAAATTAAACACGGAGCGTTGCGGCATAATTATGTGCCGTCATTTATGCGGCTGTTTGTTCAGCGCGCGGGGAATGCGCCCTTTGCAGGCGCTGCGGGGGGAACTCTGCTGGGGGTTTCGCATAGTGGAAGAATTATAAACTCCGCTTCAAACTGCTCTCCTTCCAATTTTTTTTTTATCCCGTTAAAAATAATTGTGTGCATTTAAAGTGGACCAGGACTCCAGCGTGCTCATCCTTCAGCGGCTCGTTCCCCCCTAGATCCGCATTGTCATTCAGCTCAATGCTGCTGTAAGCGAGTTGCCATATTATCAGAGGTGCAAGTCCTCATTGGGCAGCACTTGCTATTTTAGACCCCGCCCCGTGATGACATCAATGCCATTCAGCAATCAGAAGCGGGGGTGGGCGGGGCTATGTCTTTTCAGGCTTCTGTTGCACTACTCTCGTCGGAGACGCTGGATAGGATGGGTCCTCTGTTCTTTGCCTCGACCTTCTCAAGAACCTCAGACCCTCTGACCAAGGGGGTAACTAGAAATAACAGGGGCCCATAGGAAAATGTTGTATGGGCCCCCCCCCCCTTCAAACAGCCCCCCCTTCCAGTGTGCGATTAATTGCCGCTACTGTGCCCCATCAGATGCTGCAAGCGTTTCTATCAATTTCCGCTACTGTGCCCCA
The DNA here is from genome assembly GCA_029574335.1 of Rana kukunoris. Classification (NCBI taxonomy): domain Eukaryota; kingdom Metazoa; phylum Chordata; class Amphibia; order Anura; family Ranidae; genus Rana; species Rana kukunoris. Next base: position 554,810,742 of record CM056052.1, on the reverse strand, counting down.
TCAGATGCTGCCATTGTGCCCCATTAATTGCCGCTACTGTGCCCCATCATATGCTGCCAGTGTGCCCATCAATTACTGCAACTGTGCCCCATCTGATGCTCCCAGTGTGACCATCAAATGCTGCTAGTGTGCCCCATCAGATGCTGCCAGTGTGCCCCATCAATTGCCACTACTGTGCCCCATCAGATGCTGCCAGTCTGCCCCATTAAAGCGGTATTTCACCCTAAATATAAGATCTCCCATGCGCTTCAGCATACTGGCGTCAGCGCCAGTATGCTGGGTTTTTTTTTTTTTTATAGCACACTTACTGTTTTATCTTAGAAATCCTTTTCTGTCCCCCGTGGTGGACGGCGCCAGTACAGCGCGTCACATCTTCCTAAGATACCCGATATGGACTCGGGTATTTCCGGCGCTATGCGGCGCCTGCGCACAGACCTAGGAGCTGACTGCGCAGGCGCCGTATTTCTCCGAAATAGGACTCGGAGAAATACGGCGCCTGCGCAGTCAGCTCCTAGGTCTGTGCGCAGGCGCCGCATAGCGCCGGAAATACCCGAGTCCATATCGGGTATCTTAGGAAGATGTGACGCGCTGTACTGGCGCCGTCCACCGCGGGGGACAGAAAAGGATTTCTACGATAAAACAGTAAGTGTGCTATAAAAAAAAAAAAAACCCAGCATACTGGCGCTGACGCCAGTATGCTGAAGCGCATGGGAGATCTTATATTTAGGGTGAAACTCCGCTTTAATTGCTGCTCCTGTGCCCCATCAGAAACTGCAAGTGTGCCCATCAATTGCCGCTACTGTGCCCCATCAGATGCTGCCAGTGTTCCCATCAATTGCTGCTACTGTGCCCCATCAGATGCTGCCATTGTGCCCATCAATTGCTGCTACTGTGCCCCATCAGATGCTACCAGTGTGCCCATCAATTGCCGCTACTGTGCCCCATCAGATGCTGCCAGTGTGCCCATCAATTGCCGCTACTTTGCCCCATCAGATGCTGCCATTGTGCCCCATTAATTGCCGCTACTGTGCCCCATCATATGCTGCCAGTGTGCCCATTAATTACTGCTACTGTGCCCCATCTGATGCTCCCAGTGTGCCCATCAAATGCTGCTAGTGTGCCCCATCAGATGCTGGCAGTGTGCCCCATCAATTGCCACTACTGTGCCCCATCAGATGCTGCCAGTCTGCCCCATCAATTGCCGCTACTGTGCCCCATCAGAAACTGCAAGTGTGCCCATCAATTGCCGCTACTGTGCCCCATCAGATGCTGCCCGTGTGCTCCATCAATTCCCGCTAATGTGCCCCATCAGATGCTGCAAGTGTCCCCATCATATGCTGCTACTGTGCCCCATCATATGCTGCCATTGTGCCCATCAATTGCTGCTACTGTGCCCCATCAGATGCTCCCAGTGTGTCCCATCAATTGCCGCTACTGTGCCCCATCAGATGCTGCCAGTCTGCCCCATCAATTGCCGCTACTGTGCCCCATCAGATGCTGCCAGTGTCCCTATCAATTGCTGCTACTGTGCCCCATCAGATGCTGCCATTGTGCCCATCAATTGCTGCTACTGTGCCACATCAGATGCTCCCAGTGTGTCCCATCAGATGCTGCCAGTGTGCCCATCAATTGCTGCTACTGTGCCCCATCAGATGCTGCCAGTGTTCCCCATCAATTGCTGCTACTGTGCCCCATCAGATGCTGCCAGTGTGCCCCATCAATTGCTGCTACTGTGCCCCTTCAGATGCTGCCAGTGTGCCCATCAATTGCTGCTACTGTGCCCCATCAGATGCTGCCAGTGTGCCCCATCAATTGCTGCTACTGTGCCCCATCAGATGCTGCCAGTGTGCCCATCAATTGCTGCTACTGTGCCCCATCAGATGCTCCCAGTGTGTCCCATCAGATGCTGCCAGTGTGCCCATCAATTGCCGCTACTGTGCCCCATCAGATGCTGCCAGTGTGCCCATCAATTGCTGCTACTGTGCCCCTTCAGATGCTGCCAGTGTGCCCATCAATTGCTGCTACTGTGCCCCATCAGATGCTGCCAGTGTGCCCATCAATTGCTGCTACTGTGCCCCATCAGTTGCTGCCAGTGTGCCCCATCAATTGCTGCTACTGTGCCCCTTCAGATGCTGCCAGTGTGCCCATCAATTGCTGCTACTGTGCCCCATCAGATGCTGCCAGTGTGCCCCATCAATTGCTGCTACTGTGCCCCATCAGATGCTGCCAGTGTCCCTATCAATTGCTGCTACTGTGCCCCATCAGATGCTGCCATTGTGCCCATCAATTGCCGCTACTGTGCCCCATCAGATGCTGCCAGTGTCCCTATCAATTGCTGCTACTGTGCCCCATCAGATGCTGCCATTGTGCCCATCAATTGCTGCTACTGTGCCCCATCAGATGCTGCCAGTGTGCCCATCAATTGCTGCTACTGTGCCCCATCAGTTGCTGCCAGTGTGCCCCATCAATTGCTGCTACTGTGCCCCTTCAGATGCTGCCAGTGTGCCCATCAATTGCTGCTACTGTGCCCCATCAGATGCTGCCAGTGTGCCCCATCAATTGCTGCTACTGTGCCCCATCAGATGCTGCCAGTGTCCCTATCAATTGCTGCTACTGTGCCCCATCAGATGCTGCCATTGTGCCCATCAATTGCCGCTACTGTGCCCCATCAGATGCTGCCAGTGTCCCTATCAATTGCTGCTACTGTGCCCCATCAGATGCTGCCATTGTGCCCATCAATTGCTGCTACTGTGCCACATCAGATGCTCCCAGTGTGTCCCATCAGATGCTGCCAGTGTGCCCATCAATTGCTGCTACTGTGCCCCATCAGATGCTGCCAGTGTTCCCCATCAATTGCTGCTACTGTGCCCCATCAGATGCTGCCAGTGTGCCCCATCAATTGCTGCTACTGTGCCCCTTCAGATGCTGCCAGTGTGCCCATCAATTGCTGCTACTGTGCCCCATCAGATGCTGCCAGTGTGCCCCATCAATTGCTGCTACTGTGCCCCATCAGATGCTGCCAGTGTGCCCATCAATTGCTGCTACTGTGCCCCATCAGATGCTCCCAGTGTGTCCCATCAGATGCTGCCAGTGTGCCCATCAATTGCCGCTACTGTGCCCCATCAGATGCTGCCAGTGTGCCCATCAATTGCTGCTACTGTGCCCCTTCAGATGCTGCCAGTGTGCCCATCAATTGCTGCTACTGTGCCCCATCAGATGCTGCCAGTGTGCCCATCAATTGCTGCTACTGTGCCCCATCAGTTGCTGCCAGTGTGCCCCATCAATTGCTGCTACTGTGCCCCTTCAGATGCTGCCAGTGTGCCCATCAATTGCTGCTACTGTGCCCCATCAGATGCTGCCAGTGTGCCCCATCAATTGCTGCTACTGTGCCCCATCAGATGCTGTCAGTGTGTCCCATCAGATGCTGCCAGTGTGCCCATCAATTGCTGCTACTGTGCCCCATCAGATGCTGCCAGTGTGCCCATCAATTGCCGCTACTGTGCCCCATCAATTGCTGCTACTGTGCCCCATCAGTTGCTGCCAGTGTGCCCATCAATTGCCGCTACTGTGCCCCATCAATTGCTGCTACTGTGCCCCATCAGTTGCTGCCAGTGTGCCCATCAATTGCCGCTACTGTGCCCATTAATTGCTGCTACTGTGTCCCATCAGATGCTGCCTGGCACTTACCTGTCTCGCAGCGGGTCAGCTGCGGTCTCCTGCACGTCCGCCATGTCTTTTTCCATCCTCTTTCAGGCGTTTAACCCCTTGCTTACTGGGCACATAAACCCCCTTCGTGCCCAGGCGAAATTTCAGCTTCCGGCACTGCGTCGCTTTAACTGACAATTGCGCGGTCGTGCGACGTGGCACCCAAACAAAATTGGCGTCCTTTTTTTCCCCACAAATAGAGCTTTCTTTTGGTGGTATTTGATCGCCCGTGCGGTTTTTATTTTTTGCGTTATAAACAAAAAAAGAGAGACAATTTGAATATATATATTTTTTTTTTACTTGTTGCTATAATAAATATCCCAATTTAAAAAAAAAAAAAAAAAAATTCTCAGTATAGGCCGATACGTATTCTTCTACGTATTTTTGTAAAAAAATAAATAAAAAAAATCACAATAAGTGACTGCTTTGCGCAAAAGTTATAGCGCCTACAAAATAGGGGACGGAATTATGATTTTTTTTTTTATATTTTTTTTTTTACTAGTAATGGCGGCGATCTGCGATTTTTATTGGGACTGCGATATTGCGGCGGACACATCGGACACTTTTGACACATTTTTGTCGCCATTAACATTTATACAGCGACCAGTGCTATAAATATGCACTAATTACTGTATAACTGTGACTGGCATTGAAGGGGTTAACACTAGGGGGTGAGGAAGGGGTTAAATGTATTGCCTGGGTGTGTTCTAACTGTGTGGGGGGAGGGGGGTGACTGGGGGAGGTGATCGATGCTGTCTCCCTATGTACAAGAGAAACAGCATCTGTCACCTCTCCCTGACAGGACGTGGAGCTCTGTGTTTACACTCACAGCTCCACGTCCCCGCTCTGTCACCGCCGATCGCGTGTACCTGACGGACATCGCGGCCGCCGGGTACACGCATCGGATCCTCGGTGATGCGTCGGGACTGTTTTTCCCCGCCGCGCGCCACAGGGGAATTACAAGTAAATCACGTCCAAAGACGTGACCCCGGCGCCTCAGGTCCGCGCTGTTGACGTATTCTGTCAATGGCGCGGACCCGAAGTGGTTAATCACAGCGCCTGACTTTCAGCCAATCAGGTGGCTGGACGCACCGCCACTGATTCCTCATCCTCACCGGGCCCCACTCGGCGGCAGGCCCCCATAGGGCCCACGTATGTCGCCATGGCGGTAGTCCCGCCCCTGCCTCTGACACACCAGGTTGGGTATACAAACAGACAATATCATAGGAAATCACTGAAGGTAATACTTGGCACCCATTAGTAGCGCTATAGCAAAGAAAGACGGCACCAGGCCAGCTAGTGAAGGCAGACCTACCGAAAAGTCATGGCGATGGCGGAAAAGACCATCAAGTCTGTCCCTTTATTATAATTACATTTTTTGGAGTTTATACTGTAGATCTACTCTATATTACCAAAAGTATTGGGACGCTTGCCTTTACATGAACTTTTAATGGCCTCCCAGTCTTAGGCCGGAGGGTTCAATATTGAGTTGGCCCCGCCCTTTGCAGCTATAACAGCTTCAACTTTTCCGGGAAGGCCCTTCACAAGGTTTAGGAGCGTGTCTATGGGAATGTTTGACCGTTCTTCCAAAAGAGAATTTGTGAGGTCTCCGCTCGAATTCATCTCAAAGGTGTTCTATCGGGTTGAGGTCAGGACTCTGTGCAGGCCAGTCAAGTTTCTCCACCCCAAACTCGCTCATCCACGGCAGAGGGGGCCCTCGGTGGGAAGCAGAGGCTGAGTGGACACTCCAGGTCCCTGCGGGAGTGGTGCAGCTGCTTTGATGTGGGAGGTGCTTCCCTCCCTGCCCTGGGTGTCCTTCCTCTCCACTGGTATTGTCTCCCAGTAGCAGGCGAAATTCCAGACAGAGGTGACTCCTCTCTAACTCCCTCAGTGCCAAATCATTCCACCCCTACTGCACAGTGGATTTCGGGATTTGTATTGTAAGGAGTCCATTTGTCCCATTATATGGCTGCCGTTTCTCAAACTACCACTCCCAGGATTCTCAGCTCTCTGCATAGAAGTCTATGGCCTTGCTTGGCATTAGCTCTCCCCCTGCTGGCCGGAGGAGAATATTGCAGCATAACATCAGTTTCTCAGGGAGAGAAGAATACAAGGCAATGTCTCCTTCCACATATTGCTGTAGCTCAGCACCTGGTTACACTCCTCTATCTTACTCTCCTCTCCTGAAATACTCTGCACTGCTGGAGGACTCTGCTCCTTCCTCTATAACTCTCCTCTCCTGAAATACTCTGCACTGCTGGAGGACTCTGCTCCTTCCTCTATAACTCTCCTCTCCTGAAATACTCTGCACTGCTGGAGGACTCTGCTCCTTCCTCTATAACTCTCCTCTCCTGAAATACTCTGCACTGCTGGAGGACTCTGCTCCTTCCTCTATAACTCTCCTCTCCTGAAATACTCTGCACTGCTGGAGGACTCTGCTCCTTCCTATATAACTCTCCTCTCCTGAAATACTCTGCACTGCTGGAGGACTCTGCTCCTTCCTATATAACTCTCCTCTACTGAAATACTCTGCACTGCTGGAGGACTCTGCTCCTTCCTCTATAACTCTCCTCTACTGAAATACTCTGCTGGAGGACTCTGCTCCTTCCTCTTTAACTCACCTCTCCTGAAATACTCTGCACTGCTGGAGGACTCTGCTCCTTCCTATATAACTCTCCTCTCCTGAGATACTCTGCTGGAGGACTCTGCTCCTTCCTCTATAACTCTCCTCTCCTGAAATACTTTGCTGGAGGACTCTGCTCCTTCCTCTATAACTCTCCTCTCCTGAAATACTCTGCACTGCTGGAGAACTCTGCTCCTTCCTCTATAACTCTCCTCTCCTGAAATACTCTGCTCTGCTGGAGGACTCTGCTCCTTCCTCTATAACTCTCCTCTCCTGATTTACTCTGCTGGAGGACTCTGCTCCTTCCTCTATAACTCTCCTCTTCTGAAATACTCTGCACTGCTGGAGGACTCTGCTCCTTCCTCTATAACTCTCCTCTCCTGAAATACTCTGCACTGCTGGGGGACTCTGCTCCTTCCTCTATAACTCTCCTCTCCTGAAATACTCTGCTGGAGGACTCTGCTCCTTCCTCTATAACTCTCCTCTCCTGAAATACTCTGCTGGAGGACTCTGCTCCTTCCTCTATAACTCTCCTCTCCTGAAATACTCTGCACTGCTGGAGGACTCTGCTCCTTCCTCTATAACTCTCCTCTCCTAAAATACTCTGCTGGAGGACTCTGCTACTTCCTCTATAACTCTCCTCTCCTGAAATACTCTGCACTGCTGGGGGACTCTGCTCCTTCCTCTATAACTCTCCTCTCCTGAAATACTTTGCTGGAGGACTCTGCTCCTTCCTCTATAACTCTCCTCTCCTGAAATACTCTGCACTGCTGGAGGACTCTGCTCCTTCCTCTATAACTCTCCTCTCCTGAAATACTCTGCTCTGCTGGAGGACTCTGCTCCTTCCTCTATAACTCTCCTCTTGATATACTCTGCTGGAGGACTCTGCTCCTTCCTCTATAACTCTCCTCTTCTGAAATACTCTGCACTGCTGGAGCACTCTGCTCCTTCCTCTATAACTCTCCTCTTCTGAAATACTCTGCACTGCTGGAGGACTCTGCTCCTTCCTCTATAAATCTCCTCTCCTGAAATACTCTGCACTGCTGGAGGACTCTGCTCCTTCCTCTATAACTCTCCTCTTCTGAAATACTCTGCACTGCTGGAGGACTCTGCTCCTTCCTCTATAACTCTCCTCTCCTGAAATACTCTGCACTGCTGGAGGACTCTGCTCCTTCCTCTATAACTCTCCTCTCCTGAAATACTCTGCTGGAGGACTCTGCTCCTTCCTCTAAAACTCTCCTCTCCTGAAATACTCTGCACTGCTGGAGGACTCTGCTCCTTCCTCTATAACTCTCCTCTCCTGAAATACTCTGCACTGCTGACTGCTGGAGGACTCTGCTCCTTCCTCTACAACTCTCCTCTCCTTCCTCTACAACTCTCCTCTCCTGAAATACTCTGCACTGCTGGAGGACTCTGCTCCTTCCTCTATAACTCTCCTCTCCTGAAATACTCTGCACTGCTGGAGGACTCTGCTCCTTCCTCTATAACTCTCCTCTCCTGAGATACTCTGCTCTGCTGGAGGACTCTGCTCCTTCCTCTATAACTCGCCTCTCCTGAGATACTCTGCTCTGCTGGAGGACTCTGCTCCTTCCTCTATAACTCTCCTCTCCTGAAATACTCTGCACTGCTGGAGGACTCTGCTCCTTCCTCTATAACTCTCCTCTCCTGAGATACTCTGCTCTGCTGGAGGACTCTGCTCCTTCCTCTATAACTCGCCTCTCCTGAGATACTCTGCTCTGCTGGAGGACTCTGCTCCTTCCTCTATAACTCTCCTCTCCTGAAATACTCTGCACTGCTGGAGGACTCTGCTCCTTCCTCTATAACTCTCCTCTCCTGAGATACTCTGCTCTGCTGGAGGACTCTGCTCCTTCCTCTATAACTCTCCTCTCCTGAAATACTCTGCTCTGCTGGAGGACTCTGCTCCTTCCTATATAACTCTCCTCTCCTGAAATACTCTGCTCTGCTGGAGGACTCTGCTCCTTCCTCTATAACTCTCCTCTCTTGAAATACTCTGCTCTGCTGGAGGACTCTGCTCCTTCCTCTATAACTCTCCTCTCCTGAAATACTCTGCTGGAGGACTCTGCTCCTTCCTCTATAACTCTCCTCTCCTGAAATACTCTGCACTGCTGGAGGACTCTGCTCCTTCCTCTATAACTCTCCTCTCCTGATATGCTCTGCTGGAGGACTCTGCTCCTTCCTCTATAACTCTCCTCTCCTGAGATACTCTGCACTGCTGGAGGACTCTGCTCCTTCCTCTATAACTCTCCTCTCCTGAGATACTCTGCACTGCTGGAGGACTCTGCTCCTTCCTCTATAACTCTCCTCTCCTGAAATACTCTGCACTGCTGGAGGACTCTGCTCCTTCCTCTATAACTCTCCTCTCCTGAGATACTCTGCTCTGCTGGAGGACTCTGCTCCTTCCTCTATAACTCTCCTCTCCTGAAATACTCTGCTCTGCTGGAGGACTCTGCTCCTTCCTATATAACTCTCCTCTCCTGAAATACTCTGCTCTGCTGGAGGACTCTGCTCCTTCCTCTATAACTCTCCTCTCTTGAAATACTCTGCTCTGCTGGAGGACTCTGCTCCTTCCTCTATAACTCTCCTCTCCTGAAATACTCTGCTGGAGGACTCTGCTCCTTCCTCTATAACTCTCCTCTCCTGAAATACTCTGCACTGCTGGAGGACTCTGCTCCTTCCTCTATAACTCTCCTCTCCTGATATGCTCTGCTGGAGGACTCTGCTCCTTCCTCTATAACTCTCCTCTCCTGAAATACTCTGCTCTGCTGGAGGACTCTGCTCCTTCCTCTATAACTCTCCTCTCCTGAAATACTCTGCTGGAGGACTCTGCTCCTTCCTCTATAACTCTCCTCTACTGAAATACTCTGCTGGAGGACTCTGCTCCTTCCTCTATAACTCTCCTCTCCTGAGATACTCTGCTCTGCTGGAGGACTCTGCTCCTTCCTCTATAACTCTCCTCTCCTGAAATACTCTGCACTGCTGGAGGACTCTGCTCCTTCCTCTATAACTCTCCTCTCCTGAAATACTCTGCACTGCTGGGGGACTCTGCTCCTTCCTCTATAACTCTCCTCTCCTGAAATAACTCTGCACTGCTGGATCTTCTCTTTTACGTTCTTTAATAATTGTTGTGAAACAAATGTTCGGTGATGAATCCAAACCAGCTGTCATCAGGCTGGCAGTGTCCCCGGCATAAAACTCGCCATTCCTCCGCTCTCGGTAATAGCGGCCAATTGATATGCACCTGTGGGCCGTGCTGGAAAAATTAATACCTTATGGTAAGCAATTACACAGGCAATCGCAGCCGCAGGCCCCCCAAGGCAACGGCGGCGGCAGCCATTGAAGGATCTCGCCCGTATTCCCCGGCCGCCTCTTCTTTTGACGGAGTTGAAAGTATTAAAAGGCTCTTGTATGATTTCCGGAGACGGCTGATGGAGAGGGTCAGCGACGAGCGCCGACGTGTCGCACATGAGCAATGCGGGGATTTTATAAAACGCCGGCTATTCGCAGGAGAGCGCCGAGCGGAGCCACTTGACGAGGGACCCGGCGCTCCGCGCGGAAGATTGGCGACTTTTTCTTAATTAAGATATGAAGAAACATTAGCTGCTTCCAATCGTCATTTACATTCAAGGACTCCTGCGGCGGAGCTGGGAATAGAGGAGGAAGCGGAACGCGTGTTCAGCAAAGTGTTTCTTTGGAACCGACGGCGGCAGCCGCGGGAGGAGGGGAAAAACCGGCAAAGTCGCCGCTGCGAGTTCAGGAGCTGAACAAATGTGGCGCTTGGTTGCTACTATTAGTTACTGACATCCACCATATCACCCCGCGGCCAGACCCCCGTCTATCACCTCAGAGACGATGAACGGTCCTTTGCGTTGTTTTGTTTAACCACTTAAGACCCGGACCGTTATGCAGGTAAAGGACCTGGCCCCTTTTTGCGATTCGGCACTGCGTCGCTTTAACTGACAATTGCGCGGTCGTGCGACGTGGCTCCCAAAGAAAATTGGCGTCTTTTTTTTCCCACAAATAGAGCTTTCTTTTGGTGGTATTTGATCACCTCTGCGGTTTTTATTTTTTGCGCTATAAACAAAAATAGAGCGACAATTTAAAAAAAAATTCTATATTTTTTACTTTTTGCTATAATAAATATCCCTCAAAAACATTTAAAAGAAACATTTTCTTCCTCAGTTTAGGCCGATACGTATTCTTCTACATATTTTTGGTATAAAAAAAAAATCGCAATAAGCGTTAATCGTTTGGTTTGCGCAAAAGTTATAGTGTTTACAAAATAGGGGATAGTTTTATGGCATTTTTATTAATACATTTTTTTTTACTACTAATGGAGGCGATCAGCGATTTTTTTCGTGACTGCGACATTATGGCGGACACATCGGACACATTTTTGGGACCATTGGCATTTTCACAGTGAAAAGTGCTATAAAAATGCACTGCTTACTGTGAAAATGACAATGGCAGGGAAGGAGTTTACCACTAGTGGGTGCTTTAGGGGTTAAGTGTGACCTCATATGTGTTTCTAACTGTAGGGGGGCGGGGCTGGATGTGTGACGTCACTGATCGTCTTTCCCTATATCAGGGAACAGACGATCACTGACATTGCCACAGTGAAGAACGGGGAAGCTGTGTTTACACTCACCTCTCCCCGTTCTTCAGCCCCTGGGGACCGATCGCGGGGCTCCGGCGGCGATCGGGTCCCGCGGCTGCGGTCATGGAGCTTCGGACCGGGTGTGCACCCGAGACCCACGGCTGGGCATTTAACAATCGTGTACAGGTACGTGATTGTGCCCAGCCGTGCCATTTTGCCCGACGTATATCGACGATAGGCGGTCCTTAAGTTGTTAACCCTTTCATGACTAAGACTATTTCTGACATTTGGTGTTTACAAGTTAAAATCCGTATTTTTTGCTAGAAAATTACTTAGAACCCCCAAATATTGTATATATTTTTTAGCAGAGAATAAGATGGCGATTGTTGCAATATTTTATGTCACACGGTATTTGTACACGGGTTTTTTAAATGCATCTTTTTGGGGAAAAATTAATTTTCATAATTTAAAAAAAAACGTAAATTTATCCCAATTTTTTTGTATAATGTGAAAGATGATGTTACGCTGAGTAAATAGATACCAAACATGTCATGCTTTATAATTGTGTGCACTCGTGGAATGGCGACAAACTACGGTACCTAAAAATCTCCATAGGCGATGTTTTAATTTTGTTTTAACTGTTACCCGGTTAGAGGTACAGAGGAGGTCTGGTGCTAGAATTATTGCTCTCGCTCTGACTATCGCGGCGATACCTCACATGTGTGATTTGAACACCATCTACATATGCGTGCGCAACTTCCGTATGCATTTTTTTTGCTGTCCGAGCTCGCAGGGGCGGGGGCACTTAACTTTTTTTTTCTTATATATTTTATATATTTTGATATTATTTAATTGTGTTTTTTTTTTTAAATATTCACTTTTCTTGCTGTCACAAGGAATGTAAATGTCCCTTGAGACAGTAATAAGTGGTGACAGGTGCTCTTTATGGAGAGATCGGGAGGTCTAAAAGACCCCATGTCCCTCTTTACACTTCAAAGTATTCAGATCACCGAAAACGGTGATTCTGAATACTGTATTTTTTTTCTTTAAATCCAGCGCCATTGGCAGCCGAGTAAACCGGAGGTGACGTTGTGACGTCGCTTCCGTGTTTACATTTAGGAGACTGGCAGGAAGCCGTTTCCAGCCTCTGTCTAGGGTTCGAAAGTGGCGCATCGTGAATCGGGTGGGCAGGGATGAACTGGTCATTGGGACTACAGGGAGTTTCCCGGTGGGTCAGTGGCTCAGTGGGCCGGCTTTAGTGACAGCGGACCGCTGCCCACCTCCGCTCCTCTGTCTCTCCCTTCCTGCAGCGCTCACCCCCTCTCCCCACAGTGCTCATCCGCCCCCCCCCCCCCCAACCGCCCCCGCTCAACAACTCAGATCCTGCAGGGGGAGGACCAGAGGATCAGGGGGGACGACAGAGGAGCATGGGGGAGGTGATAGACAGCTTAATCTTGTCCCATAAGGGGGGGGCACCAAACTGATTCTTTGCCCCGGGTGAAATAATGTCTAGCTTCCCCACTGGTACTGCCTATAAAAGTACCAGTACCAGCCATTCTACTCTAATAAAGTAGAACAGCTAGTGGCCAGTGAAGGGGGAGAGGGGGCTTGGGTGGGTACAGGAGTTGTCCGGTCACCACGGGAGAGACCTGTCAAAGTGGGCCAGTCTAGATGAAGTCCAGGGCCAAATTTTTGTCCCAGTCCAGCCCTGCTGGAAGGACAGGACGCCTGGCAAGAGAGGCGGAGTGTTAGGACCTGGGATTGAACCTGGGACCTCTGGTGTGTCTGGTGGTGACTCTGCTTGCTAAGCCACCTGAAATGCTGGACAGCTCCTTGGATAGTTCCTTGAATGATCTTGTCTTGAGTCTTGTTTGCCTTGAACCTTGAACCCTTTGCTCCTCCCATGAGCTTCCTGTAAAAGCCATGTCCCTGCACTTCCTGGTTGCCAGAATATTGTGCCTTCACCAGCCAATATCTTCCTCCTGTCTCTCTTGCTGCCGACCGTGTCTTTGCTACCATTCGCTACCGACATTTGGCTCCTCCCCTGACTCCGCTTCTGCTGAATCCCAACCTGCAACTATTTTTTACTGACTTTTGGCTCGTTCCTCGACTACGCTTCTGCTTGATCCCTAACTGTTAGCGGGCTTTTTTGGAGGTGTTCGCTACACCATCACCCCTTCAATGGAGCATTCGAAAGTAAGGTGTACCTCCTTACCAGAGTTCTACTCTACAGAACAAGGAGGTCATTGACTGTCATAACATGCGCTTGGCTATTGAACTAGTTAATCTCTTCATTTCAACAGTTCCAAACCACCCTGTCCTTTGGTCTTCCCATAAATCTGGTAGACCGCTTAGGCCCCGCCTACATGTGTTCTTCGCAAACTGTTTCCGACGTTGCGTCATTGGGTTTCCCCCCCCCCGGCGCGGCGAGAGTTAAATTGCCTAAACGTCTGACTGTTTGGCGGTCTGTCATTAAGAGCCTCACAAAACAAAACGGCGTTCATAATCATGTCCTGGATTTACTCGCACAAGTCCATTAAATTTAACGGTGCGTTTGATCTCACTTTTAATGGTAAACAATAAAAAAAAAAAAAAATCTTAGAAACACATTTAGATGAATTATTCCAATATGCGCGTCTTCATCGCTTTATGTTATTATTATTTTTTGTTTCCCGGAACACGAGATACCTTGTTTGCATTCGACGTTTGATAATCGCGCAGCTGCCAATAAAAGCATGAAATGCAAATCTGATGACCGAGTTATTATAGACAGTCTATAAAAAAAATGGCAGTGCCGCCGCCGCCGCCGCCGCCTCGCGTTCCAACCAAAATCTGGGAGCAAAAACGCGGAGGAAGGAAAAAAAGCTTAATTGGTGACTTGATTTTCTCATTGATTTCAGTCCCCGGGTTTAAAGGAGAACTTCAGGGATGGTAATACATTCTACACTTACTTTGGGCCAGCTTGGCTCGTACAAATGATCTTGATAACTCTGTGTAGCCGATGGTTAACCTTTAATTTATTGTTGTAGCCTATGGCAGTGGGTCTCCACCACCCGGTCATGGACCACTGCTGGACGGCAGTCTCTCTCCTCCTATTTACCATCCTTCTCATCTGCCTTTTATTCTTCCCAACTGTCTACAGTATCTCTTACCTATCTACCATCCTTACCACCTGTCTACAGTCCTCTCCTCACCTTTTCACCATCCTTCCCACCTGTCTGCAGTCTCTCTTACCTGTCGATATTACTTTACATCTGTCTACCATCCTTCCCACCTGTCTAAAGTCCCCTCCTCACCTGTCCACCATCCTTCCCAACTGTCTGCAGTCTCCTTACCTGTCTGTAGTCAGTTCCAAAGGTCTACCATCATTCCAACCTGTCTGCAGTCTCCTCTTGACCTATTTCCAATCCTTTCCACCCGTCTGCAGTCTCCTCCTCGTCTGTCTATCATCCTTCCCACCTGTCTACCATTCTCCTCACATGTTTGCATTATCTTTCATCTGTCTACAGTCTCTTCTACCTGTCTTTTATCATTCCCACCTGTCTACCATCTTTCTCATTTGTCTGCAGTCCCCTCCTCACCTGTCTACCATTCTTCCCACCTGTCTACAGTCTCTTCCACCTGTCTATTATCATTCCCATCTCTCTATAGTCTCTTTCACCTATCTACCATCCTTCTATTTTGTCTGCAGTCCCCTCCTCACCTGTCTACCATTCTTCCCACCTGTCTACAGTCTCCTCTCACCTGTCTGTCTATTATCATTCCCACCTCTCTATTGTCTCTTTCATATATCTACCATCCTTGCCACTTGCCTACAGTCTCTTCCACCTATCTATTATCCTTCCCACCTGTCTTTTATCATTCCCAACTGTCTTTTATCATTCCCACCTCTCTATAGTCTCTTCCACCTGTCTATCATCCTTATCATTCGTCCACAGTCCCCTCCTCACCTGTCTACCATTCTTCTCACCTGTCTACAGTCTCTTCCACCTGTCTACCATCCTTCCCACCTGTTTACAGTCTCTTCCACCTGTCTACCATCCTTCCCACCTGTCTACCATCCTTCCCACCTGTCTACAGTCTCTTCCACCTAGCTACTATCCTTCCCACCTGTCTACAGTCTCTTCCACCTAGCTACTATCCTTCCCACCTGTCTATCGTCCTTCCCGTTTGTCCGCAGTCCCCTCCTCACCTGTCTTCCAATCTTCCCACCTGTCTACAGTCTCTTCCACCTAGACAAAGAAGACAAGGATGCGCCCAATCTAAGTGCAGTATTTACGTTTTAATGGGTAAAAATAATTAAAAAAAGACACAGCCAAATGGCTACTCACAAATGTAGGTGGATAACAGGCATATATAAAGATGTAGATGTAGTAATCGTCCGGTGCATGAAGGATGTCCGCATATGATGGTAAGTGCTATAGATGGAAAACGCAAATTGGACAGCCAAAAACGGGGAGACTCGACAGGCTTGCTTGGAGCACCGTACAGGACGGCGTGCTTCTCACGATGGACCACAAACAAGGATCCGTCCCACTGGAAGTGACGTGATGTGGCGTGGCTTACAAGACGGGGACCAATAGGATGACGCGTTTCACAGCCCTGCTGCTTCTTCAGATTCAAGATGGATCTGAAGAAGCAGCAGGGCTGTGAAACGCGTCATCCTATTGGTCCCCATCTTGTAAGCCACGTCACGTCACACCACGTCACTTCCGGTGCGACGGATCCTTGTTTGCGGTCCATCGTGAGACGCACGCCGTCCTGCACTTAGATTGGGCGCATCCTTGTCTTCTTTGTCTACCTATCTTACAGAGTATAGTTCTGCTCTTTTGGGAGTGCTGCCGCTAAGTGTAACTTTGGATCAACTCTGGATTCATTTTTTGGTCTCACTCATGAACTTTTGTCATATATTTGATGATCAATTAGTCACCTTCATTTTTGTACGTGTCTTTTTTGACACTTAGATTACTTGCCAAGGTTGTCTGTTGCTTACCTCTCCTTGCGCCATCTGACAATTTTTTTACACTAGTCTCTTCCACCTGTCTACCATCCTTGTCACCTGTCTACAGTCTCTTCCACCTGTCTACCATCCTTGTCACCTGTCTACAGTCTCTTCCACCTGTCTACCATCCTTGTCACCTGTCTACAGTCTCTTCCACCTGTCTACCATCCTTGTCACCTGTCTACAGTCTCTTCCACCTGTCTACCATCCTTGTCACCTGTCTACAGTCTCTTACACCTGTCTACCATCCTTGTCACCTGTCTACAGTCTCTTACACCTGTCTACCATCCTTGTCACCTGTCTACAGTCTCTTACACCTGTCTACCATCCTTGTCACCTGTCTACAGTCTCTTCCACCTGTCTACCATCCTTGTCACCTGTCTACAGTCTCTTCCACCAGTCTACCATCCTTGTCACCTGTCTATAGTCTCTTCCACCTGTCTACCATCCTTTTCACCTGTCTATAGTCTCTTCCACCTGTCTACCATCCTTGTCACCTGTCTACAGTCTCTTCCACCTGTCTACCATCCTTGTCACCTGTCTACAGTCTCTTCCACCTGTCTACCATCCTTGTCACCTGTCTACAGTCTCTTCCACCTGTCTACCATCCTTGTCACCTGTCTACAGTCTCTTCCACCTGTCTACCATCCTTGTCACCTGTCTACAGTCTCTTCCACCTGTCTACCATCCTTGTCACCTGTCTACAGTCTCTTCCACCTGTCTACCATCCTTGTCACCTGTCTACAGTCTCTTCCACCTGTCTACCATCCTTGTCACCTGTCTACAGTCTCTTCCACCAGTCTACCATCCTTGTCACCTGTCTACAGTCTCTTCCACCTGTCTACCATCCTTGTCACCTGTCTATCATCCTTCCCATTTGTCTGCAGTCTCTTCCACCTGTCTACCATCCTTCCCACCTGTCTATCATCCTTCCCATTTGTCTACAGTCTCTTCCACCTGTCTACCATCCTTGCCACTTGTCTACAGTCTTTTTCACTAGTCTACCATCCTTCCCACCTGTCTATCATCTTTCTCATTTATCCGCAGTCCCCTCCTTACCTGTCTACCACCCTTCCCATCTGTCTACAGTCTCTTCCACCTGTCTACAGTCTCTTCCACCTGTCTACAGTCTCTTCCACCTGTCTACCATCCTTGCCACTTGTATATCATCCTTCTCATTTGTCTGCAGTCCACTCCTTACCTGTCTACCACACTTCCCACCTGTCTACAGTCTCTTCCACCTGTCTACCATCCTTGCCACTTGTATATCATCCTTCTCATTTGTCTGCAGTCCACTCCTTACCTGTCTACCACCCTTCCCACCTGTCTACAGTCTCTTCCACCTGTCTACCACCCTTCCCACCTGTCTATCATCCTTCTTATGTGTCTACAGTCTCCTCCTCACCTGTCTACCGGAATGCAAAAAATGCACCGGAACGCAGCAAAAACGTGTCAAAAACACGCATACAGTAATGCATCCCGACAGCACCCGTCTACCATCCTTCCAACCTGTCTACAGTCTCTTCCACCTGTCTTTTATCATTCCCACCTCTCTAGAGTCTCTTCCTCTTAATGCTGCCTGAGCACAGCAGCATTATGGTTTCCTGTCCTTCAATACTGGGGCAATGCATTGGGTAAGTTAGGCGGCCGTGAGGCCCCTGTGAATGTGAGGCCTTAGGCGACCGCCTAATTAAAGAGCTGCCTCTGCTACCATCCTTGCCACTTGTCTACAGTCTCTTTGACCAGTCTACCATCCTTCCTACCTGTCTATCATCCTTCCCATTTGTCTACGGTCTCTTCCACCTGTCTACCATCCTTGCCACTTGTCTACAGTCTCTTTGACCAGTCTACCATCCTTCCCACCTGTCTATTATCCTTCTCATTTGTCTGCAGTCCCCTACTTACCTGTCTACCATCCTTCCCACCTGTCTATCATCCTTTCCACCTATCGTTTGTCATTCCCATCTCTCTATAGTCTCTTCCACCTGTCTACAGTCTCCTCCTCACCTGTCAACCGGAATGCATAAAAATGCACCGAAACGCAGCAAAAACGTGTCAAAAACACGCATGCAGTAATGCATCCCGGCTGCATTTCTATGGTGGGAACCGGCCCTTATAAATGAGACACAATTCACCCGGGCAGATTCATCTTCTGTAGCTTTCTGCGGGATAATTACGCTGAACATAGATGAGCCAATTTCAGGAAAATTCTTCAAATGTTCTTCAAATATTTTCTGTACTAAAATGATCACCGAGGACACAAAACGGAAAAGAATTGCTGGAAATGTTTTCCCAACGTGAACGTCTGTAAATCAGACGTTTGTAATTGTGAAGAAGGAGCGATTACAGAGATTAATGGACGCCGATTCAATTCTCTATTATACTTTTCTGTTTAAGATTTTTGTATATAACAAATGTTGAAATAAAACATCCAGCGCAGGATTCCACGTCAGAGAGATACAATGTAAAACGTTACGCTGTGAATACAAATGACAAAATACGTTTTCTGAAGGAGGAAAGGCTCCTTTGTCTTCATTGTGCTGATCCTCCACTGGAACGAGAATATTTATATTTCATCGCCGAGAAAAGAGCCGCAGATTTGCTCCACGTTGTCTTTAAAATCAAATTCGTGCTTCCAATCTAAAGTTCTTACCTTTATTTGGGGCTCTAAAGGGTCCTGAACTACATTGAGTCACCCTTTATGTGCCCGGGCTTAACCACTTAAGACCCAGACCAATATGCAGGTTAAGGACCTTGCCCCTTTTTTTGCGATTTGGCACTGCGTCGCTTTAACTGACAATTGCGCGGCCGTGCGACGTGGCTCCCAAACAAAATTAACGTCCTTTTTTCCCCACAAATAGGGCTTTCTTTTGGTGGTATTTGATCACCTCTGCGGTTTTTTTTTTTTGCGCTATAAACAAAAATAGAGAGACAATTTTGAAAAAAATTCAATATTTTTTACTTTTTGCTGTAATAAATATCCCCAAAAAAGATATAACATTTATTTTTTTCCCCCTTAGTTTAGGCCGATACGTATTCTTCTACATATTCTTGGTCAAAAAAATCGCAATAAGCGTTTATCGATTGGTTTGCGCAAAAGTTATAGGGCCATATTCAGAAAGCTATTTACGCAGCGTATCAAGAGATATACGCTGCGTAAATACTAAGGGCCAGATTCTCAGCGGCGCTACGCCCGCGTAAATGGATATGCGCGGCGTAATTGTAAATGTGCGCCTGCGTATCGATGCGCGGTAAACACAGAACCACATACGCGAGAATTTTTTTTTTCGTCTGGGCGGAGAAAATGCTTTAAGCTAGCGCGGCGTAGGTGCATAGTTACGCATCGAAAATATTCAGTTACCATTGAATTAGCATGCAAATATGCAAATGAGGGAGATGCGCGGATTCCCGAAACTACGCGCGTTCGGCGTTGGCTACTCGTGGTGCGCGTAACTCGAAAGCCTTGAGTAAACATACCCCTCATAAAAGCACGGGTAACTTTGCTCAAGGCCGTGTGCAAGTCAGCTGGAGAGCGACTACAGCAGCACCACAACGGACGTGCTGAGCAATCACACTTACTGGACAACACATTCGTATGCCAACATGCCAGGGGCAGCCATGGTCTTATCACTACTAATGTATGCAGAGGAAGAGGAGCATAGAAGGAGGAGGAGGAGGAGGGGGGCACGTAAGAGGATCTACCGAGCGCGTATGAGGTTCTTTGGCATGGGTGATGAGGAGGTGTATCGCATCTTCAGATTCAGCCCTGCTGCCATCCTGGAAATAACCACAGCCCTGCAGGAGGACATCACCAGCCAGACATACCGCTCACATGCACTGCAGCCACTGGTGAAGGTACTGGCAACACTCCATTTCCTGGCCAGTGGATCATTCCAGCGTACAAGTGGAGTGGTGGCTGGGATGTCACAAACCAGCATAAGCAGATGTGTGCACCAGGTTGTCCACGCAATCCTCAGACGCATGTCCCACCACTTCATCAGACCCACCACTGAGCACCTGCGGCAGAAGGCAATGACAGATTTCTACAGAATTGACGGATTCCCACGCACCATCGGGGCCATTGATTGCACACATGTGGCCCTACAGCCCCCCAGTGTCACAGAGCACATATACCGCAATCGGAAGCATTGGCATTCCATCAACGTACAGGTGATAGCCGATGCCAAATACCTCATATGGCACGTCCGTGCCAAAGACCCCGGGTCCAGCCATGACAGCTACATCTACCGTCAAAGCAACATCCCCGAAGATTTTGAGCAGGACATGTATGGGGACAGCTGGCTGGTTGGTGAGTGACATGGGTGGCAGGCATGACTGTCCCCCCCCCATGATGCTGACATCACAAGGGGCACATGCATGACTACCATCCTCCTGTCTTTTCCCTTCCAGGTGACTCTGCATATGTACTGGGACCCCATCTCATGACTGCTTTCCGGAACCCCTAAACCAGAGGAGAGAGAAAATACAATGAAGCACATATCAAAACTCGTGCAGTGGTGGAGCAAACATTTGGCCTCCTGAAGTCCCGTTTCCGATGCCTGGATAAGTCTGGGGGGGCCCTATTGTATTCCCCCAACTTTGTGGGTCAGATCATTGGTGCATGTTGAATTCTGCACAACTTTGCCATGAGAAAGGGCCTGCAGATTGCCCTACGTGATGACCTGACCCCCCAACCACACAGCCCCCCCCCCCGCCAGAGGAGACCCCGCCATCTGATGGAAGAGCAGTCAGGAGTTGCCTCGTGTTACGAATCTTTGACCGTTAAACACACACATACAGCATGGCACACAGACAATGCACGCGTGTACACCACTGTGGTCCCTAGCACACACACCCCACATCCTCATCACATTGGATTAGCCCAAGTCCAGCATGTAGGACTTGGGAGCAGCAACGCCACGTCAAGGCCCCAATGATGTTGCTGTCCATTCATACACCATTCACACAGCAGTGGGGATAACTTCTCCCCAACGGCCGAGGGTGACACCCCTTACTGGCAGGAGTGCCACCCCCCCACATTCACACACCATTCACACTGCACCGTGTGCAGTATCCAAAAAAAAAAGCTCTTATCCAGAGCATAATATAAAAATAAAAAAAAAAGCTCTTATGCAGAGCATAATATAAAAAAATAAAAAAGCTCTTATCCTGAGCAAAATAATAAGAAATCAAAAAATTAATGGGCATGGCGGGGGCTCCGCCTGGTGCCACGGCTCCTGCCCCTCACTTGCCTGGGGGCAGCCACAGGTGGGGGGGGGTAGCAGGTGGAGGAGGAGCATCCCCACGTCCCTCCCTGGCTGCCTGCATGCCCTCCAGGGCAACTGCTATGCGGGTCTGCACAGCAGTCTGCTCCTCGACAGCAAGGCGCAGGGCATGAACCTCCCCCACAAGGTCGGAGGTGTTCGCCTGCAGCTCCCCCAGGCTGATCAGCGTTGCTGCGCTGTTGACAGCAAGATCTTGGATGGCATCTGTAATGTGTCCCGAGGATGCCAGGCTGTCGGCCAGGCGCCTCATCTCCTCCACGACCTCTGACAGGTGCCGATTTTGCTGGTCCTGCTGTCTGGCCAGCTGTTCCGGCAGGACCTTGGATACACCCCTGGTCTTGCACGTTGCCTTCCGGGAAGTGGCAGGGGACCGGGCATAAGGGGAGGATGTTGAGGGGCCGGAGATGAGGGGGGGGGGACAGAGGGACTGGAGAGGTTGGGGGGGGACACTGAGGGGTTCGCTAAAGATGGAGGGATAGCCTGGGCTGGTCCGGGCAACCCATCATCCTCCTCCACAACAACATACAGGTCCTGGTCCTGGACTACCACACCCTCCTCAACCACCTCCTCCGTTGAGGTGTGCCCACTTCCCTCCAAGTCCTGTTCCAGGGGGGCAGCCAGAGGGATTGGATCTTCGGGGGATGGATCCTGACGGGCCCTGGCATCAACAGATGGCCCCGCTCCCTCCTGCACATCTGTGGATGACACAAAAAATGCCCATGTTGGTGGACCCACACACTTGGCACATGTTCCCTTCCACCCCCATACATGTACACAACAGATAGAATATAAAACACACTTACCTGTCCTCAGGGCTGGCTTTTGTGACTCATAGCCCCCAACTCCCTCAACCTGCTCCGTCTGCAGGCAGCGGGCAACCACCTTCTCCTCCTCAGTCAGGCGGACGTTGCAGGGTGGGCCCCCTCCAGTGCCCCTGGCATGCCGAGCTATGGAAGCCAGCTTGCCCTTCACGAGACGCCGCAGGTCATTCATTTTCTTTTGAATGTCCTGCGGTGTCCGGACCGGGCATTGACCTGGCACGCGACCTTCATTAAGATCTGATCCCTCCGGGACTTGCTAGTCTGGGCACTGTCAGCACCATGGAGCCGCGAGTCATATTTCTCCATTGCCCTCACGACAATGGCCCTCTCCTCTGGGGAGACATTTTTCTTCCTCCTCTCCTTAACAGCTCTTGTCATTTTGTCCTGCACAAACTTTGGCCGTCACTATCAAAAAAATGGGAGACGTTTGCGCTGCACGGGCGCATGTGTGGGCGCATTATATACCCTGCGCCGGCGAATCGTAGGGAGGCTTTGCGCATGCGCAGAAGGCATCCACGTCACGGCGCGGGTCAACCACGTCATGGCGCGGGTCATCCATGTCACGACGCATGCTCCGTTCGTCCCGGCCTGCATTTGCATGGGGTCACGCTTCATTACAATGCAACACGCCCACTTCCCTCCTACTTTGGAGTTGCGCCGGATTATGCCGATGGTTTTACGCGACGCAGGCGCATCTTGGAGCGCATTTACTTAGGGAATACGGTACTTGCCACTCCGTGTTACGTCGGCGTAGTGCATCTGAGATGCGCAACGCCTGCATAATTAGGCGCGCATCTACGAGAATCTGGCCCTAAGAATAGCCGGCGTATCTTTTTTTGCTATTCAGAAAAGAAGATACGCCGGCTTTCTTCTAAGATACGAGCGGCGTAAGTCTATTACACCGTCGTATCTTAGTTGCATTATTACGCTGGCCCCTAGGTGGCGCTTACAGATGTAATCGTGTAATATATGCAAATGAGCTATTTACGCCGATTCCCGTCGTTTGCGTAAACGTTCGAGCGGCGTAAGGTTACCCCTGCTATAGGAGGCGTAGCCAATGTTAAGTATGGACGTCGGGACAGCGTCGAATGGAACGTCGGTTACATCGTTTGCGTAAATCGTTCGAATCGAATGGGGCTCGACGTTAGTAACGCTCACGTCGTTTTCATTGAGGAAAAGCGACGTGATCTCACGCATGCGCACTGGGAACGTCCACGGACGGCACGCATGCGCCGTCCAAAAAAAACATGAATTACGTGGGGTCGTGATTCATTTACATGAATCACGCCCCCACTTCAGACATTTGAATTGCGCTGCCTTATGCCGCCACACATACGTTAAGCCGCTGTAAATAATGGCGCAAGTTCTTTCTGAATAAAGATCCACTGATATTTCTGAATCTGGCTAATAGCTTTACAAAATAGGGGATAGTTTTATGGCATTTTTATTATTATTATTTTTTTTTACTACTAATGGCGGCGACCAGCAATTTTTTTCGTGACTGCGGCATTATGACACATCGCACAATTTTGACACATTTTTGGGACCATTGTCATTTTCACAGCAAAAAGTGCTATACAAATGCACTGTTTACTGTGAAAATGACAATTGCAGTTTAGGAGTTAACCACTGGGGGGGCGCTGTAGGGGTTAAGTGTGACCTCATATGTGTTTCTAACTGTAGGGGGGCGGGGCTGGACTTGTGACGTCGCCTTTCCCTATATCAGGGAACAGACGATCAGTGACACTGCCACAGAGAAGAACGGGGAAGCTGTGTTTACACTCACCTCTCCCCGATCTTCAGCTCCTGTGACCGATTGTGGGACACCGGCAGCGATCGGGTCCCGGGGTCACGGAGCTTCGGATCGGGTCACGGGCCTACGCCCCACGGTTGGGCACTTTAAAAGAAACGTACCTGTACGTGCCTGTGCCCAGCCGTGCCATTCTGCCGACGTATATCGGCGTAAGGTGGTCCTTAAGTGGTTAAAATCAAATATGTGCTTCCAATCTAAAGTTATTACGTTTATTTGGGGCTTTAAAGGGTCCTGGAACACCTTGAGTCACCCTTTACGTGCCCGGGCTTAAGGGAGGGTTGGGTGTAGACATGTGCATGGCCAAAAAATAAATAAAAAATATTAATTTTTTTTTTCGCTTTTTTTTTTTTTTGATCATTCGTAATGATCGAAATTAGTTTTTTCAAATAAATTCTGAACAATTTGAATTTGGTACGAACTGGGAGACTAGTCAGGATCAAAGGAATGTACAGAGACATCCTTGATGAAAACCTTCTCCAGAGCGCTCTGGACCTTCTTCCAACCAGACAACAACCCAAAGCACACAGCCAAGAGAACAAAGGAGTGGCTCCGGGACAACTCTGGGAATGTCCTTGAGGGGCCCAGCCAGAGCCCGGACTTGAACCCGATTGGACGTCTCTGGAGAGATCTGAAAATGTCTGAGCACCGATGCTTCCCATCCAACCTGATGGAGCTTGAGAGGTCCTGCAAAGGAGAATAGGAGAAACTGCCCGAAAATAGGCGTGCCGAGCTTGTAGCATCATACTCAGAAAGACTGGAGGATGTAATTGGTGCCAAAGGAGCTTTGCCAAAGTATTGAGCAAAGGCTGTGATACTTATGTACATGGGAGGAGCCTGTGATACTTATGTACATGGGAGGGGCCTGTGATACTTATGTACATGGGAGGAGCCTGTGATACTTATGTACATGGGAGGAGTCTGTGATACTTGTGTACATGGGAGGAGTCTGTGATACTTGTGTACATGGGAGGAGCCTGTGATACTTATGTACATGGGAGGAGCCTGTGATACTTATGTACATGGGAGGAGTCTGTGATACTTGTGTACATGGGAGGAGTCTGTGATACTTGTGTACATGGGAGGAGTCTGTGATACTTGTGTACATGGGAGGAGCCTGTGATACTTATGTACATGGGAGGAGCCTGTGATACTTATGTACATGGGAGGAGCCTGTGATACTTAAGTACCAGGGAAAAGTCTGTGATACTTGTGTACGTGGGAGGAGCCTGTGATACTTTTTGTATGTGGGAGGAGCCTGTGATACTTATGTACAGGGGTGGGAGGAGCCTGTGATACTTATGTACAGGGGTGGGAGGAGCCTGTGATACTTATATACATGGGTGGGAGGAGCCTGTGATACCTATGTACATGGGAGGAGTACATGGGAGGAGCCTGTGATATTTATATACATGGGAGGAGCCTGTGATACTTATGTACATGGGAGGAGCCTGTTATACTTATGTACATGGGAGGAGCCTGTGATACTTATGTATGTGGGAGGAGCCTGTGATACTTATGTACATAGGAGGAGCCTGTGATATTTATGTACACGGGAGGAGTCTTTAAGTACATGGGAGGAGTTTGTGATACTTATTTACATGGGAGGAGTTTGTGATACTTATGTACATGGGAGGAGCCTGTGATACTTATGTACATGGGAGGAGCCTGTGATACTTATGTACAGGGGAGGAGTCTGTGATACTTATGTACATGGGAGGAGTCTGTGATACTTATGCACATGGGAGGAGTCTGTGATACTTATGTACATGGGAGGAGTCTCTGATACTTGTGTACATGGGAGGAGTCTGTGATACTTATGTACGTGGGAGGAGCCTGTGATACTTATGTACATGGGAGGAGCCTGTGATATTTATGTACACGGGAGGAGTCTTTAAGTACGTGGGAGGAGTTTGTGATACTTATTTACATGGGAGGAGTTTGTGATACTTATGTACATATGAGGAGCCTGTGATACTTATGTACATGGGAGGAGCCTGTAATACTTATGTACATGGGATTTTGTTTCCTTTTTTATTTTGAATAAATAAACAAGCTTCTTTCACGTTGTCATTATGGAGAATTGTTTGTAGAATTTTGAAAAAAATTATGAATTGAATCCATTTTGGAATAAATCTGTGACATAACAAAATGTGAATTCTTTCCGGATGGACGATATATTCCAATTAAGCGTTAACTTACAATATCGGTTGACTTTTTTGTCGAATTGTCCATGAAATCCTCCTATGATTGACCTTGAAACGAGCAACAAAAACATCTTCTTTCAGCCCACAGGCCTGAAAGTTTCCCCTCCCCCACCCCAGTTTCTGTGCACAATAATTAATCATTCTGTTTCCGCACAACAATCTGAATCTTCTAACGACCGTTTGGCGCCCCGTAATTGGCATTTCTGCATTTTAGGAAAATAATTCTCTCCGCTCACTTTGTGGCATTTTGCGATTCCTCCTCTCCTCGTCTTTTAATGTCCCCGATGTCGTTTGCGGGATTTATAGACGGGCGTTGTGTCATTGCCGCAGAGTAAATTAGACTTTTTGTTTCCGCGACTCCGATGTCTGATATGAAGAGTCATCGTTTGTTAGGTGTCAGGCTGAGCTTACGAGGGAGAGAGACGGGAGAAGAGAAATACAGGATGGCTTGTGGAATTATCTGTATGTAGGATGAATAGAACTCCGGCAAAGGGGCCCCCGAAATGGACCACTGCTGGGAAAACTGTACTTAAAGCCAACGCGTTTCAGGGACAAAGACACACCTCCTACATCAGGGCTGTAAAATAAAACAAAAAATATTCATGACATACGAACAAGTTACAAATTACATTAATAAATACGATACTTATAAACAAGTTGATACGGTAGAATGATAATAATAATAATAATGAAAAATAACAATAATGGACTCCACACCCCCCACTGCGCTGTGTCATTGGTTGCTAGGAGAGGCAGCATCCCAACAACCAAAAAGATGCTTGCCCCAGCATCCACAGGAAAATTCAACTTCACAGCTGTAATGCCTAATTGCAGTGATAAGGTAGGACTCTGATGATGGGGACACTGATGTAAGATAGGGACCTGATGGAGTAATTCATGTGTCTAGGGACACTGATATAAGGGGTCCTCTGATGTAAGGTAGGACTCTGATGGGAAACCAATGAAAAGGGGGGGATTTGATGGGGACACTAATGTAAGGGGGCCTCTAATGGGGACACTAATGTAAGGGGGCCTCTAATGGGGACACTAATGTAAGGGGGCCTCTAATGGGGACACTAATGTAAGGGGGCCTCTAATGGGGACATTAATGTGAGGTAGATCTCTGATAGGGTCATGGATGTAGGGGGGGGGGGTGTCTGATGGAGACACTTATATGAGGGGGCCTCTGATGTAAACTAGGTCTCTAATGGGACACTGATGTAAAGGGGGGCTCTGATGAAAGGTTAGGCCCTGATAGGACACTGATGTAAGAGGGGCTCTCATGTTATGTAAGGCTCTGATAGAACACTGATGTAAGAGGGGCTCTAAAGTAAGGTAAGGCTCAGATGGGACACCAGAGTAAGGGGGATTCTAGGGACACTGATGTAAAGAGGGGCTTTGATGGGGACATTGATGTAGGTGTGGCACTGATGAGAACACTGATGTAAGGGGGCACTCGGATGGGGTTATTGATGTAAGGGGGACTCTAAGAACACTGATGTAAGGGGAACTCTAATGGGGACACTAATATAAGGGGGGCTTCGATGGGAACATTGTTGTGAGGTAGATCTCTGAGTGGGTCATCGATGTAGTGGGGTCTCTGCTGTAAGGTAAAGCCCTGATAGGACACTGTAAAGGGGGGGCTCTAAAGTAAGATAGGGCTCTGATGGGACACTGGTGTAATGGGGATTCTAGGGGCTCTGATGTAAGGTAAGACTCTGATAGGACACTGATGTAAGGGGGGCTCTGATGTAAGGTAAGGCCCTGATAGGACACTGATGTAAGGGGGGTCTGATGTAAGGTAAGGCTCAGATGGGACACTGATGTAAAGAGGGACTTTGGTGGGGACATTGATGTAAGGGGGCACTCTGATGGGGTCATTGATGTAAGGGGGTCTCTGATGGGGACACTGATGTAAGGGGGACTCTAAGAACACTGATGTAAGGGGAACTGTAATGGGGACACTAATGTAAGATGGGCTTTGATGTAAGGTAGGACTTTGATGGGGACAGTAATGCAAGAGGGGACTCTGATGGGAACATTTGTTGTGAGGTAGATCTCTGATGGGGTCATTGATGTGGGGGGGGGGGGTCTCTGGTGGGGACACTTATGTAAGGGGGACTCTAATGTAAACTAGTGGGAGTGCCTGTGGGAGTCATGCTTCTAACTGTCAGCCTTGCAATGCCTCATGGGACTTGTAGTTTCCAAACAGCTGGAGGGCGCCAGTTTGAGACCCCTGAGAAAGGGTCAGGACAATATAGGATGCAAACAATACCCTCAAACATATTTATAAATATATATAAAAAAACAACAAGCACAAAAACTCCTTTATAGCTCGGCTCATACTCGGGAAATCCTCACCCAACTGTGCTCGGCTCCCCAAATATTCGGTGCCGCGGCGCCACCAGACTAAAGGCCCGGGCGCAGTACAGGGGGATCATTTTACTATACAAATGTTAAGCAGCTTCATGAAATTAATTAGGCTCTGTATACAATGTAACTTGCGGCATTTATAAGATAAACACTGTCCAGCTCTTGGCCCTTCCTACCCCGCCACTGACTTACTAATGCTACAGCGACGTCCTAATTAATTCAGCTACAAACAATGGCCTGAAACTCATAAACCGCCAGCGTAACGAGCACATAATTAGTATTTTCATTAAAGGCTGCAGGTTCTAATTATCACAGCTCAGATATCAGGCAGGAAGCACAATGCGCTCTCCAGCAGAATGCGTCTCGTGGAGTTTTAATGATGTGGCTCCGTATTAATGCTGCACAAAATGCTCGCCGCTGCGGCGCTGTCAAGGGAGATGGTGAGATGGAGCGCCGATTACATTTCCACACGATCCACTTCCTGCACACCCGCCATTCTTCACATGGATGTCCATCTTTATATCACTAGATGGGTCACCAGCAGGAGGTCCTGATCCCTCTATATAGATCTTTATTTCACTAGAGGGGTCACCAGCAGGAGGAAGGAGGTCCTGATTCCTCTATATAGATCTTTATATCACTAGAGGGATCACCAGCAGGAGGAAGGAGGTCCTGATTCCTCTATATAGATCTTTATATCACTAGAGGGGTCACCAGCAGGAGGAAGGAGGTCCTGATCCTTCTATATAGATCTTTATATCACTAGAGGGATCACCAGCAGGAGGAAGGAGGTCCTGATCCCTCTATATAGATCTTTATATCACTAGAGGGGTCACCAGCAGGAGGAAGGAGGTCCTGATCCCTCTATATAGATCTTTATATCACTAGAGGGGTCACCAGCAGGAGGAAGGAGGTCCTTGTTCCTCTATATAGATCTTTATATCACTAGAGGGATCACCAGCAGGAGGAAGGAGGTCCTGATCCCTCTATATAGATCTTTATATCACTAGAGGGGTCACCAGCAGGAGGAAGGAGGTCCTGATCCCTCTATATAGATCTTTATATCACTAGAGGGGTCACCAGCAGGAGGAAGGAGGTCCTGATCCCTCTATATAGATCTTTATATCACTAGAGGGGTCACCAGCAGGAGAAGGAGGTCCTTGTTCCTCTATATAGATCTTTATATCACTAGAGGGATCACCAGCAGGAGGAAGGAGGTCCTTGTTCCTCTATATAGATCTTTATATCACTAGAGGGATCACCAGCAGGAGGAAGGAGGTCCTGATTCCTCTATATAGATCTTTATATCACTAGAGGGGTCACCAGCAGGAGGAAGGAGGTCCTGATCCCTCTATATAGATCTTTATATCACTAGAGGGATCACCAGCAGGAGGAAGGAGGTCCTTGTTCCTCTATATAGATCTTTATATCACTAGAGGGGTCACCAGCAGGAGGAAGGAGGTCCTGATCCTTCTATATAGATCTTTATATCACTAGAGGGGTCACCAGCAGGGGGAAGGAGGTCCTGATTCCTCTATATAGATCTTTATATCACTAGAGGGGTCACCAGCAGGAGGAAGGGGGTCCTGATCCTTCTATATAGATCTTTATATCACTAGAGGGGTCACCAGCAGGAATAAGGAGGTCCTGATCCCTCTATATAGATCTTTATATCACTAGAGGGATCACCAGCAGGAGGAAGGAGGTCCTGATTCCTCTATATAGATCTTTATATCACTAGAGGGGTCACCAGCAGGAGGAAGGAGGTCCTGATTCCTCTATATCCACTTCCATACCAGGCACTTACGCACCTTCCCGCCCAAGCCAATTTTCAGCTTTTAGCACTGTCGCACTTTGAATGACAATTGCGCGGTCATGCTACACTGTACCCAAACAAAATTGCCGTCCTTTTTTCCCCACAAATAGAGCTTTCTTTTGGTGGTATTTGATCGCCTCTGCGGTTTTTATTTTTTGCGCAACAACTAATAAAAGACTGAAAATTTTGAAAGAAAAATACATTTTTATTTTTTTCTGTTAACTTTTTTGTAAATAAGTATGTTTTCTCTTTCAATTACGGGCACTTATATGGCGGCACTGATGGGCACTGATGAGGTGGTACTGATGGGCACCGATGAGGTGGCACTGATGGGCACTGATAGGCGGCGCTGGTATGCGGCACTGATGGGCACTCATAGGTGGCACTGATGGGCACTCATAGGTGGCACTAATGGGCACTCATAGGTGGCACTAATGGGCACTCATAGGCGGCACTGATGGGCATTCATAGGCGGCACTGATGGGCACTCATGGGCAGCACTGGGAACTCATAGGTGGCACAGAATGGCACTCATGGGTGGCACTTATGGGTACTTATGGGTGGCACAGATGGGCACTGATAGATGGGCACTGGGCATGGATTGGCACTGAGGGGTGGCACTAAAGGACACTGTGGGGTGGCACTGATGGACTTTGAGGGGTGGCACTGATGTATATGTTGCCAGTCAGTGCCCATGTGTGGGCACTGACTGGCATCTTTCTTTCTTTTTTTTTTCCTTTTTTTTTTTTTTTTAAATCCTGTTTTTTATTTTATTTATTTTATTTGTTTTGCCCTGCCAGTGTGGGCATCCCTGGTGGTCTAGTGTGGGCATCCCTGGTGTCCAGTGTGGGCATACGAGGGGGGGCTGCGCTGATAAACAATCAGCGCGAACCCCCCCCTGTCAGGAGAGCCGCCGATCGGCTCTCCTGTACTCGCGTCTTTCAGACGCGAGTGAGGAAGAGCCGTCGGCGGCTCTTCCTGTTTACATCGTGATCAGCCGTGATTGGACACGGCTGATCACGTGGTAGCGAGCCTCCGCCGGAGACTAGTTACCGAGATCGGTGATGCAGGGTGTCAGACTGACACCCCGCATCAGCGATCGCCGCGCTGCTCGTCCCCACGGGCGCGCGTGGCATGAAATCGTGCTGGACGTTTGAGAACGACCAGTCACGATTTTATAACCACTTCCCGGCCGTAAATCTGCTATTGGCCAGGCGGGAAGTGGATATAGATCTTTATATCACTAGAGGGGTCACCGGCAGGAGAAGGGGGTCCTGATTCCTCTCTATAGATCACTAGAGGGATCACCAGCAGGAGAAGGATGTCTTGGTTTAGCCTGGTCTTGGTCTGATTCTGGTTTAGTCTGGTCTTGGTCTGCTCTTGATTTAATCTTGGTCTGGTCTAGCCTTGGTCTGGGTTTGGTTTAGTTTGGTCTTGGTTTTGTTTGATCTTGGTCTGGTTTTGGTTTAGTTTGATCTTGATCTTATCTCGGTTTTGTTTGGTCTTGGTCTATTCTGATTTTGGACTGGTCTTGGTCTGGTTTTGGTGCAGTCTTGGTTTAGTCTGGCCTTGGTCTAGTCTTGGTCTGGTCTAGTCTAGTCTGGTACTGGTCTGGTCTTTGTGTGATCTTATTCTAGCCTGGTCCTGGTCTAGTTTGATTTTGGACTGGTCTTGGTCTGGTTTTGGTGTAGTCTTGGTCTGGTCTAGTCTGGTCTTAGTCTAGTTTGGTCTTGGTCTAGTTTGGTCTTGGTCTGATTTTGATTTAGTCTGGTCTTAGTCTGCCCTTAATTTAGTCTGGTCTAGTCTTGCTCTTGGTTTGGTTTAGTTTAGTCTTGGTCTGGTCTAGTCTAGTCCTCGTCTGGTCTTTGTGTGATCTTATTCTAGCCTGGTCTTGGTCTAGTCTGATTTTGGACTGGTCTTGGCCTGGTCTGGTTTTGATTTAGTCTTGGTCTGGTCTAGTCTGATCTTAGTCTAGTTTGGTCTTGGTTTAGCCTGGTCATGGTCTGATCTTGATTTAGTCTGGTCTAGTCTTTGTCTGGTCAGGTCTAGTCTTGGTCTGGATTTGGTTTTGTTTGTTCTAGTCTGATTTTGGACTGGTCTTGGTCTGGTTTGGTCTGGTTTTGGTCTAGTCTTGGTCTGGTATAGTCTGGTCTTAGTCTAGTTTGATTTTGGTTTAGTCTGGTCTAGTCTTGGTCTGGGTTTGGTTTTGTTTGGTCTTGGTCTAGTCTTGGTCTAGTCTGGTCCTGGTCTGGTCTTGGTGTGATCTTATTCTAGTCTGGTCTTGGTGTGATCTTGTTCTAGTCTGGTCTTGGTGTGGTCTTGTTCTAGTCTGGTCCTAGTCTGGTCTTGGTGTGATCTTATTCTAGTCTGGTCCTGGTTTGGTCTTGGTGTGATCTTGTTCTAGTCTGGTCTTAGTCTGGTCTTGGTGTGATCCTATTCTAGTCTGGTCCTGGTCTGGGCTTGGTGTGATCTTATTCTAGTCTGGTCTTAGTCTGGTCTTGGTGTGATCTTGTTCTAGTCTGGTCTTGGTGTGATCTTATTCTAGTCTGGTCCTGGTCTGGTCTTGGTGTGATCGTATTCTAGTCTGGTTAGGTCTAGTCTTGGTCTGGATTTGGTTTTGTTTGTTCTAGTCTGATTTTGGACTGGTCTTGGTCTGGTTTGGTCTGGTTTTGGTCTAGTCTTGGTCTGGTCTAGTCTGGTCTTAGTCTAGTTTGATTTTGGTTTAGTCTGGTCTAGTCTTGGTCTGGGTTTGGTTTTGTTTGGTCTTGGTCTAGTCTTGGTCTAGTCTGGTCCTGGTCTGGTCTTGGTGTGATCTTATTCTAGTCTGGTCTTGGTGTGATCTTGTTCTAGTCTGGTCTTGGTGTGGTCTTGTTCTAGTCTGGTCCTAGTCTGGTCTTGGTGTGATCTTATTCTAGTCTGGTCCTAGTTTGGTCTTGGTGTGATCTTGTTCTAGTCTGGTCTTAGTCTGGTCTTGGTGTGATCCTATTCTAGTCTGGTCCTGGTCTGGGCTTGGTGTGATCTTATTCTAGTCTGGTCTTAGTCTAGTCTTGGTGTGATCTTGTTCTAGTCTGGTCTTGGTGTGATACTATTCTAGTCTGGTCCTGGTCTGGTCTTGGTGTGATCGTATTCTAGTCTGGTCCTGGTTTGGTCTTGGTGTGATCTTGTTCTAGTCTGGTCTTAGTCTGGTCTTGGTGTGATCTTGTTCTAGTCTGGTCCTGGTCTGGTCTTGGTGTGATGTTATTCTAGTCAGGTCTTAGTCTGATCTTGGTGTGATCTTATTCTAGTCTGGTCCTGGTCTGGTCTTGGTGTGATCGTATTCTAGTCTGGTCCTGGTTTGGTCTTGGTGTGATCTTGTTCTAGTCTGGTCTTAGTCTGGTCTCGGTGTGATCTTATTCTAGTCTGGTCCTGGTCTGGTCTTGGTGTGATCTTATTCTAGTCTGGTCTTAGTCTGGTCTTGGTGTGATCTTATTCTAGTCTGGTCCTGGTCTGGTCTTGGTGTGATCTTATTCTAGTCTGGTCTTAGTCTGGTATTGGTGTGATCTTATTTTAGTCTGGTCTTAGTCTGGTATTGGTGTGATCTTATTCTAGTTTGGTCCTGGTCTGATCTTGGTGTGATCTTATTCTAGTCTAGTCTTGGTGTGATCTTATTCTAGTCTGGTTTTGCCGTGATCTTATTCTAGTCTGGTCCTGGTCTGGTCTTGGTGTGATCTTATTCTAGTCTGGTCTTAGTCTGGTCTTGGTGTGATCTTATTCTAGTCTGGTCTTGGTGTGATCTTATTCTAGTCTGGTCTTAGTCTGGTCTTGGTGTGATCTTATTCTAGTCTGGTCTTAGTCTGGTCTTGGGGTGATCTTATTATAGTCTGGTCTTAATCTGGTCTTGGATGAAACTACAATAAGATCACACCAAGACCAGATTAAGACCAGACTATAATAAGATCACCCCAAGACCAGACTAAGACCAGACTAGAATAAGATCACACCAAGACCAGAGTAAGACCAGACTAGAATAAGATCACACCAAGACCAGACTAGAATAAGATCACACCAAGACCAGACTAAGACCAGACTAGAATAAGATCACACCAAGACCAGACCAGGACCAGACTAGAATAAGATCACGGCAAAACCAGACTAGAATAAGATCACACCAAGACTAGACTAGAATAAGATCACACCAAGATCAGACCAGGACCAAACTAGAATAAGATCACACCAGGTCTGGTCTTGGTGTGATCTTATCTTAGTCTGGTCCTGGTCTGATCTTGGTGTGATCTTATTCGAGTCTGCTCCTGGTCTGGTCTTGGTGTGATCTTATTCGAGTCTGCTCCTGGTCTGGTCTTGGTGTGATCTTATTCTAGTCTGGTCTTAGTCTGGTCTTGGTGTGATCTTATTCTAGTCTGGTCCTGGTCTGGTCTTGGTGTGATCTTATTCTATTCTCGTCCAGGTCTGGTCTTGGTGTGATATTATTCTAGTCTCATCCAGGTCTGGTCTTGGTGTGATCTTATTCTAGTCTGGTCTTGGTTTGGTATTGGTGTGATCTTATTCTAGTCTGGTCCTGGTCTGGTTGTGGTGTGATCTTATTCGAGTCTGCTCCTGGTCTGGTCTTGGTGTGATCTTATTCTAGTCTGGTCTTGGTGTGATCTTATTTTAGTCTGGTCTTGGTGTGATCTTATTCTAGTCTGGTCCTGGTCTGGTCTTGGTGTGATCTTATCCTAGTCTGGTCTTGGTGTGATCTTATCCTAGTCTGGTCTTGGTGTGATCTTATTCTAGTCTGGTCTTGGTGTGATCTTATTTTAGTCTGGTCCTGGTCTGGTCTTGGTGTGATCGTATTCTAGTCTGGTCCTGGTTTGGTCTTGGTGTGATCTTGTTCTAGTCTGGTCTTAGTCTGGTCTTGGTGTGATCTTGTTCTAGTCTGGTCTGGTCTTGGTGTGATGTTATTCTAGTCTGGTCTTAGTCTGATCTTGGTGTGATCTTATTCTAGTCTGGTCCTGGTCTGGTCTTGGTGTGATCGTATTCTAGTCTGGTCCTGGTTTGGTCTTGGTGTGATCTTGTTCTAGTCTGGTCTTAGTCTGGTCTCGGTGTGATCCTATTCTAGTCTGGTCCTGGTCTGGTCTTGGTGTGATCTTATTCTAGTCTGGTCTTGGTGTGATCTTATTCTAGTCTGGTCCTGGTCTGGTCTTGGTGTGATCTTATTCTAGTCTGGTCTTAGTCTGGTATTGGTGTGATCTTATTCTAGTCTGGTCTTAGTCTGGTATTGGTGTGATCTTATTCTAGTTTGGTCCTGGTCTGATCTTGGTGTGATCTTATTCTAGTCTAGTCTTGGTGTGATCTTATTCTAGTCTGGTTTTGCCGTGATCTTATTCTAGTCTGGTCCTGGTCTGGTCTTGGTGTGATCTTATTCTAGTCTGGTCTTAGTCTGGTCTTGGTGTGATCTTATTCTAGTCTGGTCTTGGTGTGATCTTATTCTAGTCTGGTCTTAGTCTGGTCTTGGTGTGATCTTATTCTAGTCTGGTCTTAGTCTGGTCTTGGGGTGATCTTATTATAGTCTGGTCTTAATCTGGTCTTGGATGAAACTACAATAAGATCACACCAAGACCAGATTAAGACCAGACTATAATAAGATCACCCCAAGACCAGACTAAGACCAGACTAGAATAAGATCACACCAAGACCAGAGTAAGACCAGACTAGAATAAGATCACACCAAGACCAGACTAGAATAAGATCACACCAAGACCAGACTAAGACCAGACTAGAATAAGATCACACCAAGACCAGACCAGGACCAGACTAGAATAAGATCACGGCAAAACCAGACTAGAATAAGATCACACCAAGACTAGACTAGAATAAGATCACACCAAGATCAGACCAGGACCAAACTAGAATAAGATCACACCAGGTCTGGTCTTGGTGTGATCTTATCTTAGTCTGGTCCTGGTCTGATCTTGGTGTGATCTTATTCGAGTCTGCTCCTGGTCTGGTCTTGGTGTGATCTTATTCGAGTCTGCTCCTGGTCTGGTCTTGGTGTGATCTTATTCTAGTCTGGTCTTAGTCTGGTCTTGGTGTGATCTTATTCTAGTCTGGTCCTGGTCTGGTCTTGGTGTGATCTTATTCTATTCTCGTCCAGGTCTGGTCTTGGTGTGATATTATTCTAGTCTCATCCAGGTCTGGTCTTGGTGTGATCTTATTCTAGTCTGGTCTTGGTTTGGTATTGGTGTGATCTTATTCTAGTCTGGTCCTGGTCTGGTTGTGGTGTGATCTTATTCGAGTCTGCTCCTGGTCTGGTCTTGGTGTGATCTTATTCTAGTCTGGTCTTGGTGTGATCTTATTTTAGTCTGGTCTTGGTGTGATCTTATTCTAGTCTGGTCCTGGTCTGGTCTTGGTGTGATCTTATCCTAGTCTGGTCTTGGTGTGATCTTATCCTAGTCTGGTCTTGGTGTGATCTTATTCTAGTCTGGTCTTGGTGTGATCTTATTTTAGTCTGGTCCTGGTCTGGTCTTGGTGTGATCGTATTCTAGTCTGGTCCTGGTTTGGTCTTGGTGTGATCTTGTTCTAGTCTGGTCTTAGTCTGGTCTTGGTGTGATCTTGTTCTAGTCTGGTCTGGTCTTGGTGTGATGTTATTCTAGTCTGGTCTTAGTCTGATCTTGGTGTGATCTTATTCTAGTCTGGTCCTGGTCTGGTCTTGGTGTGATCGTATTCTAGTCTGGTCCTGGTTTGGTCTTGGTGTGATCTTGTTCTAGTCTGGTCTTAGTCTGGTCTCGGTGTGATCCTATTCTAGTCTGGTCCTGGTCTGGTCTTGGTGTGATCTTATTCTAGTCTGGTCTTGGTGTGATCTTATTCTAGTCTGGTCCTGGTCTGGTCTTGGTGTGATCTTATTCTAGTCTGGTCTTAGTCTGGTATTGGTGTGATCTTATTCTAGTCTGGTCTTAGTCTGGTATTGGTGTGATCTTATTCTAGTTTGGTCCTGGTCTGATCTTGGTGTGATCTTATTCTAGTCTAGTCTTGGTGTGATCTTATTCTAGTCTGGTTTTGCCGTGATCTTATTCTAGTCTGGTCCTGGTCTGGTCTTGGTGTGATCTTATTCTAGTCTGGTCTTAGTCTGGTCTTGGTGTGATCTTATTCTAGTCTGGTCTTGGTGTGATCTTATTCTAGTCTGGTCTTAGTCTGGTCTTGGTGTGATCTTATTATAGTCTGGTCTTAATCTGGTCTTGGTGTGATCTTATTGTAGTTTCATCCAGGTCTGGTCTTGGTGTGATCTTATCTTAGTCTGGTCCTGGTCTGGTCTTGGTGTGATCTTATTCGAGTCTGCTCCTGGTCTGGTCTTGGTGTGATCTTATTCTAGTCTGGTCTTAGTCTGGTCTTGGTGTGATCTTATTCTAGTCTGGTCCTGGTCTGGTCTTGGTGTGATCTTATTCTATTCTCGTCCAGGTCTGGTCTTGGTGTGATATTATTCTAGTCTCATCCAGGTCTGGTCTTGGTGTGATCTTATTCTAGTCTGGTCTTGGTTTGGTATTGGTGTGATCTTATTCTAGTCTGGTCCTGGTCTGGTTGTGGTGTGATCTTATTCGAGTCTGCTCCTGGTCTGGTCTTGGTGTGATCTTATTCTAGTCTGGTCTTGGTGTGATCTTATTTTAGTCTGGTCTTGGTGTGATCTTATTCTAGTCTGGTCCTGGTCTGGTCTTGGTGTGATCTTATCCTAGTCTGGTCTTGGTGTGATCTTATCCTAGTCTGGTCTTGGTGTGATCTTATTCT
Organism: Rana kukunoris; assembly: GCA_029574335.1. Classification (NCBI taxonomy): domain Eukaryota; kingdom Metazoa; phylum Chordata; class Amphibia; order Anura; family Ranidae; genus Rana; species Rana kukunoris. The sequence continues at coordinate 554,772,730 of CM056052.1, read as the reverse complement.
AGTCTGGTCTTGGTGTGATCTTATTCTAGTCTGGTCCTGGTCTGGTCTTGGTGGGATCTTATCCTAGTCTGGTCTTGGTGTGATCTTATCCTAGTCTGTTCTTGGTGTGATCGTATTCTAGTCTGGTCTTGGTGTGATCTTATTTTAGTCTGGTCTTGGTGTGATCTTATTTTAGTCTGGTCTTGGTGTGATCTTATTCTAGTCTGGTCTTGGTGTGATCTTGTTCTAGTCTGGTCTTGGTGTGATCTTGTTCTAGTCTGGTCTTGGTGTGATCTTATTCTAGTCTGGTCTTGGTGTGATCTTATTCTAGTCTGGTCTTAGTCTGGTCTTGGTGTGATCTTATTCTATTCTCGTCCAGGTCTGGTCTTGGCGTGATATTATTCTAGTCTCATCCAGGTCTGGTCTTGGTGTGATCTTATTCTAGTCTGGTCTTGGTTTGGTATTGGTGTGATCTTATTCGAGTCTGCTCCTGGTCTAGTCTTAGTGTGATCTTATTCTAGTCTGGTCTTGGTGTGATATTATTCTAGTCTGGTCCTGGTCTGGTCTTGGTGTGATCTTGTTCTTGTCTGGTCTCGGTGTGATCTTATTCTAGTCTGGTCTCGGTGTGATCTTATTCTAGTCTGGTCTTGGTGTGATCTTATTCTAGTCTGGTCTTGGTGTGATCTTATTCTAGTCTGGTCCTGGTCTGGTCTTGGTGTGATCTTATTCTAGTCTGGTCCTGGTCTGGTCTTGGTGTGATCTTATTCTAGTCTGGTCTTGGTGTGATCTCTGAGATGAGGATCGAACTCGGTTCATAAAATGTCAGAGGATCGATCTCAAAGCTCTCCTTCAATCGGAGAAAGCCTTGTGCCCATCCCCCCTCCTCCTCGGCACGCTTTCTGCATTATATCTCAGGGGCCGGCACGGACTTGCCTGCATCTCGCGAATTGTATTCTGTTATTTTCTGTTCTTAATAATCCCGCTGCGTCAGACGGACTCGGTGCAGATAATCTTTTGCCCCCTCCATGGACCCCCCGCCGGCGATGAAGATTAAACATAAATCATTTCTCTTCTGTCATTCTACGAGTCTCCCCGGGGGGGCGCGGGGGGGGGGGGATTCGATGAATATAATGAGCGCGGAATTGTCGCCGGACTGGCCAATAGTGACTGTCCACAGAGCGGGCCGGGGGGAGGGGGGGAGACTGAGGACTTCTCACAAATCATTTCTTTAATCCGTACATTAAAGACGTTTTTTTGTAGTGCGGCGGTTGTGTATCGCAGTGGCGCGCCGCTCAGATTTTCGCGGCTTTAGGCATCAAACGGACGGTCTGGATATTTTTTTTTGAGAATGTTCCACTAAATCTTCATCTTCCACGGCAATTTAGATTTTGGGTGAGGTCTTCCTTCCTGCCTATCCTGGGGGGGGGGGGGGGGGGGGGGGGGGGGCGCCATTGAAACGTCTCAAATACTATCAATATATCCAGACAAATCAAGCAAGTTTAAAAATGTGGCCGCTGACCTTTCCCTTGTTGTCCCCAGAGAGTCGCACTGAAGTCATTCGTAGACAGGGAAGCCATCACAAATTTTGGGGCCCCTTACACAGCTTCAGCCAAGGCCCCCCTGGAGCAGAGAAAGGGGGGGGCGGGGTTCTGACGGAAAAAAAAATAAGTGTCATTTCTTCTCGGGGGGTGGGGGCCTGTAGGGGGCTATTGATACAGGTGTAGTGCAAAAAGAAAATGGGAGGGGGGCCAGCCAGGCCTGTAAGGGGCCTTGCGGACCATCGGGCCCCATACAGATGTAATGCAAAAAAATTATAAATAAAAATAAAAAAAACGAGAGGGGAGCAGCCGGGCCTGTAAGGGGTCCTGGGGACCATTGGGCCCCTTACAGGTGTAATGCAAAAAAAAAACAGGAGTGGGGCCAATCGGGCATGTAAGGGGCCCTGGGGACCATCGGGCCCCTTACAGGTGTAATGCAAAAAAAAACATAAAAATATATAAAATAAAATAAAAAAAAAAGAGAGGGGGGCCAGCCAGGCCTGTAAGGGGCCCTGGGGATTATCGAGCCCCTTACAGGTGTAATGCAAAAAATAATAATAAATAAAAATAAAAAAATAAAGAGGGGGCCAGCCGGGCCTGTACAGGGCCCTGGGGACCATCGGGCCCCTTACAGGTGTAATGCAAAAAAACAGGAGGGGGGCCAGCTGGGCCTGTAAGAGGCCCTGGGGACCATCGGGCCCTTTACAGGTGTAATGCAAAAAATAAATAAAAAAAAAACGGGAGGAGGCCAGCTGGGCCTCTAAGGGGTCCTGGGGACCATTGGGCCCTTAAAGGTGTAATGCAAAAAAAAAAAAAACAGGAGTGGGACCAGTCGGGCATGTAAGGGGCCCTGGGGACCATCGGGCCCCTTACAGGTTTAATGCTAAAAAAAAAAAAATTAAAAATATATAAAATAAAAAAAGCTAGAGGGGGGCCAGCCAGGCCTGTAAGGGGCCCGATAATCCCCAGGGCCCCTTACAGGCCTGGCTGGCCCCCCTCTAGCTTTTTTTATTTTATATATTTTTAAGTTTTTTTTTTTTAGCATTACACCTGTAAGGGGCCCGATGGTCCCCAGGGCCCCTTACATGCCCGACTGGTCCCACTCCTGTTTTTTTTTTTGCATTACACCTTTAAGGGCCCAATGGTCCCCAGGACCCCTTACAGGCCCAGCTGGCCTCCTCCCGTTTTTTTTATTTATTTTTTGCATTACACCTGTAAAGGGCCCGATGGTCCCCAGGGCCCCTTACAGGCCCAGCTGGCCCCCCTCCTGTTTTTTTGCATTACACCTGTAAGGGGCCCGATGGTGTAATGCAAAAAATAATAATAAATAAAAATAAATAAAATAAAAAAAACGAGAGGGGGCCAGCCGGGGCTGTAAGGGGCCCTGGGTATTATCGAGCCCCTTACAGGTGTAATGCAAAAAATAATAATAAATAAAAATAAAAAAACGAGAGGGGGCCAGCCGGGCCTGTACAGGGCCCTGGGGACCATCGGGCCCCTTACAGGTGTAATACAAAAAAAACAGGAGGGGGGCCAGCCATGCCTGTAAGGGGCCCTGAGGACCATCGGGCCCCTTACAGGTGTAATGCAAAAAATAAATAAAAAAACCGGGAGGAGGCCAGCTGGGCCTGTAAGGGGCCCTGGGGACCATTGGGCCCCTTACAGGTGTAATGCAAAAAATAAATTAAAAAAACGGGAGGAGGCCAGCTGGGCCTGTAAGGGGTCCTGGGGACCATTGGGCCCCTTACAGGTGTAATGCAAAAAAAAAACAGGAGTGGGACCAGTCGGGCATGTAAGGGGCCCTGGGACCATCGGGCCCCTTACAGGTGTAATGCTAAAAAAAAAAAATACATAAAAATATATAAAATAAAATAAAATAAAAAAACGAGAGGGGGGCCAGCCAGGCCTGTAAGGGCCCCTGGGGATTATTGTGCCCCTTACAGGTGTAATGCAAAAAATAAAAATAAATAAAATAAAAAAAACAAGAGGGGACCAGCCGGCCCTGTACGGGTTCCTGGGGACCATCGGGCCCCTTACAGGTGTAATGCAAATAAACAAAAATGGGAGGGGGCCAGCCGGGCCTGTAAGGGGTCCTGGGGACCATCAGGCCCCTTACATGTGTAATGCAAAAAAAAAAACGGGAGGGGGGCCAGTCGGGCCTGTAAGGGGCCCTGGGGACTGAAACGGCTTCCTCTGATTTCACTGCACACTGCAAGCTTCTCACAATGTGCGTTAGAAGCCGCAGCAAGTCAGATCTAGCTCCGCCTCATTTTCTGGCTGAAGGACGCCCATCTTGCACTTTCCTCCCTGGCCTGACGGTCCCTGGGCCCCGCCGCTTTTCATTTTTTTTAGATATCAGTTCTGTCAATCATGGAGGCTCAGCATCACATATGGGCACCACCTACGGCGGGCGACATGCAAATACACCCCCACCACAGTTGTGCGCAGTAGACGCGTGCAATTCGTTTTTTTACGAATTTGTTTTGTTAAACAAATTTGTTAATTCGGAAATATCAGAACTGACGAAAACCCCGTTTAACAAATTTTCCCCGGAAATTCGAAATTTTGGAAATGTAGAAATTCGAAAATAAGAATGAAAATCCAAAAATTCAAAAGAACAAAAATCCGAAAATTCCAAAATCTGATATAATAACTAAGTATTAAATTATAAGTATTGGAATTTCCTTTCAAATTTGGCTGTTAGTGAACGTAACAAATACGAATTTATCCGAAGTTGCAACGTAACAAATTACTTTCTATTATTATTCATTATTCATTTGTTCCGTTCCATCAGTTTAGATGCGGCGTTCGTTATTTCGGATAATTCGTAAATTCAGATAAATTCGTAATTTGTTACATTCACCAACAGCCAGATTTGAAAGGAAATTTCAATACCTATCATTTAATGGTTATTATTAGTTAGTTAGGGCCAGATTCTTGTTGCTGGCGGCATTGCGTAGCGCTTCCTATTTACACTACGCCGCCGCAACTTACAGGAGCAAGTGCCGTATTCTCCAAGCTCTTGCTCCGTAACTTGCGGCGGCGTAGTGTAAATGGCCCGACGTATCCCCGCGTAATTCAAAGGGGCGGCTTGTATTTAAATTAAGAGCGCCCCCGCGCCGAACGAACTGCACATGCGCATCCTCCATAGTACGCTACAAATACATTGGTTTCGACGTGAACGTAATTAACGCACAGCCCTATTCGCGACTAGTTACGTAAACGACGGAAAAACACGACGCTGTCCCGAAATCCATACTTAACATGGCGTACACCGGACCTACGCAAGGTTACCCCTCATATAGCAGGGGTAACCTTACGCTTATGCAAACTACGTAAACTACGACGACGGCGCGGAAATACATTCGGGAATCAGCGTATCACGCTCATTTGCATATTCAACGCAGAAATCTAGGGGAACGCCACCTAGCGGCCAGCGTAACATTACAACTTAGATCCAACGGTGTAAGTGACTTACACAAACTACATCGACGGCGCGCAAATTCGTTCGCGAATCGGCGTATCGCGCTCATTTGCATATTCGACGCTGAAATCGACGGGAACGCCACGTATCGGCCAGCGTAACATTACAACTTAGATCCGACAGTGTAAGTGACTTACGCAAGTCGGATCTAAGCAAAATCTATGCGTAACTGATTCTAAGAATCAGTCGCATAGATACACAGAGACACACCGTCATATCTCAGCTGAGAATCTGGCCCTTAGTTCTTTTTTTTTTTTTTTATATTTAATCCTTCTTTTTTTTATTTAGGAAATATTGGTTTTACAACAGAAATTTCTTATTCATCACATTATAACAAAAACATATATACAGAACAGTCACTTATTGTCTCATAGCCCCTTATATTTGTTAGGGCTAGGAAAGAAACTTAGGGCCAGATTCTCATAGAATTCCGGCGGCGTAGCGTAAGCCAGTTACACTACGCCGCCGCTGCTTGCTGGAGCAAGTGCTTGATTCTCTATGCACTTGCTCCCGAGGTTTCGCTTACGTCGCGTAAATCGCGCAGCGTAAACCCGCGCAATTGCAAATGGGGCGGCTTGTATTTAAATTAAGCGCGCCCCCCGCGTCGAACGAACTGCGCATGCCGGCCGGGGGAAAAGCCCAGTGCGCATGCTCCAAAGGACGTCACATTTTCTCAATGTAAACGACGTAATCGCAGCGTACGCCAGCCCCATTGAGAATCGACGTACGCAAAACGTAAACGACGCACAACACGAGGTCCCGACCTTAACATGGCATCCGACGACACGACGGCATCCGACGGGACCTCGTAACGTTACTCCACATAGAAGCTGGGGTAACCTTTCAGCGCAAAACACGTAGAAGGCGCGTAAACTTGCGCGTAACGATAGAGAATCGGCGTACTACTTCATGCATATGCAAATGAAAAAACAACGTAAAGGCCACCTAGTGGCCGGAGTTGTCATTACATCTACGATCCGAAAGTGTAATTGTATTACGCTTGTCGGATGTAGAAGCGTATCTATGCAAAAGTGATGCTCAGCATCACACGCATAGATACGAGCCAAAAAAAAAGGCGATACGACGGGGTATCTGAGATACTCCGTCGTAACGCCTCTGAGAATCTGGCCCTTAGAGGTGGCAGGGTAGGGGTGAATGGAGGCTAAGGGCCAGATTCAGATAGAATTGCCTATCTTTAGGCGGGCATGGCGTATCTCAGATACACTACGCCGATGTAACTCAGAGAGGCAACTACAGTATTCATAAAGCACTTGCACCTAACTTTGCGCCGGCGTAACTTAATTCCTTCGGCGTAAGCCGGTGCAAGTGGAAGTGGGTGTGACCTTATGCAAATGAATGGTCTAGTGATTTACGCCCGGCGTATCTTAAACGGAGCATGCTCAGTACGTTCGTTCCCTTGTGAGCATGCTCACAACTATGCCGGCCCAACTTACAGAGATACACCGGCCCAACTTACAGAGATACGCCGGTCCAACTTACGCCGGTCGCAAATTTACATCCAGTTTTATCCCCCCCCAGGAAGGTACTTTTGCTGTGAGATGGCTGCTCCCGTTCCCCACAGGCAGAGGAGGAAAAAAAACTTTAACACCCAGGAGATGTCAGTCCTCATAGCAGCAATGGAGACTTATGACCAGGGCCGCCATCAGGGGGGTACAGGCAGTAAACCTGTAAGGGGCCCGGGGGTCCCCAGGGGCCCGGATGGGAACCCCCCTTTTTTATTTTATTTTTATTTTAAAAAAAATGTAATATATTTTTATTTATATTTTTTTGATGGACAAGAAGGCCTGGCTTGCAGTCTCTGCTCTAATTCATTTCTAAGGTGTTCTATCGAGTTGAGGTCAGGACTCTGTGCAGGCCAGTCAAGTTCCTCCACCCCAAACTTGCTCATCCACGTCTTTATGGACCTTGCTTTGTGCCATGGTGAGCAGTCATGTTGGAACAGGAAGGGGCTGTCCCCAAACTGTTTCTACAAAGTTGGGAGCATGAAATTGTCCAAAATGTCTTGGTATGATGACGCCTTAAGAGTTCCCTTCACTGGAACTAAGGGGCCAAGTATAACCCCTGAAAACAACCCCGCACCATAACCCCCCTTTCATCAAATGATGTGCACCAGTCCACAAAGCAAGGACCATAAAGACATAAATCAGTGAGTTTGGGGTGGAGGAACTGGACTGGCCTGCACAGAGTCCTGACCTCAACACCTTTGGGATGAATTAGAGAGGAGACTGTGAGCCGGGCCTTCTTGTCCAACATCAGTTCCTGACCTCACAAATACACTTCTGGAAGAATGGTCAAACATTCCCATGGACACTCCTAAACCTTGTGGACGGCCTTCCCAGAAGAGTTGAAGATTTTATAGCTGCAAAGGGTGAGCCAACCCAATATTGAACCCTACAGGCTAAAGGATCGCACACACGATCGAATATTCCGATGGACGTGTTTTGTCGTATAATCAAACCATCTGTACGCTCCATCGGACAAAAGAGCAGAAAAACTACGTAGTTTCGTGAATGTTGGCTGAAAAAGTTCTGCCGTCTGTATGCAGAACAAGTTCACGGCCAGTGCCTTTAGGACAAATATATATATATATAATTATTATTATTATCATTATTATTATTAAAGGGCCCAGAGGTCCTGGATGGAAAGCCCCCTTTATTTGGTAATTTCTTTTTATATAAAAAAAAGGGAGGATGCCATCTGGGGCCCTGGTGGCCTCCGGACCCCTAAAAAAAAAAAAAAAGAAGGTTTCTTTTTTTTTTTAAGGGGGTTCCCATTCGGGCCCCTGGGGACCCCCGGGCCCCTTACAGGTGTACTGCCTGTACCCCCCTGATGGCGGCCCTGGTGGCGGGGGACCCATTAGTAGTGTTAGGACCACTGCTGCCACTGCTGCCAGCTTAGGCACACCGCGCGTAGCCTGCGCCGAACGGGCCTATGTTCGGGAATCGGCGTATCTCCCTCATTTGCATATTTGCATAGGAAATCAATGGGTTTGCCAGATGCGTCCGGCATAAATATGCACCTAGGATGTGCAGGTGTAGGCAAGTTACACCAGTCGGGAGTAGCCTATTTTGGTGCGTATCTAGTTCTGTGGGTACGGTGCATAGATACTCCGACACAAATTTAGACTTAGGGGGGTAGATTCATGTAAAATGGCACATCGTTGCTCCGGCGTGGCGCATCTTTTTTCCGCTACGCCGTACCAGCGGTGAGAGGCATGTACTGTATTCATCAATTTTCCACTCACCTGCGTAGCGGTTTTTCGACGGCGTAAGGTGGCGGAACTGTAAGTGGGCGTCAACACATGCAAATGATGGTCTGACGGTGGCGCGGCGAGATCCGCACGGTGTATCTTAAACGGCGCATGCGCACTGATGTTACCTGCCTGGCTGGCTCCTTTGCACATGCGCAGTACGGTGCGACGTCACCACCAAAATCCGCCGCACCACTTCCTACTAGTGCATAAATACGCACACAGAAGCGCCACTCCCTTGCAAAGCGTGACCAGCATTTTTTTGGAATTGCCAGGGCTTTTGCTTTTAGGATGGCTGCACAAGACACTGCCGGTGACTGCAGAATGTTTAATTTCAGCCCTCAGGAGAAGGCTGTGATCACTGATGCGCTCTCCCAACATGGGTCCCGCCTCTATGGGCCACAGAGTGCCCACACTGGCAAAGCGGAGAAGACACGCATTTATGCGGAAATCACCAGGCAGGTGAATGTTGTTGGTGTGGCAGAGAGAGAGCCCAAGCATATCCGAAAAAAAATTAATGATATGCGGAGAGTGGTCAAAGACAAACTTGTGGCCATCAGAAAGCATGCCAGTGGCACAGGAGGAGGACCAGCCACAAGAATGACCCTGACTGCAAAGGACATGGTGGTGGCCAGTTTGCTGGATAGGGAGCTGGTGGAGGGTCTTCCTGGCTTTGAATCAGGGGAGCAGCCTTTGAGGTCAGGTAAGTCTGTTTTATCTGTTTTGTGGTGACTTGCATGGGTGGGGGGGGGGAAACATGTGACAAGTGTGTGGCTCCTCCAACATGTGTTTGTTTTGTGTCATCCACAGATGTGCAGGATGGAGCTGGCCCGTCAGTTGATGCAGGGCGACCCACCCCATCCATGGTGGAGATTGCCCCTACAGCAGTGCTTGAGGAGGTTGAGGAGGAGCACGTCGGGGTAGAAGAGGCTGCTGTCTATATTCTGGAGGAGACCCCCATACCTGGCCACTTCCAAACCACCCCCCCATGCAGGATTCCCCTTCAAGGGACACCATCCCCTCCAGGGATTCCCCTTCAAGGGACCTGCCCTACAGCCGTCCTCCAGCCTCTCAGGCCTCTAGGAAGGCAACGAGGAAAACCAGAGGAGTCCCTGATGATTTTGAAGATCACCTGGCAAGGGACCAGACAAGACAGACCCGCCATATTGGTTCTCTTGCGGGTGATCTTCATCGGGTGGCAGATAGCCTGGCGTCCTCGGCCGAGAGCCAGGCTGCTTGCACTGTGGCAGTGCAGGAAGCCATCACCCAGCAGGCTGGGCAGAATACTGCTATCAACGATAGTCTGCAGGACGTTGTGGGGAACGGGGCAGCCCTTCTGTCCTGCCTGGTGGACCTGCAGACCACCACATCTGACCTGGTCACCGAGGTCCGGAGCCTGGCAGCTGCTGTCCGTGAGGAGGGGAGGCAGACACGGCGACAGCAGCGCAGAAATACTACCCGCCGGCTGCGGATGCAGGCTGCCACCAATACTTACCTCCACCGGCTAGCCGTGGCAATGGAGGGCAGCCAGGCAGCCAGGGAGAGACTGGTTGAGGTTCAACCACCTGCCCCCCCAGCCCCCCCACCTGTGGCTCGCCCCAGGCAACTGCGCCCCAGGAGCCTAGGGACAAGAAGAAGCCCACGACAGGGCCGTTGATGTTTGTCTAATTATGTTTTATACTCAGATTCTGATTTATATTTTTGTTTATCTCCCTGCACACGGTGAGGAATGCAGGCTACAGTGTGAATGAGGTGTGAATGTGTGGGGGTGACACTCCTGCCATTAAGGGGTGTCACCCTCAGTCATAGGTGAGAAGTTATCACCACGACACGTGTGAATGGTGTATGAATGGACAGCAACATCATTGGTGCCTTGGCGTGGCGTTGCTGCTCCCAAGTCCCATGTGGTGTACTTGGGTCTAATCCAATTTGATGTGGATGTGGTGTGTGTGTGCTAGGGACCACATTGGTGTGCATGCATGCATGCTCATTGTGCCATGATTAATGTGTGTGTTTAACGTGAAAAGTAGCCTACCACAAGGACCCTCCTGACTGCTCTTCCCTCAGCAGACGGGGGACCCTCGGGCAAGGGGGGACTGTGTGGGTCGGGGGTCAGGTCATCACTTAGCTCAATCTCCAGGCCCTTTCTCACGGCAAAGTTGTGCAGCATGCAACATGCCCCAATGATCTGGCACACGAAGTTTGGGGAATACAAGAGGGTACCCCCAGACTTATCCAGGCATCGGAAACGTGACTTCAGGAGGCCAAATGTGCGCTCCACCACTGCACGGGTTTTGATGTGTGCTTCATTGTATCTTTGCTCTCCTCTGGTTTGGGGATCCCGGAATGGAGTCATGAGATGGGGTCCCAATGCATATGCCGCGTCACCTGGTAATGAAAAGACAGGAGGATGTTAATAGTGCATGTGCCCGTTGTGAGGTGTGCATCACGGGAGGGGATAGTTATGCCTGCCACCCATGTCACTCACCAACCAGCCAGCTGTCCCCATACACGTTCTGTTCAAATTCTGTGGAGATGGTGCTTTGACGGTATATGTAGCTGTCGTGGCTGGCCCCGGGGTCCTTGGCACGGACGTGCCATATGAGGCCTTGGGCATCGACTATCACCTGTACATTGATGGAATGCCAATGCTTCCGATTGCAGTATATGTGCTCTGTGTCCCGGGGGGGCCGTAGTGCCACATGTGTGCAATCAATGGCCCCCACAGTGTGTGGGAATCTGGCAAGGTTGTAGAAATCTGTCATTGCCTTCCTCCGCAGCTCCTCAGTGGTGGGTTTGATGATGTGGTTGGCCATGCGTCTGAGGATTGCGGGGACAACCTGGTGCACACATCTGCTCATGGTGGATTGTGACATCCCAGCCACCACTCCACTTGTACGCTGGAATGATCCACTGGCAAGGACATGGAGTGTTGCCAGGACCTTCACCAGTGGCTGCACTGCTTGTAAGCGTTGTGTCTGGCTGGTGATGTCCTCCTGCAGGGTTGTGGTTAGTTCCATGATGGCTTCAGGGCTAAATCTGAATAGGCGAAACACCTCCAAATCACTCATGCCAAAGACGTCAATGCGCGTGCGGAATATCCTCTCCCGTGCCCTCCTACGTGCACGTCGACGCTGTAGGGCTATGAGCAAGGCTGCCCCTGGCATGTTGGCAGACAGATGTGTTGTCCAGCAAGTGTTTTTGCTAAATTCGTCACAGTGTTGCTTTAGCTGCTCTCCAGCTGATCTGTTCAACTCCTGTGCAAAGTTACCCCTGCTTTATGAGGGGTGACTTTCCGCAGAAAATTCCAGTTACGCGCACCGGCTTACGCCGGCGCAAGAAAAACGTGCGTTTCTGAATCGGAGGATCTCCCTCATTTGCATATTTGAATAGATAATCCATGGGAACGGTTGATCTGTCGCGCGTAAAGATGCGCCAAAGACACGCCGGCGTGGAAAAGTTACACCGGAAAAAATTACCCCATTTTAAGGCGGATCTGGTATAGTAGGTACGACGCATGGATCCGACGGCGCTAAATAGCAGTTACGCCGCACATCTCTAAAAACGCCGGAGTAATTGCTACATGAATCTACCCCAGGCGGCACATCTAGAGATACTCCAGCATAAGTCCTATCTGAATCTGGCCCTAATTGTTTACGTCTGGGGTTCACCTAGCTGCAAAGCCCTAAAGTTTCTCCTCCAGGTTTCAGTTCCCCCTCTATTTAGTAGGGTGTTATATTCCCCTATTTTCTCCAGTCTTTCCCTATTGTCCATCTTAAATTGTCCTTTTTACCCCAACCTCCCCCTGTCCCTGTTTCCATTTATAATTCCTGTATTCTCTTGTGTTACCGTATCTCCTTTTATTCCCTTCTTCCCCCCCTGCCCTCCCCTACCCCCGAAGTAAAAAAAAAAAAAAAAAGGGGGGTGACCTTCCCCCCCACCCACCCTCTCCCTCCTCTCCCCTCCTGTGGGACAGAGCTCCCCATCCGGTTTCTTAGGGCCTTGCTCTATCCCGTTCCTCCACTCCCCTCCCCATCAACTTCCTCCCCTCTTCTGAGTACATAAATGTGTTCCATGCTCCCCAGGTCATATTATATTGTTCCTTTCTATCTTGGGCTGATAAAACCACGTCTTCTATTGCGCAAATATTCCTCACCCTATAGAGCCAGTCGGTTATCGTAGGGGGGTTGTTTTTTTTCCAATTTTGAGTTATCCCCGCCTTAGCTTCGTTGATCATATGGCATATGATCGATTTCTTATATATTTTTATTGGGATCTGTGTTAAGTGCAACAGACAGAAAGCTGGGTCGTCCTGCATTTGATATGTTGTAAATTTTTGGGTTATCCTTATTACTTCCTGCCAGTACTTCCTAATCTTTGGACAGGTCCAGAATAGATGGTATATGGTTCCCCTGTCTTTCTTACATCTCCAACAGGTGTCTAAAGTTCCCGGGTACACCCTACTCAGTTTCTCTGGTGTATAGTACCATCTATTTAATATTTTATAATTTAATTCTTGGAGCCTAGTGCTTATTGATGTTTTCATGGTTAAGTTAATTATTTTTTGCTGCTGAGTTTGTGAGAAATTTCTCTCCATATCTCTGGCCCATTCTCTTATAGGGCCAGATTCAGCAACACTTGCGCTGGAGTATTTCAATATGCGCCGCGTAACTGTGAAGATGCGCCGTCGTTTCTATGTGGCCGTACCCACCAAACTAGATGCGCCCAATAACGGGCCATTTCCGACCGGCGGAACGTTCCGACGCCAGAGTATCGTCAGCGCTTAATTTCGCTTGGCGCATCAGTCGCGCCTATTGATTTCCCCTGCAAATATGCAAATGAGGGAGATTTCCCAATTCGCGAACGGATTAGCACCATACGCTGGCTACATGCGCCGCGCGTATCTCGTCCGTCCGGCGCAAAGTTATTTCTACAAAAGGCTGCTTTATCTTTACTCCAGACGGTCACAGGTCAGCAGGAGAGCAGCTACAGCAGCGTTACCGACGAAACTAGCAAGCTGAACAACCACACTTGCAAGGACAACACCTCTGTGTGCCAACATGCCAGGGGCACTCGTGGTCCTAAGACTAGTACTGGGTCCCTCGCTACGGAGGAGGCGGGCACGTGAGAGGATATACCGCACGCGTATGAACCTCTTTGGCATGGGTGATGAGGAGGTGTATCGCCTCTTCAGATTCAGCCCAGATGCAATACTTGAACTAACCACAACCCTGCAGGGTGACATCACCAGCAAGACACACCGCTCACAAGCAGTGCAGCCACTGGTGAAGGTCCTGGCAACACTTCATTTCCTTGCCAGTGGATCATTCCAGCGTACAAGTGGAGTGGTGGCTGGGATGTCACAGTCCTCCATGAGCAGATGTGTGCACCAGGTTGTCCCCGCAATCCTCAGACGCATGTCCAACCAGTTCATCAGACCCACCACTGAGGACCTGCGGCTGAAGGCAATGACAGATTTCTACAACATTGCCAGATTCCCACGCACTGTGGGGGCCATTGATTGCACACATGTGGCACTCCAGCCCCCCAGTGCCACAGAGCACATATACCGCAATCGGAAGCATTGGCATTCCATCAACGTACAGGTGATAGCCGATGCCCAGCGCCTCATATGGCACGTCCGTGCCAAACACCCCGGGTCCAGCCATGACAGCTTCATATACCGTCAGAGCCCCATCCCAACAGAATTCGAGCAGAACATGTATGGGGACAGCTGGCTGGTTGGTGAGTGACAAGGGTGGCAGGCATGACTATCCCCTCCCGTGATGCACAACAGAAGTCGCACATGCATGACTAACATCCTCCTGTCTTTTCCCTTACAGGTGACTCTGCATATGCACTGGGACCCCATCTAATGACTCCTTTCCGGAACCCCCAAACCAGAGGAGAGAGAAGATACAATGAAGCACACATCAAAACCCGTGGAGTGGTGGAGCAAACATTTGGGCTCCTGAAGTCCCGTTTCCGCTGCCTGGATAAGTCCGGGGGGACCCTATTGTATTCCCCTACCTTCGTGTGTCATATCATCGCTGCATGTTGTATTCTGCACAACTTTGCTATGAGAAAAGGCCTGCAGATTGACATACGTGATGACCTGACCCCCGACCCACACAGTCCCCACCTGCCAGAGGACACCCAGTCTGCTGATGGAAGAGCAGTCAGGAGGGTCCTCGCCGTAGGCATCTTTGGACACTAAACCAAAACATTAATCACACAGACAGTGCACGTGTGTACACCACTGATGTCCCTAGATCACACACACCACATGCACATCGCATTGGATTAGCCCAAGTCCAGCATTTAGGACTTGGGAGCAGCAACGCCAGCGTCAAGGCCCCAATGATGTCACTGTCCATTCATACACCTTTCACACGTCATTCATACAGCCGTGGGGTTAACTTCACCACCACGGCCGAGGGTGACACCCCTTACTGGCAGGAGTGCCACCCCCTCACATTCACACACCATTCACATTGTCCCCTGCACTCCTGACCGTGTGCAGTACAAAATAAAAAAAAATATCTCATAACCTGAGAACAAAAATAAACAAAACTCATATCCTGAGTATAAACAAAAATATTCAAAAATAAACAAAAACTCATATCCTGAGTATAAACAAAAATATATAACAACCAAAAAATCAAAAAACCCTCATCTGGGATGACGGGGGCTCCTCCTTGGGGGCACTCTCGGGCTCCTCAGCTGCCTGGAGGGAGTGGGTGGTGGTGGGGGTGGGGGGGCATCAGGAGGAGGCTGATCCCCGGGTGGGCCACTCCTGGGAGCTGTTGGCTGCCTGCCCTCCAATGCCACAGCAATACGGCTCAGATACAGGTTTGTCTGGGCCTGCATCCTTAGCTGGCGGGTGATCTGATGCCGCTGGTCACGTTGCCGCTGCCTCCCCTCTTCCCGGATGGCAGCTGTGTTGTCTCGGACAGCTGCTGTCAGGTGCCGGATATCAGCCTGCACCTCCCCCAGGCTGGTCACAACGCCCTGCACACGACTGGGCAGCTGTGACATGGAGCCCAGGCTGTCTGCGACCCTGTCTAAGTGGCCAGCAATCTCCCCCATTTTCTGGGTCTGTTTGGCGTGGTCCAACACTACCTGGTCCTGGACCAGATCAGACACCCCCCTGGTCTTCCGGGTCGCCTTCCTGGGGGCAGAAGAAGGTTGTCCCCGTGGGGATGGAGTCGCCCTTGAGGGGCTACCTAGGATGGGGGAGGGGATCACAGAGGGCCCTGCAGAGGAGGAGGACTCCTCCAACAATAAAATAAAGTCCTGTTCAGGGACAGGCTCCTCCTCAACCACCTCTGCTGAAGTGGTGTGGGTACTCTCCTCCTCCACCTCGGTGTCTCCAGCACCCAGGGCCTCGTCATCAGCATCCCGTTGGGAGGTTGGGGTGGACTGGCCGGCAAGAGATGATGGCCCAGCTCCGTCATCTGTGGATGACACAAAGCAGACACATGTTGGTGGTCCCACACACTTGGCACATGTACCCTCCCCCCCCACATGCAACACACCAAAAAGGGGGTAAAAATCACTTACCTGTCCTGGAGCCTTCCTCTACGGAGTCATAGCCAGGGACCCCCTCCACCTGCTCCCTGTCCAGGCAGCGGGCGACCACCTCCTCCTCCGCGGTCAGGGTGACAGGACATGGTGGACCACCACCTGTGCCCCGCTCATGGCTCCGAATGGTGGCCACCTTGCCACGGAACTTGCGCCGCAGGTCGTTTATTTTTTTTTGAATGTCGCCTGCAGTCCGGGTGGAGTACCCTAGCACATTGACCCTGGCAGCTATGGTCTCCAGGATGCCCTGCTTCCTCTCCCGGCTGGTCTTCCTGCTTTTTTTCCCATGGAGGAAATCATTAAACGTCTCCATAGCCGAGATTATCACAGAGACCTCCTGGGCATTAAAGTTGAGGTTCCTCCTCTCTTTGGGGGTAGCGGGAGCAGCCATTACAGTGCAAAAGTATCTTCCCTGGGGTGGGGGGAAACGGATATACTTTTGCGCCGGAATGGCGTTTCCGCCTGCGCTTTTAAGCGCCCAACGGAAGGCATTGCGCTGACGTTTCCCGTGAAGTGGTGCCGACGGAAGTTGTGAGCATGCGCACAAGGGGGCGAGTGGAGCCGCACTCACTGCGCATGCTCCGTGGAGGATGCGCTGAACGTAAGCCTCTGCGCTGGGCTCCGCCCATCATTTACATGTGATCACACCCACTTCCACTTGCGTCGGGTTACGCCAGCGCATTATCGTTACTCTGGCGCAAGTTTACGCGCAACTGCTATGTGAATAACAGTACTTGCGCCGAAAGTGTCGGCGGAGTAACGTAAATGAGAAACGTTACTCCAAAGTAAAGAAGCTCCCATCTACCTGAATCTGGCCCATAGATGGTATCTCCTGGCCTTCTAAAGGTGTTATTCCTAGCCTATACATCCTAGACAGTAGTTTATCTGGGGGTTCCTGGTCCTCACAGTATCTTTCAAATTGTGTTAATTCCCTTTTGTATCTACTTATTGGTCCCAAGGAGTTCAGAAAGTGACACAATTGTATAGCTTGCCAATTTTTAACCCCATATCTTCCTTCCGGGAGTACCAATTCGGATACAGTTGGCCATCTGTCTCGTTCTGAGAAATGTACTGTCTGTATAAGGCCCCTCTCTCTTAGATTCCTGTAGGCTCCTTTCTCCATACCTGGTGAGAAGCGTGGGTTTCCTAGTACTGGATACAGGGGGGAATATCTTGAGGTATGTTTACCTAACTGGCATATCTTATGGCCTATTGCTAGCGTCGTCCCTATAATTGGATGATTTTTTAATTGTTTCGGCAATGTTTGATAGCACCAGAGTGCTCTATGCAGTGGGACTTGACTGATTTCTTGTTCGAGGTCTACCCATAGCTTTGATCCTGTACTCCTACCCCATTCTATAATGCTACCCATATGGACCGCTTGATAATACTTAGTTACATCTGGTATTGCTAAACCTCCGTTACTCTTAGGTAAAGACATTCTACTCCTACTGACCCTGGGTTTTTTCTTAGACCAAATAAACTTAAAAAGAAGCCTGTTTACTTGAAGTAAAAAGGCAGGGGGGATCTTAATTGGTATTGTTTGAAACAAATATAGTATTCTAGGGAGTATGCTCATCTTAATAGCATTACATCTCCCAAACCAAGAATGAAATCCCCTCTGCCATTTCCTCAAAGTATCCTTAATTATATTCATCAATGGAGGGAAATTTGCTTCAAAAATGTTACCTAGTTTTGGCGGGATATGTATCTAGGGTTGCCACCTGTCCGGTTTTGACCCGGACAGTCCGGGTTTGGACACATGTGCCCAGTTTTGAAGCCTCCTGAAACCCGGGCACAGCTAAAAAAAAAAAAAAAAAAAAAAAAAAAAAATTTTTTTTTTTTTTTTTTTTTTTTTTAGCTGTCCATCCTGGCCCGGCCGCAACAGAGCTGCACATCCCCGGCTCCACCAGCTTGCCTGAGTGTTAGTAGAAGGTGTGCCGCCCGCAGCAGTGCTCTCTGTTAGCCCCCCGGCCGGGCTGTAAACATGTGTGCAACTTCTCACTGTGCTAGCCCCTCCCCCTCCCTCCCTCCGGCGCGCCTCCGTCTGCATTGTGTGCTGCAGAGTGGAAGAGGACACATGGGACACAGAGTGCTCAGCTCTTCTCTGACTGGCTACAGAATACACATGGAGGTGGGTGGATGGGCGGACCATACACTACCCCCACCATACACTAAACATACAGTTCTGCCCCCCCCTGCATATACCATTACCATCCACAGCCGTATATACAGTTCTGCCCCCCCTCCATACCATCCACAGCCATACATACAGTCCTGCCCCCCCCTGCATATACCATCCACAGCCATACATACAGTCCTGCCCCCCCCTCCATACAGGGCCGGATTAACAGAGGGGCTGATGGAGCGGGGGTTGTAGCTCGATGACCAGAGGTCACAGAAACCCCACATTTGGGGGGTAGTCAGTTGTAGACCTACCCCACAACTGGTCAAAATATGGGATGGCTCTCATTTATGGTTCCGGAGATACGGGGGTGCTTGCACAGCCTGTCAGAAGCTACATACAGAGCGGCCAGTATAAATACAAGCTGACACACTGCAGCAGACTGAGAAAAAAAAATCATCATTAATTTTTTGCTAGAAAATTACTCTATGGTGGTCTTTGCAACTTTTTATGTTGCACGGCATAGAGCTGCAAGATTCTGGCTAAAACGACAACTACTTAGAAGATAGATGAATTCTCTTTTGCATAACATCATCTTTCACTTAGAAAAAAAAAAAGATACTGTTTTGATGTTTTTATTACAATGAAGTGGGATGCAGCGTCATAAAATATTCTCATTTTTGTCTCGCTAATATATATTCGTGCGGCATAATTTGCGTTGCGCTGCCATCATCTTTCACGAAGCACTTGCTCCATTGCGGCAGCGCAAAATGAGCCGGCGGAATTCAAATGTCGCGGGTACGGGGCGTGTAAAAAATCCCGCCGCCGAATGGACTAAAACTTTACTGTTTTGTTTTTATACGCAAGCGGTTTTTTTTTTTTTTCCCGACGCGATGACGACGCCTTATTATTCAATGATGCGCCGCGTAGTGGGCAAATGCAGCGCTCATTAACATATTTTTTGACATACGCCCCCGGCGCCAAATATAACGATGCAGCAATTCCCACCCGGCGTTTCTTGTTTTTTTACAGAAAACAGAAACGCCGGTCAAAGCCACTCTGCTAATATATATATCTGGCCCATAATGTTTGGTGGTTCCAAGTAATTTTCTAGCAAAAAATATTGCTTTTTAACAAGTGTTGGGCTTTAAGTGGTTACATTTCTTGCATTTACACACAGAAGTTTGATCTAAAAAGGAAGTTGGTTACAATGTTTCATGTTGTTTACAAACTTGGCAGACTGCCCGGATATTTTCTTTACACACAGAAGTTTATCCCTTTGATATAAGAAGAAAGTGTTAGTTACAATGTTTCCTGATAAGAACTTGTCAGACTGTCCAGATATTTTCTTTTGACAGCTGAAAGTCTCTCCACTTATATGAAAGAATCAGCAAACTCTGCATTGGAGATGTCAGGGGGGGGGGGGGGGGAATCGACATCACAATTTTTTAACGATTAATTGTGCAGCTCTAGCACGGTACTGTATTTGCGCAGCAATTTTTCAAACGTGTTTTTTTTTTTTGGAAATAAACTGTTTCATTCATTAAAAAAAAACACTAAAGTTAGCACGATTTTTTTTGGTATCCTAAGCGATGCTTTAAATTTTTTTAGGTTACATGTTTAGAGCTACAGAGGAGATCTAGTGCTAGAATTATTGCTCTCGCTCTAACGATCGTGACGTATGTAACCTGTGTGTATCTGGCTCTGATACTAGCCAGTGCCTACCCAGCCACTGACTGGTATCTCTCCCCAGCCTGTCCCCACACACCCTCTCACCTGCTGACCTGTAGATGGGGGAATCACTCCTGTAGTGTTGTTGTGTTCTGCCAGTGAGTACAATGATCAGTGTTGCTATCTATAGCTGGCAGCACTGATTGTTTTTGGAAAAACAGGCTGGTTGTACTCAAGTCAATTAATAGATTGACTTGTGTAAAACCAGCTAGCCCATACATAGATCGACTATGGCTGGTCTCTGCATAATTGGTGTAATTTCAATTCATGTATGACCCGCTTAACCACTATGCAGTCCCTATACATCCTTCCACTCCTCCACACTCCTCTCCTGTACATTGCCCACTGTCATACCCTCCACACTCCTCTCCTCATGCCCACTGTCATACCCTCCACACTCCTCTCCTGTACATACTGCCCACTGTCATACCCTCCACACTCCTCTCCTGTACATAGTGCCCACTGTCATACCCTCCACACTCCTCTCCTGTACATACTGCCCACTGTCATACCCTCCACACTCCTCTCCTGTACATACTGCCCACTGTCATACCCTCCACACTCCTCTCCTGTACATAGTGCCCACTATCATACCCTCCACACTCCTCTCCTGTACATACTGCCCACTATCATACCCTCCACACTCCTCTCCTGTACATAGTGCCCACTGTCATACCCTCCACACTCCTCTCCTGTACATAGTGCCCACTGTCATACCCTCCACACTCCTCTCCTATACATAGTGCCCACTGTCATACCCTCCACACTCCTCTCCTGTACATAGTGCCCACTGTCATACCCTCCACACTCCTCTCCTGTTCATACTGCCCCCATCATACCCTCCACACTCCTCTCCTGTACATACTGCCCACTGTCATACCCTCCACACTCCTCTCCTGTACATACTGCCCACTGTCATACCCTCCACACTCCTCTCCTGTACATACTGCCCACTGTCATACCCTCCACACTCCTCTCCTGTACATACTGCCCACTGTCATACCCTCCACACTCCTCTCCTGTACATACTGCCCACTGTCATACCCTCCACACTCCTCTCCTGTTCATACTGCCCCCATCATACCCTCCACACTCCTCTCCTGTTCATACTGCCCCCATCATACCCTCCACACTCCTCTCCTGTACATAGTGCTCCCATCATACCCTCCACACTCCTCTACTGCATATACTGGTCACTGTTACACCCTCTTCACTCCTTTCCTGCAAGTAATACCTACCCTCTGCACTCATTTCCTGTACATAATGTCTTACACTTTGCACTCCTTTCCTACACATACCAACATACGTGCCACACTCTTGTATATACTGTTGTAAATTCTGCACTCCCTCCCTGCACATACTGTAATACCCTCTGTACTTAATGAAAATTAAAAGGTGAACTAATGCCCCTGATCTCCACTGCACTTACCTCTGTAGTAATGGAAGAGTTTTATTTTTTTTAAATGATTGTGCTGAGGTTTATTCATGTCAGTGAGACTCTTACTTGTGGCACAGCAAAGTAAGCATATTTTATAGGTAAAATAATTATTTTGTTTAATTTAATCATGCCTCGTGAGGCCCCTCCCTCAATATGGCCACACCCACCATATGTAGTGGCGTGTTCGGGTTTGGCTTGAGGAAAAGGTGGCAACCCTATATGTATCCCCAAATATTTCAGAGAGGTCTTGACCCACTTAAATTTAAAGCTGGGTTTTAGAATTTGTTGTAGGCCCCCCGGTAATTCCACACTCATTGCTTCTGATTTCTCATAGTTAATTTTTAAATTTGCTAGTTCCCCATACTCCTCTATTTCTCTCATCAGGTTCTGTAGTGATTCCCGGGGGTGAGATATGGTGAACAGCATATCATCTGCAAATGCAGAAATTTTATATTCTCTGTCCCCTATATCTAATCCCCGGACTCTCGGATTTTGCCTTATCCTATTCAACAGAGGTTCCAGTGTCAAAACGTATAATAGCGGGGACAATGGGCACCCCTGTCTTGTTCCATTCAATATTTTAATGGGCTCTGAGAGGATCCCGTTTACCTTGATTAGTGCTTGAGGTGTAGTATATACCCCCATAATCCATCTATACATATGTTCTCCCAGTCCAATGTGTCTTAATACTCCTGCCATAAACTTCCAATTGACTCGGTCGAAGGCCTTTTCGGCGTCTGTGCTCAGAAAGATTGAAGGTGTTTTGGTTTCTCTTGCCCAGTGTACCAGGTTCAGCACTTTGATTGTTTTGTCCCTGGCTTCCCGGGTCGGGATAAAACCCACCTGATCTAGATGTATTAGCTGTGTCAAGAGGGGTTGTAATCGGGCTGCTATTAATTTAGTGAAAAGTTTTAGATCTGTGTTCAACAATGAGATCGGGCGATAGCTACCGCACTCCGCCGGGTCCTTCCCTTCTAACATATGAACTAGGGGATAAGTGCGGTAAAGTCTTAGCAGGGAAATTAAAAGACACTAGGAATACTGTGTATATACCACATATTAAGGGTAAGAACGGTCAGGTAAGGTCACTCCCTAAAGATATAGCACAGAGATTCAGAGAATACTATTCCTCCCTATATAACTTAGAACAAATAGATATCCCTAGAGGAAGGATAGAGGATTATCTATCCTCAGCACATCTTAAAAGACTACCCTCAACTGAAAGGGAGAACCTGGACAGACCCATCTCAATGGAGGAACTCCAAGGAGTTATGAAAATGGTGAAAAAAGGGAAAGCTCCAGGTCCAGATGGGTTCTCTATACAATATTACCAGCATTTCCAACTCGCTCTGGGAACGTATATGATTAGGATGTTCAATGAGATCGGCCGATCTACCGCACTCCGCCCGGAAGCCCTCATGGCACATATTGCGGTGATTCTCAAAGACTGGCCCTTAGTTCTTATCGTATTATAGGATTTTCTTTCTCACTTTGAAACTTTGAAAGTTTCTAATTTCCGAATTTTTAATTGTTCAAATTTTTGCATTTTCTGTTTCGTCCATGAACGGACAGCTTCCTTAAGAGCCGGTTCACACTGGGGGCGGCACGACTTCAGGGGGCGACTCGGCAAGGCGACACGAAGACAACTTCAGAGGCGACTTGCAAAATCATTTCTGTATAGAAGTCAATGCAAGTCGCCCCCAAAGTTGTAAAGGAACCTTTATTTAAGTCGGAGCGACTTGCGCCGCTCCTATTAGAACGGTTCTATCGCATAGAATGGGAGGCGACTTGTCGGGCGGCTGAGTCACCTGACGAGTCGCCCCAGTGCGAACCGGCTCTAAATCTTGACATTTGGGTTATGTTCCGTCTATTAGGAGAGGAATAGGCAGACATATTAGATATATCAAAAGCTCAACAGCCCCGCCCAAAAAAAATTTAGGGATTTTTTTTTGTAAAAAAATCACCAAATAGGAAGAAATATTTTGGAATTTCTTTGTTTCACCGATAATTACAAAAATAAAAATAAAAAATAAAAAAATTAATAAAATATAATAAAGAAAACCTCAAAGCCAAAGACACATTGTACATAATAAACATATTAACTGGTAATACAGTAATTTGCTCCTATTTATTAAACATACAAAGTAAACTAGTCTCGCCCCCCCCCCCCCCCAATAATCAAAAAAACAAAGGCAAAAAAAATACAAATTTTCCTTTTTTTTTTTTTGCATTTTTAAAATCCAAAGATTTGAAAATTCGGAAATCATAAATCTGTAAAATTTAAAGATTCGAAAATTCAGAACTCAAAAATTCGGAAATGCAAAAAATTCAGAAAATAAGAAGAAATATTTTGGAATTTCTTTGTTTTACTGATGATTACAAAAAATAAAATAAAAAAATAATAATAAAAAATAATAAAGAAAACCTCAAAGCAAAAGTTATTTGATTAATTCATCTTTTTTTTTGGCGTGAATTTAGATTCATAAAATATACAGTGTGGTTCTCGTACTAAAAAGTTTGGATATAAATTTGTTATTCGCTGTAATAAAATAAATTCAAATCACAGCACAGTAAGAATACATCAAAGATTCGGACACCCTGGAAGCTCCCAGCTCTGTCCACTAGGGGGCGATGAATCCCAGCAAGTGAAGTGCATCCCCCTCCCCCCACCTTGTATTAATGGTGAAATTTTTTATGCAACTTTTGGCACAAAAAAAGTGAACGATTAATCAAAGTTTATTACCGATCGGCTTTTGGGGCAGTTTATTGCTTTCAGCGAGTAATGTGATACCATAAGGTTTTTTTTTTGTTCCATAATATATGAGTGTTAAATGCGACCTCTGCGATTGACCCCGCCGCTTATTTCATCCGCAGGATTTTCCCATTTCGCCGCAAGGCCGAGAAAGTAACGGAGGGGGGGGGGATTTTACCAAAACGAGTCGTCCGCCTGAAAGAGAAATGTGTCATCAAAAAATCACCCCCCCCCCCAAAAAAGGGAAGTAATCTGCATGAAGCATAAATTCTTCCCCCTACCAGGACAAATCCCTGACCTCCTCATCCCCCAAATCCCCCCAGCACAAGTAACGCCCCCCGCCCCCCCCCCCCAATGGCATTTCGAAAGAAAAAAAAAAGTCAAATCACATTTAAGTTGACTCACAATTGCCAGCACCCGACTATTGAAATTAAAAAATGTACTGGGGTTCCCCGCCCCCCCAGCTTTTAGCACTGTGTGCCCATCTTACCCTGGCCGGTGGTTGTGATGCAATGCAGGCAGGGGGGGTTATCAGAATCTGGAAGCCCCCAAATAACCCAAAGGGTCTGGAATGGACTATTATTATTCAGCTGTCAGCGGGGAAGCCCATTGACAGCTGATGACTCATCAGTTGTTAAGGACGCCGGCTTCCCAGCCCCCACTCCTTAACAACCAGCTTTTACTGCGCCCTGGTTCGGCGCGGTGCATTCATACCTCCCAACTTTTTTGAGATGGGAATGAGGGACACCTTGTTGAGCGGGGCGGTTCCGCGGATCGGAGTTGTTGATCGGGGGCGGTTCCGCGGATCGGAGTTGTTGAGCGGGGGGGGGGTTCCGCGGATCGGAGTTGTTGATCGGGGGCGGTTCCGCGGATCGGAGTTGTTGATCGGGGGCGGTTCCGCTGATCGGAGTTGTTGAGCGGGGGGATTCCGCGGATCGGAGTTGTTGAGCGGGGGTGGTTCCGCGGATCGGAGTTGTTGATCGGGGGGGGTTTGCGTAATCGGAGTTGTTGAGCGGGGGGGGTTCCGCGGATCGGAGTTGTTGATCGGGGGGGGTTCTGCAGATTGGAGTTGTTGAGCCAGGGGGGGGTTCCGCGGATCGGAGTTGTTGATCGGGGGGGGGTTCGCGTTATCGGAGTTGTTGAGCGGGGGGGGGGGGTTTTGCGGATTGGAGTTGTTGAGCCGGGGGGGGTTCCGCGGATCGGAGTTGTTGATCGGGGGGGTTTCGCGTAATCGGAGTTGTTGAGCGGGGGGGGGGGGTTCTGCGGATTGGAGTTGTTGAGCCAGGGGGGGGTTCCGCGGATCGGAGTTGGAGTTGTTGAGCGGGGGGGGGGGTTCAAAGCTGTTGAGCGGGGGTGTTCCGTGGATCTAAGTTTTGAGCGGGGGGGTTGCGGGACTGCTGGATTTATCGTGAATCGTGGTAATCTCGCGAGCGCGGGGGGGGGGGTGCTGCTGAATCATGGGGGGGGCGCTGAATCGCGGGACTCGTGCCCTATCGCGAATCGCGGGACGTTCCCACGAAATCCAGCACTGATCCGGGATGCATATGGTGCATTGCAGGGCATTTGGCGGGGCGAACCCCCTGGGCTGGGAAACAAGACAGTTTCCATCGTCGGTTCGTGTGGTGGCTGTGTCAGTTTCATTCCGGAACACTGTATTGTCCTGGAAAGAAGGTGCCCGGCAGGGATGGACTGGCCATTGGGACTGCAGGGAGTTTCCCGGTGGGCCGGCTTTAGTGACAGCGGACCGCCGCCCCCCTCTTGCTCCTCTGTCTCTCCCTCCCTGCAGCGCTCACCTGGGGTAAACAGAGAAGCAGGAGGGGAGGACCAGAGGAGCCGGGGGGGATGACAGAGGAGCATGGGGGGAGGGGACAGACAGCTGACTCAACAGCTATGGCCTGGGAGCTTCTGCCTAATCTTGTCCCATAAAGGGGGGCACCAAACTGATTCTTTGCCCCCGGGTGAAATAATGTCTAGCTTCCCCACTGGCTGCCTATCAGAGTACCAGTACCAGACGTTGTACTCTAATAAAGTAGAACGGCTAGTGGCTAGTGAAGGGGGAGAGGGGGCTTGGGTGGCCGGGGGAGGGAGGAGGGGTGCGGGTGTTGTCCGGCCGCCATGAGAGAGACCTGTCAAAGTGGGCCAGTCTGGATGAAGTCCAGGGACAAACTTCTGTCCCAGTCCAGCCCTGGTGCCCGGGACCCGGGACGCACCTGTAACCTTATCGACCCTAATCGGGGCCCACAAGCTTCAAGCCACGCCTCTGCTCCCGGGATGACGTCTTGTTGGATGTGCGCTGTCATTGGCCCGTTTTATTCTGGCAGCGATCCTTGTCTGTTGACTTGGGAAGCTTTTTTTTTTTTCTTAATTTTACTTCCACTAGACTGAAAAAACACAATGGAGACATTCACTGTGATGTAATTGTTCCCATGGTTACCGTTACTTTTCCATCTTTACAGTGAAATCAAAATAATCCGACTTCTCCGATAGAACAACACGAGAAACTCACAGCAGCCAATCAGAATCCGTCCTGACCTGGGCTGGATCCAGTCATTTGCATTTTGCCTCTCTGGGTTACTGCGCTCTACTGCACCACGTGAGATTTATTGAGTACACCCCCCCCCCTAGAGCCCCACCCCTGTGAGTCCGATCCGAGCGTTTGTTAGAGTGAGGGCCTAATGGAGAGGGAAATCCATACTCCACACCAGGGGGGGGCGCCAGCCAGATATATAATAGAACGAAAAAAAGTATTGTAGAAAATTGACTTCTAAATGGAAGTCCCCATAGTTAAGATAAAACATACCGGGCCAGATTCTCGTAGACCTGCGGCGGCGTAGCGTTTCCTATTCACACTACGCCGCCGCAACTTAAACACGAAAGTGCCGTATTCTCCCAGCACTTGCTCCGTAACTTGCGTAGTGTAAATGGCCCGGCATATCCCCGCGTAATTCAAAGGGGGCGGCTTGTATTTAAATTAAGCACGCCCCCGCACCCAACGAACTGCGCATGCGCCGGCCGTAAACGTAGCCCAGTGCGCATGCTCCATAGTACGCCGCAAATACATTGGTTTCGACGTGAACGTAATTAACGCGCAGCCCTATTCGCGACGAGTTACGTAAACGACGGTAAAACACGACGCTGTCCCGACGTCCATACTTAACATGGCGTACGCCGAAACTACGCAAGGTTACCCCTCATATAGCAGGGGTAACCTTATGCTTACGCAAACGACGTAAACTACGGCGACGGCGCGCAAATACGTTCGGGAATCGGCGTATCAGGCTAATTTGCATATTCGACGCAGAAATCTACGGGAACGCCACCTAGCGGCCAGCGTAACATTGCAACTTAGATCCGACGGTGTAAGTGACTTACGCAAGTCGGATCTACGCCAAATCTATGCGTAACTGATTCTAAGAATCAGTCGCATAGATAGGAGGGCTCAGAAACAGAGATACTCATATGAGAATCTGGCCCAGATTCACAAAGCACTTACGCCGTCGTAAGTGGAAATGTGCGCCGGCGTATCTGTGCGCCGGACCCACAAACCAACATACGCCTAAAAACTGGCCACCCTACGCCGACGTAGCTTACATACCCCGGAGTAGGCGTGGGCGCACTTTTCGTCTGGACGCATGTCGCCGCTCCCATTGATTAGGCATTCCAACATGCAAATTAGGGAAATACGGCGATTCACGAACGTACGTGCGCCCGACGCATGCCGCGCATAAATTGTACGTCCGGCGTAAAGTTATTCCCCATAGACGAGGCGCAACCCGGCAACAGACATGCAAAGGTCTGCCCCAGAGAACACAGGCCGGCGTATTGGGCGTACGTTACGTTCACGGCGTACGTGGTGATCCGGCGTAGCTTAGGCAGTTGTGCCGGCGTGGTTGTGAGCACGCGCAATAGGGTGCAGTTTCATGCGTCCACGTCACGGCGCACGCGCAGTTCGTGATACGCCGGGCGTAAAACACTGCACCACGCTCGGACTATCATTTGCATGGGGTCACGCCCACTTCCACCTACGCCGGTCTGCGCCTTCGAAAAATACGCCACGCCAACGCAACGTTGGGAGCAATAGCTTGCTGAATACAGTGCGCCTCTCCGCACTGCGCCGACGTTTCGTACGGCATTTTCGCTGTAACTCTCTGTGAATCTGGGCCACTGTCTATATACAGTACAGTATCTCACAAAAGTTAGTACACCTCTCACATTTTTGTAAATCTTTTCATGTGACAACACTGAAGAAATTACACTTTGTAGCTCCAATGTTGTGTAGTGAGTGTACGGCTTGTATAACAGTACATTTGTCCCCTGAAAATAACTCAACACACAGCCATTAATGTCTAAACCGCTGGCAACAAAAGTGAGTACACCCCCTAAGTGAAAATGTCCAAATTGGGCCCAAGGTGTCGATATTTTGTGTGGCCGCCATTATTTTTAACCCTCTTGGGTATGGAGGTCACCGGAGCTTCACAGGGGAGTCCTCTTCTCCTCCTCCATGATGACATCACAGAGCTGGTGGGTGTTGGAGACCTTGCGCTCCTCCACCTTCCGTTTGAGGATCCCCCACAGATGCTCAATAGGGTTTAGGTCTGGAGACATGCTTGGCCAGTCCATCACCTTTACCCTCAGCTTCTTTAGCAAGGCAGTGGTGGTCTTGGAGGTGTGTTTTTTGGGTCGTTATCATGTTGGAATACTACCCTGCGGCCCAGTCTCTGAAAGGAGGGGATCATGCTCTGCTTCAGTATGTCACAGTACATGTTGGCATTATGCAGCCCCCAGACCATGACTCTCCCCCACCATGCCTGACTGTAGACAAGACTCACTTGTCTTTGTCCTCCTCACCTGGTCCCCCCCACGCCTGACACCATCTGACACCAAATACGTTTATCTTGGTCTCATCAGACCACAGGACACGGTTCCAGTATTCCATGTCCTTAGTCTGCTTGTCTTCAGCAAACTGTTTTGACGTTCCAGATAGTTTCACCTCTTCCTCCTCATTATCCATTTAACGAAACGCCAACCAGCCGAGCAAAGTCGGGGATTCTGAAATGATAATGCCGCGTGTCGCCATTAGCATGCATAACGGGGGCCGTCCAATCACAGAGTCACCTTGCATGTTTAATAAGTCGTATTTACTCTTCCGCCTGACATTGAAAAGCCGCGTTATTATTATTTCAGCTGCGGCGGCGAGATAGCGAAGACGGTAAACACATCCATCTAGGAAGGGCAGCGCCGTCTCTCCAATGTAAACATCTCTGGCGGTGACAGATCGCGATGTCGCCCGTCACCCGGGACTGTCAGGGTGACCCGAGGTTTCTGGGGCCGTCCCCAGTATAGAAGGGATGTCCCAGAAATCTGTCCCTGGAAAAGAGTACCTGTCCCTATCCCCCCCCCCCCCCCATTGCAGACCAGAGCCACTCTAATCCAGGTAGGACTCGGTGCCCTGCACTGGGGGCTACAATTTTCTCTTTCGGAGAAAAATTTAATATCTTGATATTTTTTTTCTATCATTTTATTTTATTTATTAATATTTTTATATATTTTTCTGCAATTTTAGTTTATTTATTTATTTTTTCGAAGAAAAATGTAATACCTTGATATTTTTTCTCTATCATTTTATTTTATTTATTAATATTTTTATATATTTTTCTACCATTTTAGTTTATTTATTAATATTTTTATATGTTTTTCTACCATTTTATTTGTATTTATTTTCTACCATTCTATTTATTTATTTTACATTTTTTTATTATTATTATTTTTCTACCCCATTTTATTTTATTTATTCCAATACTCTAATCCAGATAGGACTTGGTGCCCTGCACTGGGGGCTGCAATTTTATTTTTCTGAGAAAATGTAATACCTTGATATTTTTTTTATTATCATTTTATTTTATTTATTAATATTTTTATATATTTTTCTACCATTTTATTATATTTATTAATATTTTTATATATGTTTCCACCATATTATTTTATTTATTTATTTTTATTTATTTTCTACCATTCTATTTATTTATTTTACATTTTTTTTTATTATTATTATTTTTCTACCCCATTTTATTTTATTTATTCCATTACTCTAATCCAGATAGGACTTGGTGCCCTGCACTGGGGGCTACAATTGTATTTTTCTGAGAAAATGTAATACCTTGATATTTTTTTTATTATCATTTTATTTTATTTATTAATATTTTTATATATTTTTCTACCATTTTAGTTTATTTATTAATATTTTTATATGTTTTTCTACCATTTTATTTTTATTTATTTTCTACCATTCTATTTATTTATTTTACATTTTTTTATTATTATTATTTTTCTACCCCATTTTATTTTATTTATTCCATTACTCTAATCCAGATAGGACTTGGTGCCCTGCACTGGGGGCTACAATTTTATTTTTCTGAGAAAATGCAATACCTTGATATTTTTTTTTATTATCATTTTATTTATTAATATTTTTATATATTTTTCTACCATTTTATTTTATTTATTAATATTTTTATATATGTTTCCACCATATTATTTTATTTATTTATTTGTATTTATTTTCTACCATTCTATTTATTTATTTTACATTTTTTTTATTATTATTATTTTTCTACCCCATTTTATTTTATTTATTCCATTACTCTGATCCAGGTGGGACTTGATGCCCTGCACTGGGGGGCTACAATTTTCTTTTTCAGGGAAAATGTAATACCTTGATATATTTTTTTCCCCTATCATTTTATTTTATTTATTAATATTTTGATACATTTTGTCTACCATTTTATTTTATTTATTTATTTTTATTTATTTTCTACCATTTTATTTATTTATTTTACATTTTTTTATTATTATTATTTTTTTACCCCATTTTATTTTATTTATTATTTATAAATCTCAAGTCTACATCCTGTGTAGGGTAACCCATTCAGAACCGATTCCTGAACTTTGTTTTATCTCATGGTTACTGTGAAATTGTGTGAATGCATCAATGCAGTGCATGTGATCTCAGCTTGTAGAGCTTGGATTCAGTAAATGAGTTTACCAAAAAATGTAAATATTGTAGAATATACAGCTTTGTGCTACATAACTAAGCTCCATTTCATGCGGAATAAACAAAATTATTAATGTATCTTAAATAATATACTATCTTTAGATTTTTTTTTACTCCAAAAGCATTTTAATAAAATAAATATGATAAAAAAAAAATCGATTTAAATAAAAAAAAATCGATTTAAATAAAAAAAAAATCTGATTAAAATATATATTTTTTTAAATCATTGATTTATATCCACTCTGGGGTGTACTCACTTATGCGAGATACTGTGGCCCAGATTCACAGAGCGATTACGCCTGCGCAACAGGAGATGCGCGTGCGTAAGTCTAAATGTGCGCGTGCGTTTCGATGCGCAGCATCCCCAGAAAGAGATACGCAAAAAATCTACTTTTTTTTTGGTCCGGCGTAATTTCGTTAGACAGGCGCATCCTTCCGCGCAAAACTGCGATAGACACACCATTGATTTGCTAGTCAAAAATGCTAATGAGGGACTTACGGGGATCCACAAAACAACGTTGGGGCAGCGCAGGCGACGCAGTGTGCGCAACAGCAAAATGTCCTGTCTAAAATTAGAGCTGATAAAAGCTGGTCTAAAAAAAGAAAAATCGTCTACTTGTCAGATAAAGCAACACTGTTAGTGAGGAGTTCAGCAGTCACACGTGTTGCACAACAATCTGTATGCCAACATGCCAGGGGCATCGTCGCACATAGCTATACTACTGACTTTAGATGAACAAAGAAGGAGGAGGGCACAGAGGATGGCACGGAGGATGGCACGGGAGAGGATATACCGCACCCGCATAGACCTGTTTGGCATGAGTGATTCTGAGGTGTATCGCATCTTCAGATTCACCCCTCATGCCATCCTGGAATTAACCACAACCCTGCAGGAGGACATCACCAGCCCAACACACCGCTCACATGCAGTGCAGCCACTGGTGAAGGTACTGGCAACACTCCATTTCCTTGCCAGTGGCTCTTTTCAGCGTACAAGTGGAGTGGTGGCTGGGATGTCACAATCCTCCATGAGCAGATGTGTGCACCAGGTTGTCCCCGCAATCCTCAGACGCATGGCCAACCAAATCATCAAACCCACCACTGAGGAGCTGCGGCTGAAGGCAATGACAGATTTCTACAGAATTGCCAGATTCCCACGCACCGTGGGGGCCATTGATTGCACACATGTGGCACTCCAGCCCCCCCAGGAGACAGAGCACATGTACCGCAATCGGAAGCATTGGCATTCCATCAACGTACAGGTGATAGTCGATGCCCAAGGCCTCATATGGCACGTCCGTGCCAAACACCCAGGGTCCAGCCATGACAGTTACATATACAATCAGAGCCACATCCCAATGGAATTCGATCAGAACGTGTATGGGGACACCTGGCTGGTTGGTGAGTGACATGGGTGGCAGGCATGACTGTCCCCCCCATGATGCACACATCACAAGGGGCACATGCATGACTAACATCCTCCTGTCTTCTCCCTTACAGGTGACTCTGCATATCCACTGGGACCCCATCTCATGACTCCTATCCGGAACCCCCAAACCCCAGGAGAGGAAAGATACAATCAAGCACATGCCCAAACACGAGCAGTGGTGGAGCGCACCTTTGGCCTCCTGAAGTCACGTTTCCGATGCCTGGATAAGTCTGGGGGTACCCTCTTGTACTCCCCAAACTTCGTGTGCCAGATCATCGGTGCATGTTGCATGCTGCACAACTTCGCAGTAAGAAAGGGCCTGCAGATTGGCCTACGTGATGACCTGACCCCTGAACCAGACAATCCCCCCCTAACCGAGGATACCCCGTCTTCTGAGGGAAGAGCAGCCAGGAGACAGCTCACATTAG
Organism: Rana kukunoris; assembly: GCA_029574335.1. Taxonomy (NCBI): domain Eukaryota; kingdom Metazoa; phylum Chordata; class Amphibia; order Anura; family Ranidae; genus Rana; species Rana kukunoris. The sequence continues at coordinate 554,739,920 of CM056052.1, read as the reverse complement.
GCATCTTTGCACGTTAAACACACACATTAATCATGGCACAATGAGAATGCATGCATGCACAACACTGTGGTCCCTAGCACACACACCCCACATCCACATCAAATTGGATTGGCACCAGTCCACCATGCAGGACTTGTGAGCAGCAACGCCACGCCAAGGCTCCAATTATGTCACTGTACATTCATACACCATTTACACTTACCTGGGGATCACTTCTCCCTGGTCCTGGGGAACCCTTCTCCACCAAAACTGAGGGTGACACCCCTTTTCCGGCAGGAATGTCACCCCCACATTCAAACAGCATTCACAACCCCCAAAAAAAAATGACCAGCAAAATCAAAAAATTTCCAGCAAAAAAAAATCAAAAAAGGGGAAAAAATAAATTATTGCCCTTTACGTGAGCCACGCCTGGGGCGCCCCCGGCCACGGCCCCGGCTCCTCAGGGGAGACTCATGGGGAGGGGGAAAACCGGGGAAGGAGGAGCAGCCCCTGATCTCTGCCCACCTGGCGGCCTGCCCTCCAAGGCCACGGCTATTCTGTCCAGGGCAGCACCAAGTGTTGCCGTGTTGGCCTGGATAGCCTGGTAAGGGCCCTCACATCCTGCCCAACGCCTGCTGATGTCGTCTGCAGTTCATTTAGGCAGGTTGTGAAAGCCCGGGAGTGGGAGTCCAGGTTCCCCATTGTATCCTTGATGGAGGACAGGCTCTCCTCCATCCGCACCAATGTCTGGCTGACCTGTCCCAGATGGCGGGTCTGAAGGGCCTGGTCCCTTCTCAGAGTGGCGGGCAGGAGATCGGCCAACCCCCTGGTGTTCTGGGACGAAATCCTGCCTCCAGCTGATGCTTGTGGCCAGGGAGAAGGGGAGGCCCTTGGGAGGGGAGCCATGTTGGGGGAGGAGGGGGGGGGCTCCCCCTTAGGGAGGGCTGCCTGCTGCCAGCCAGAGGGGAAGAGTCCTCAAAAAGCAAAAGTCCAGTGCCTGACATGGACTCCTCCTCCTCATGATTCTCCTCCTCCTCTTGAACCTCCTCCTCCTCTTGAACCTCCTCCTCCTCTTGAACCTCCTCCTCCTCATGATTCTCCTCCGCGGACTCCGGCCTTGTTGGGGGGGGGCCTCATTAGGCTGCTGTCCTGGGGTTGGTGCGGTCAGGCCAGATGGCCCTGCACCCTCCTGCACATCTGTGGATGACACAAAACATTCACAGGTTGGAGGATCCACACACTTGCCACATATTCCCTTTCACCCCCTCCCCCACACATGCTACACACCTGATATTAAAAAAAAATACTTACCTGGCACCACGGGCTCCGGACTTGAGTCAAAGCCGGGCAGGCCCTCAACTTCATGCCGATGAAAGGTCAGGGCCACCGCACGCTCCTCCGCTGTCAGCCTAATAGGGCATGGTGGGCCCCCTCCTGTGCCCCTGGCATGGGCATGCATTCTGGCCAGCTTCTGTTTGACCAGACACCGGAGGTCATTAATCTTTTTGTCAATCCCAGACCGGGTCCGTGTCCCCCCCCCCCTTCCCCGCTGAATTGACCTGCTCAGTGATGAGGTCCAAAATCTCTCTCCTCCTGGCCGGGTTGGTGTTGGCACTGTCCGGGCCGTGGAGGAAACGCCCATAATCGCTAATGGCCCGGGCAAGAATTCTTTTTTCCCCCACAGTAAAATTGAGCTTTCGCTTTCTCTCTGTCATACTTCCAAAAAAAATCACTCCCAGTCAACAAAAATCTGTCACAAAAACAAGCACAACCAATCAAGCAAGAACACACACAAAGAGAAAACTAACACCCAAAAAATCACACAAGCACTCAGCAAGAAACAGTCACAAAAACAAACAGCAAAAAAACAGCAAGAAAACAAACGAACAGAAATATATCAAACAAACAGTCACTCAAACACTTATCAAAAAACACTTTCAAAGATCTACTAACACTTTCAAAGATCTACTAACAAACACTTGATCACACAGAACACTAATCTGACAACTACAAAACACACCGCAACGAACAACAGGACAAAAGCACTTGGTTAAATGGGAGGGGACAAAGGGATGTACCTTTGCAATGCAAGTGCGTTTGTGTGTGTCTATTTATGCTGTTTGCGTAGTTCACAAAGTTGCCCTAGTCCATTTCCAATTTCACTGATTGCGCCGCTCCCGAGTTGTGAGCATGGGCACATCGGAGCTGACCATGGTCTTCTTCAAGCGCGCATGCGCGAGCCGGCCGGCCCTTCATTTGCATGGGGTCACTGCTCATTTCAATGTAACACGCCCACGTCCTTCCCAATTTGTATTACTCCGCCTTACGCCTCTGAAATAACGTTACACAAAGCTACGAGAATAGGGTGATTACGCGGCAAAATTGCGCAAGTCTAACGTAAAGGCGGTGCGCTACGCCGGTCCAATAATGCGCAGATGTACGTGAATCTGGGCCTGTGTATATATATATATATATATATATATATCAAGGTATTACATTTTCTCTGAAAAAGAAAATGTTCAAATGAATAGATAATAAACTATCTTTAGATAGATTTTTACTCCAAAAGCATTTCATTAAAATAAATTTGATGAAATAAAATAAATCTATAGAAAAAATCAGATTTAAATAAAAATCCTTTTTTTATAGATCTTTTAAGCAAATGTATTTTAATAAAATCGATTTTTTTTAATTATTGATTTATATCCACTCTGGAGTGACTACTATATATATATATACTCCAAAAGCATTTTAATAAAATAAATATGATAAAAAAAATCGATTTAAATAAAAAAAAATCTGATTAAAATAAAAAATGTTTTTTTTTTAAAATCATTGATTTATATCCACTCTGGGGTGTACTCACTTATGCGAGATACTGGCCCAGATTCACATACAATTAGATTAGCGTAGAGTATCAGAAATACTCTACGCCGCCGTATTTCACCTGGCTCTACGTGGAATCCCGGTAGATTTTGTCCAGTAAACTACGGCGGCGTAGTGTATTTCTCCCGGCGCAAGCCATCTACGCGAGTAGGGGGCGTGAAGCATTTAAAATAGGCGCGTTCCCGCGGCGATCGAACTGCGCATGCTCCGTTCAGAAATTTCCCGCCGTGCATTGTGCGAAATCACGTCGTTACGTCATTTTTTTTTGAGTAGCGTCGTTTACGGACAATCCTATTCCCGAACGAGTTACGTAAAAAAAAAAAATAATAATTTTAATTCGATGCGGGAACGACGGCCATACTTAACATGGGCTACGCACCGTTAGACCAGCAAATAGCTGGTCTAACAGTACGTAGCAAATAAATGACGTAAGCGATTGCGAAGGCCGCTCGTATCTTCGTGGATCGCCGTAAAAACACATTTGCATATCCCGACGCATGAAAACGACGCGAACTCCTCCCAGTGGCCGCAAAAATATCGCAGCGTAGATCCGAAGGCTTACGAAGACGTAAGCCTCTCGGATCGAAGCCCGAAGCCGCCGTATCATGGTTTGAGGATTCAAACTAGTGATACGGCGCGCAAAATTTGAAAGTACTCCTGTCTAACACCAGTTAGACAGGCGTAATCGCTCTATGAATCTGGGCCACTGTGTATATGTATATCAAGGTATTACATTTTCTCTGAAAAAGAAAATGTTCAAATAGATAATAAACTATCTTTAGATAGATTTTTACTCCAAAAGCATTATATTAAAATAAATTTGATAAAATAAAATAAATCTATAAAAAAGTACCAGTTACTTACCGGTAGCTGGATTTCTACGATGTCTTACAGGACGGCACTGTGAGAGTAGACTGGCTCACCTGACAGGAAACACAATCAAAATGAGGTTTAAAAGGCCCCACCCCTCCCGTGTGCCTCAGTTTAAGATACCGTATTTTTCGGACCATAAGACGCACTTTTTTCCCCCAAAAATATGGGTAAAAAAGTCCCTGCGTCTTATGGAGCGAAAGTACTGCAGGCACTGTCCCCCGCCGCCGCTGGCAACACCCCCACCACTGCCGGAAACCCCCCCTCCCCGCGCCGTGCTGTGCTTTATTTAATGAAGCCACCCCCTGCACAAGAAAAAAGTGAAAGTATTTCCCACTGCTGCCTTCCGCACAAATGCAGCACCCGGCGGCCGGCACATTGTGAGCCCACTCAGCCCAGCTTAGCGATGGGAGACGAGTGCCCTGTGATTGGCCAAATCCTGTCATTTGCGGGCGCCTGACATGGTCGTCCGCGATTGGTCCCAGCAGAGCGTGTCAGATGCGGAGGCGGGGCTCGTCTATGAATGATCGCATTGTATGGCGACCAGAACAGCTGCACGTGAGTCCTGCCTCTCTGCCTGCCGGCTGTGTGTCTCCTAAAGGTCTTCCTCTTATCACTCTGTCAGCCCCTTCCTCTCTGTCGGTCAACCCCCCTCTACCTCTGTCAGTCAGCACACTTCTCTCTATCAGCCTACATCTGTCAGCCAGCCCACTGGCAGAGGTCAGGCTGCATTTCTCTGGCACAGGTCAGGCTGCATTTCTCTGGCACAGGTCAGGCTGCATTTCTCTGGCAGAGGTCAGGCTGCATTTCTCTGGCACAGGTCAGGCTGCATTTCTCTGGCACAGGTCAGGCTGCATTTCTCTGGCACAGGTCAGGCTGCATTTCTTTGGCACAGGTCAGGCTGCATTTAATTGGCACAGGTCAGGCTGCATTTCTTTGGCACTGGTTAAATATTTTAGTACACCATTTGGTTAAGAATTTTTTTTTTTTTGTTTTCCTCCTCTAAAACCTAGGTGCGTCTTATGGTCAGGTGCGTCTTATAGAGCGAAAAATACGGTAAGTAACCGCTCTTTAGAACACGGTATAGACAGAGACCAAGAAAAAGGAGGAATATAGATAAAAGTAAAAGGGAGGGAAGTAGGCCTGCCGTCCTGTAAGACATCGTAGAAATCCAGCTACCGGTAAGTAACTGGTACTTTCTCCCTCGTCTTCCAGGACGGCACTGTGAGAGAAAAGCAAGTAATCTTTCAGGCCTACCTTAGGGCGGGACCACTGTCTGTAAGACCTTCCTACCAAAACTCAGGTCCTGAGGAGACAGTAGTTCGACTCTATAATGTCTGATGAACGTATTCCGGTTGGACCAGGTTGCCGCTCTACAGATCTGCTCTATGGAAGCTCCTGCCCTTTCTGCCCAGGAGGTTGCCAGAGAACGCGTGGAATGAGCCTTAATAACAGGAAGTGGTTTACCTGCCTGTGTGTATGACAAGGAGATAGCCTGCCTAATCCATCTGGAGATGGAAGCTTTAGTTGCCTGTTGGCCCTTTTTCTGCCCTGAGAAATTAACTAAAAGGTGAGGGGAAGATCTGAACTCACTAACCCTCTCTAGGTAAACTAAAAGGCAGCGCCTTACGTCCAGGCAATGGAAAGTGGCTTCCTTTTCATTGCTGGGATTTGCGCAAAAAGAAGGAAGTATAACTTCCTGAGACCTATGGAACCTGGTTGCCACCTTGGGAAGGTACAGAGGATCCTGAGTCAAAATAACCCTATCTTCAAAGACCCGCAGAAAAGGTTCTTTGATAGAAAAAGCATGCAAGTCTCCAACTCTCTTGGCAGACGTGATGGCTAACAAAAAAGTAAATTTTATCGTAAGAAACTTTACAGAAATGCTGTCTATAGGCTCAAATGGTGCCTTAGTCAGCTGTTCCAGGACCAGGGAGAGGTCCCATGAGGGGACCCTGGAAACCTGCATAGGGGAAAGTCTGTCCCTAGCTGTCAGGAACCTCTTGATGAGGGGTTCCGCTGAGAGGCTCTTCTCCAAAAAATATGATAACGCTGCCACTTGGACTCTTAGAGTTCTAGTAGCTAAGCCTAGTTCCACGCCATCCTGAAGAAACTCCAGGATGTCGGGAGTCTTGGGAGAAGAGATCCGCTTTGTGGTGCACCAACGCCAAAAGACTGTCCAGACCTTTGCGTAGATGTGTCTGGTGACCTTCTTGTGGCTGGACAGTAGGGTATCTATGACTCTATCCGAGCAGCCCTTCTGCTGCAAGTTCCTCCTCTCAATAGCCATGCCGTCAGGCTGAAGAAACCTGGGTTCGCATGAGAGATCGGCCCCTGCCGCAGGAGATCCGCTCGGAGAGGAAGGGGAAGCGGGGGAGCTAGAGACCAGAGCTTCAGAATGGGAAACCAGGATCTCCGGGGCCACCAAGGAGCTATTAGGATTAATTTTGTCTCCGCGGAGGCCAGCTTTTGTAAGACCCTTGGGATCAGATTCAGCGGGGGAAAGGCGTAAGCCAGACGGAAATTCCAGTCCTGGGCCAGCGCATCCACCCCTAGAGAACCCGGTCCCTGTACAAGGGAAAAGAATCTGTTTACTTTTCTGTTTTCCCTGCAGGAAAAAAGATCTATCTCTGGAACCCCGAACCGCCGACAGATCCAGTCGAAGGTTTCTTGGCATAATTCCCATTCCCCCTGAAAAATGGGTTGACGACTCAGAAAGTCGGCCTCCAGATTGGAGGCTCCCCTTATGTGGATTGCCTGAATAGAGGGTACTCTCTGTTCCGCCCAACCCAGGATCTCCAGGGAGAGTGTCAGGAGAGACTGGGACCTGGTGCCCCCCTGTCTGTTGAGAAAGGCGACCGTTGTAGCATTGTCGGAAAGGACCAGGACATCCTTGTCCTGAATTCTCCCTTCGAACGCCCTCAGAGCTTCTCCCACTGCCAGTAATTCTCGATAGTTGGAGGAGGTCCGCCTTAGATGATGATCCCAGGATCCCTGAGCCCGTAGCTCTTGTACATGGGCTCCCCAACCCCAAGCACTGGCGTCCGTAGTGACCTTCAGTGGGTCGGTCTGACTCCACGGACGGCCCTTCAGGAGATTTTGGTGGTGAAGCCACCACTCTAGGGAGTCCCTGACTAGGATCGGAACCCTGACCCGGGAATCGAGAGTGTCTTCCTTTCCGTTCCAGGCGGAGAGGAGGAACCTCTGAAGTGGTCTTGCGTGTAGTTGGGCCCAGGGGACCGCTGGAATGCAAGCGGTCATCCGGCCCAACAGCTTCATGATCTCTCTGAGGGAGGGATTTCCTGTAGCCACTAAAGACCCGATCGTCGTCACAAGCCTCTGGAACTTTTCTTGGGGAAGAAAAAGCTTCTTTTCTCGGGAATCTATGATAACCCCCAGATATACCTTCCGCTGTTCCGGCAGAAGGGAGGACTTTTGCTTGTTGATTATCCAACCAAGCGTCTCCAGAGTGGTCATGACGACGGTCAGGTCCGAAAGGAGCTGATCCTGACTTGGACTGAAAAGCAGGAGGTCGTCTAGATAGGGGACGAGGGAGATCCCCTTCAGATGTAGATGAGCCATTACCTCCGCCAAGATCTTCGTAAATACCCTTGGGCTGGAGGCCAGACCAAAGGGGAGGGCAGCAAACTGCCAGTGCTGAATTCCCTGTGCGGAGGCGAGGGCAAATCTCAGAAACCTCTGATGTCCCGAAAAAATCGGGACATGTAGGTAGGCGTCCCTCAAATCTATGGTTGCCATGAAGACGCCCTCTAACAAAAGACCCCTGAGGCTGTGAACACTCTCCATCCGGAATCTTTTGTAGAGGAGATGGGAGTTCAGAGGTCTCAGATTGATTATCAATCTGAACTTGCCGTCTGGCTTGGGAACCACAAAAATGTGGGAGTATACTCCCTGACCTTGTTGGTCTGGCGGGACTGGGATTATGACCCCCTGTTCCGCCAGACCCACAATATTCTGGGAGAGGCCTACGGCCTTGTTGGAGTCCCTTGGGAGGTGGGTGAGGAGAAAAGTCGGGGGGGGGAGTTCTCTGAACTCTAAGTGGTAACCTTCCCTGATTATCTGCAGTACATGGGGGCTCTGGGTTATGTTCTCCCAGGCAGGAAGAAACCTGGCGAGCCTGCCCCCCACCTTCCCGTCACTTGGTGTCCTTTCCGGATGGTTTGGGACTGGAAAAAAGGATCCCCCCCTTTGGTCTATCTTTACCAAAGGCCCAACGTCGACTGGCGGACTGTCTTTTGTCCGGGGCCGGAATCTTTCTCTGGTTGGGACGAAAGGACCGCTTCCTACTTTGCTTGGGTTTTGAAGGGAACTTATTCCCCTTCTCGGAAGACCTGGACAAAGCCTGATCTAAGGCTTCCCCAAACAAGAGGGAACCCTTGAAGGGGAGTGCACATAGGCGGCGTTTTGAGGCAATATCACCCCTCCAGGTCTTTAGCCAGACGGCCCTCCTAGAGGCATTAATAAGGGCCCCAGTCTTGGCCGAGGCGCGAATGGTTTCTACTGCTGCGTCTGCCAAGTAGGCCACTGCCCCGCTAATAAGCTGTAGGGAATCTCGTATCTCCTTAGTCTTGGAAGAATTGGGGATATGGTCAAGAAGCTTGGAAGTCCAAGCGTCGGCATTTCTTGCCACGCAGGCTGAGGCCAATGCAGGCCCAAGGGCGGCTGCATTGGCTTCCCAAGCTCTACGGAGAGAAGTGTCGGTACACCTATCCATGGCATCCTTTAAACTGCCTGTGTCCTCAAAGGAAAGGTCTGACTGTTTTGAGACCTGTGCCAAGGCGGCATCAAGTTTAGGGACCTTAAAAAAGGTGTCTACTACCTCTGTTTTAAAGGGAAGGCGGCGTTTCCAAGTTTTGAAACTTGGTAAACTCTTTTCAGGTTCTGCCCACTCCCTGAGGATAATGTCCTTTAGTGACTGATGGACCGGAATGGTCATGGTTTGAGGCTTTATTAAACCCCTGTACATCCTGTCCTGGGCTGAGACCTGCTCTGCTGGTTCTTGAATATGCTCGGTAGCATAAACAGGTGCTAAAAGGCCCTCCATATCATCAGCAGGAAACATATTTTCCTGTTCTGGTATCCTCCTCCTCCTCCGCCTGGCTGTCAACCAGGGTTTCACTACGTAAGGTTAACTCGGACTCCTCAGAATCCGAGGGGTACACTCTACGAGTCTGTAGTGGTACAAACGGACGGGAGGCAGAAGAGGATTCCTGGGAGGAGGGGCCAGGAACCGGAGAATCAATGTCCTTTCTATTTAGGGAAGATTGAAACTCCTTTAGGGTGGATAGCATTTCGGTCTGAACCGAGAGAAATTGCTTCATAATCTGTGAGGTCTCTTTCCCTGTTAGTTTACAGATGCACTTAGAACAGAATGGCTTGTTATGTTCAACTGGTAATTTGTCACTACAATTGCCACATCTCCTAACACGCTTAGGAGGCTTAGCCACTCTGCTGGACTCCCCCTGGGCAATAGGGTCTTCACCTAAACATATCAGGGAGAAACATATGCCCATTAGCCCTCTCACAGGATTAGGGAAGGGGAGGGGGGGGGGGGGGTTGTTTTGGAGACAAAAAAAACCCCCAACAAAAAAGGAAGGACTCACCCTTGGTGGTTTCCTCTGCAGCCATAGGAAAATGACGGTCCTCCTCCATAGTAGCGTCTTGTGTCGAGGAAAGGTCTTCCATGGACACGCTCTGAGGCCGCCAGGCCCCTCTATCTCCCTGGCTGCTTTATAGTGCGCCCCGATCGCCTGCAGTGTTTTTCCGGTGGGGGCCGCCATCTTGCCGCGCGGGAGCGGAATGACGTCACGGCGCCGTGCGCGTCATCAACAGGCGCCCGGATGCTCCTGGTGCCGCTCAAGCGGCGCCTTACTACCCGCCATGCGGTCCAGCAAAACCCCCGGACGAAGCCAGCAGGAAGGGGAAGGCCCTAGCCCAACCTCCAAGGTAGGGAACGAGGCGGGGGGAGAGAGAGGATGTGGCCTCTTCTGAGCACTGGAGAGCCCTGCCCTCCTAGGAGGCTCCGGCGTCCAGGGGAGTCTGTGTCTTCTCCTGTTCCCCCCTGGACCAAGACGAAGGGGAAACCCCCCCGGGGGGGTAGCAAGCTACACCGGACCCAACGGCACCCAGTACCTGCGGTCCGGGCTCCGGGGGGGGGGGGGGACCACCAGCCCCAGGCTTTAGGTCACAACAAAAAATAAATAAACGTTTCGCTGAAAGGGAAACACAATCAGAACTGAGGCACACGGGAGGGGTGGGGCCTTTTAAACCTCATTTTGATTGTGTTTCCTGTCAGGTGAGCCAGTCTACTCTCACAGTGCCGTCCTGGAAGACGAGGGAGAAAAATCTGATTTAAATAAAAATCCTTTTTTTTATTTAAATCAGAATTTGTTTTATAGATATTTTTAGCAAATTTATTTTAATAAAATCGATTTTTTTTAAATTATTAATTTATATCCACTCTGGAGTGACTACTCCATAATAAACTATCTTTAGATAGATTTTTACTCCAAAAGCATTTTATTAGAAATTAATTTGATTAAAAAAAAAAATCAGATTTTTTTTGATAAATTAAAAAAAATCTGAATTATTGATTTATATCCACTCTGGCTGTACTCACTTTTGGGGTGTGCACCCCAAAGTCCAAACACACACTACCGATCACTCATGATGTTCATTCAGAAAGGGAAGGAGCCGGTAAATTACATATTTACTGGCCCCTTCCCCCACTTCTAAAACATCCCAGCAGCAACAGCCGATAGGAGAGCAGGGAAGCTGGCAGCGCTAAGCGGGGACAGAGCAGTAGGGGCCATCTGTGCTTCACAAAGTGATTAGGGTGTGCCTGGGCACACCTGGCACACCCTGTGCGCACGCCTATGATATATATATATATATCAAGGTATTACATTTTCTGTGAATTTTTTTTTTCCAGATGAATAGATAATATCAGTCTTCTCATTTTATCTCCATAAATGAAATCTCTATAATTATCCCCTCTAAGCTTTTCCACCGTTTATTCATCTCTATTATATAATATACGGATTGATGTCATCATTATACAATCACAGACGGTGTTACAGAAATCTTTTATACACAATAAATAATAATCAGATCTCATATATTATTCATCTAAGAGAACGATGTACACAGGCCGCCCCTTTCCCTCCATAGTAGCGGTCGGATTTTTTTTAACCTCTTCTGCATTGTATTTATCAATATATATAAATAACACAAATAGACATACGGGGGGGGGGGGGGGCAGATTCATATATTATTCATAACAAGAAATAAATAAAAGTAAAGTAGGTTGAATATTTGAATAATTCCCATCTATTCTGAGATAAATGAGGAAGAAATATCAGATCTCTGGAGGATTGACACAAAACGGTGAGGAATTATCGGTCGGCGCCATGACAGGGCCGCGTTAGTCTCTGGGACTTCAAAGGCCCCCCCCCTCGGGAGGACGCGACGTGTTAGCGGCATTCCCTCCCGGTGGTCCTGTGCTGCGAAAGTTCTCTGCGTGCAAATATTAAACTCTCCCGCCGTCGGTGATTTGGAATCTCGCGGGATTCGGATGCTCGTCACCAACCCGCCACCTTTACATTAAAGCTGCACTCCGGGGCAAATAGGAAAAAACACAACTAGTTATATTTATTAACCTCTTCAGCTCTCGCCTCCGCCCTCCCTATGGACCGCGGGAAATTTAATATTTCTCAAATTTAAAAAAGTGTAGCGCTACACATTTACCATATTTATTTTTCCCCTTACTTCTTCTTTCTGGGGATAGATTTATTCCATATAGTTTATTAGTTTATTATTAGTATTATTATAGTATAGTATATTATTAGGCTGGCCATACACTATACAATTTTATTGTTTGACTTTCCTTTAGACACGTGCACTGCCGAAAAATTGAGATATATATATATATAAATTGAGGTATTACATTTTCCCTGAAAAAGTAAATGTAGAAAATGTAGATAGATGGAGATAGATTTTTACTCCAAAAGTATTTTATTAAAATAAATTTAAGAAAAAAAAATAAAAATAGGGCCAGATTCACAGAGCGATTACGCCGGCGTAACAGGAGATGCGCGGCGTAAGTCTAAATTTGCGCATGCGTTTCGATGCGCCGCATCCCCAAAACGAGATACGCAAGAAATCTACTTTTTTTTGTCCGGCGTAATTTCGTTAGACAGGCGCATCCGTCCGCGCAAAACTGCGCTAGACACACCAATGATTTGCTAGTCAAATATGCTAATGAGGGACTTACGGGATGCACAAAAGAACGTTGGTGCAGCGCAGGCTACGCGGTGTGCGCAGCCTAAAATTAGACCATATAAAAGCTGGTCTAAAATTACAAAATTCGTCTACATGTCAGATAAAGCAACACTGTTAGTGAGGAGTTCAGCAGTCACACGTGTTGCTCAACAATCTGTATGCCAACATGCCAGGGGCATCCATGCTCATAGCTATACTACTGACTTTAGATGAGCAAAGAAGGAGGAGGGCACGGAGGAGGGCACTGAGGAGGGCACGGAGGAGGGCACAGAGGAGGGCACAGAGGAGGGCACAGAGGAGGGCACGGAGGAGGGCACGGAGGAGGGCACAGAGGAGGGCACGGAGGAGGGCACAGAGGAGGGCACGGAGGAGGGCACAGAGGAGGGCACAGAGGAGGGCACGGAGGAGGGCACAGAGGAGGGCACAGAGGAGGGCACGGAGGAGGGCACGGAGGAGGGCACAGAGGAGGGCACGGAGGAGGGCACAGAGGAGGGCACGGAGGAGGGCACGGGAGAGGATTTTTTTTTTTTTTACAAAAAATGTTTCTTTGCTTTAAGAAACATTTTTTTCAAAAAATATACATACATATATACATCAATACATAACATACATACAAATTACAAACACGGTCTCACTATCTTTCAATAGCCCTTTAAAACCTTGATGGATATAATAATCTTATCTGATACAAGCCCCTCACTCTTCACTTGATATATCACACACGCATAGACCTGTTTGGCATGAGTGATTCTGAGGTGTCTCGCATCTTCAGATTCACCCTTCATGCCATCATGGAATTAACCACAACCCTGCAGGAGCCCAACACATGACACCAACCATGACACCCATGACAGCTACATATACAATCAGAGCCCCATCCCCACAGATTGCGAACAGAACATGTATGGGGACAGCTGGCTGGTTGGTGGGTGGCAGGCATGACTGCCCCCCCCCCCATGATGCACACATCACAAGGGGCACATGCACTACTAACATCCTCCTGTCTTTTCCCTTCAAGGTGACTCTGCATATGCACTGGGACCCCATCTCATGACCCCATCTCATGCCAGCTCACATTAGGCATCTTTGCACGTTAAACACACACATTAATCATGGCACAATGAGAATGCATGCATGCACACCACTGTGGTCCCTAGCACACACACCCCACATCCTCATCACATTGGATTAGCACAAGCCCACCATGCAGGACTTGTGAGCAGCAACGCCACGCCAAGGCTCCAATGTCACTGTATATTCATACACCATTCACACGGACCTGGGGATCACTTCTCCCTGGTCCTGGGGAACCCTTCTCCACCAAAATTGAGGGTGACACCCCTTTTCCCGCAGGAATGTCACCCTCACATTCCCAAATCATACACAAACAGAACCAAAAAAAAAAAAAAATTGACCAGCAAAAATAAAAAATGCCCAGCAATAATATAATTTAAACAAAATAACAACAAAGAAAACACATAAAAGACAAAAATCACTCTCAAAGACACGTCACAAACAAACAAACAAACGCTAATAAACAACAGAACAAAAGCACCTTGCTGTATAGGGAGGGATACAAAGGGATGTACTTTTGCAAAGGAAGGGCGTTTGTCTCTGTCTATTTATGCTGTTTGCGTAGTTTACTAAGTGGCCCGGGTCCACTTCCAATTTCACTGATTGCGCCGTTCCCGAGTTGTGAGCATGCGCACAGCGGAGCTGACCATGGTCTGCTTCATGTGTGCATGCGCGAGCCGGCTGGCCCTTCATTTGCATGGGGTCACGGCTCATTTCTGCCCATTATGAGGGGTTCCCACCATCCCTGTGCTGAGTTCCCGGGTCTGTACACCCGCTGTGCCCATTATGAGGGGTTCCCACCATCCCTGTGCTGAGTTCCCGGGTCTGTACACCCGCTGTGCCCATTTCGAGGGGTTCCCACCATCCCTGTGCTGAGTTCCCGGGTCTGTACACCCGATGTGCCCATTATGAGGGCTGATGTAGCATGAGGTTGTATATTCTGCAATATATACATTTTTGGTAAACTCATTCAATGAATCCAAGCTCTGCAAGCTGAGATAACATGCACCGCATTGATCATAGTTTCATTAGTTTGTTTTCGTTTTTTGTTTTTCATTTTTCGGGTCATTCGTTATGATCGAAATTCATAAATTTGTAGATTCGTAAAAATTCTAAATCATGAAATTTGAAAAAAATAGCTAACTAATAATAACTATTAAATTCTAGGTATTGAAATTTCCTTTAAAATTTGGCTCTTAGTGAACGTAACGAATGCAAATTTATCCGAAGTTACAAATTAGTTGAAATAACGAATGCCGCATCTAAAGAGATGAAACGGAACAATTAATAATAGAAAAACCTTATTAAACGTGGTCAGTGACGAAACACAGGGGGGTGGAGCTTTTGAATGTCATCATCACTTAGTGTGCACTTCCAGGTTCCGTTGGACATTATGGCATCATCCAAAAACATCACCGCAATACCTTTCGTCACCGACACACGTGAAACACGCGTCTTCCCCTGAGGGGAAGGAATAAAATGCCTCGGGTGGAGCTGTTGGATGACGTCATCACGTTGTCCACACTTCCAGGTTTTGTACAACACGATGGCGTCATCCAAAAGCTCCACCATGATGCCCTTCATCACTGACACACGAGAAACATGAGTCTTCCCCTGAGGAAGTCATGTGTGTCAGGAGTAAAATGCGTCGGGTGGAGCTTTTGGATGACGTCATCACGTTGTGTGCACTTTAGGAGGGGTTCTGTACAACATGATGGTGTCACCCAAAAGCTCCACCCCAACGCCCTCTGTCACTGGCACACACGTCTTCCCTTGAGGAAGTCATGTGTGGCAGTGACGAAATGCGCCGGTTGGAGCTTTTGGATGATTTTATCACATTGTACACCCTTCTAGGTTCCGCACAACATGATGGCGTCATCCAAAACCTCCCACTGACACCAATGATGGGGCACTATTCCTCCCACTGACACCAATGATGGGACACTATTCCTCCCACTGACACCAATTATGGGGCACTATTCCTCACACTAACACAAGAGATGGGGCACTATTCCTCCCACTAACGCCAATGATGGGGCACTATTCCTCCCACTGATACCAATGATGGGGCACTATTCCTTCCACTGACACCAGTGATGGGGCACTATTCCTCACACTGACACCAATGATGGGGCACTATTCCTCACACTGACACCAATGATGGGGCACTATTCCTCCCACTGGTACCAATGATGGGGCACTATTCCTTCCACTGACACCAGTGATGGGGCACTATTCCTCACACTGACACCAATCATGGGGCACTATTCCTCACACTGACACCAATTATGGGGCACTATTCATCACACTGACACCAATGATGGGGCACTATTCCCCTGTAACTGTCCGCTTGTCATTGTGGATCTTGTTCAGCACTTGCTTCTGGGTGGAACCTTTCTGCCTCCCTTTTAGTTCCCGGGGGGAATGTTTAACTAGCAGGATCACAAAAACCACTCCTTTCTTCCTGTCTTAGAAAGAAAGTCTTTTCCTGTATTAGAGGCCACATGTTAGCTTTATGCATAGGACTTCATGGAAAATGTTTGCAGAAAATCTCTAAAGCTTAAAGTTTTGTACCCCCCTTGGCAAGTGGATCGAGGTATGCAGAAAAGTGTGCATTGTTATAAAGATGTATATGTTCTAGATGTAAACCGTGTTCATGCTGTTTGGTTTTAAACACAATATAATCCAAAGCACCTTGCATGTAACCATGTTTCTTTGAATGTTCAATGTAATTAGATGTGTGTGCAGACAACTGCAATTAACCCTGTAACCCCCTTTTGTGGTGATAACTGTAAATAAGTGTGTTGTATGTCATTTACAGTTTTCACGGTGCAACAGTGCGATGGTGCTACGGTGCTTACGATATTCATGTTTACGGTGCTCAAGGAGATAAAGAGAACAATATTCAACCCTGCTGCGCACCTTTGTCGCAAAAGAATAAAACTACTGCACCCGTCAGAAGCTCTCCTCTTGTTATTTATTCGATGCCATAGGGGCCGTAACATCCCCCACTGACACAAGAGATGGGGCACTATTCCTCCCACTAACGACAATGATGGGGCACTATTCCTCCCACTGATACCAATGATTGGGCACTATTCCTCCCACTGACACCAATGATGGGACACTATTCCTCCCACTGACACCAGTGATGGGACACTATTCCTCACACTGACACCAATGATGGGACACTATTCCTCCCACTGACACCAATGACGGGACACTATTCCTCCCACTGACACCAATGACAGGACACTATTCCTCCCACTGATACCAATGATGGGGCACTATTCCTTCCACTGACACCAGTGATGGGGCACTATTCCTCACACTGACACCAGTGATGGGGCACTATTCCTCACACTGACACCAATGATGGGGCACTATTCCTCCCACTGGTACCAATGATGGGGCACTATTCCTTCCACTGACACCAGTGATGGGGCACTATTCCTCACACTGACACCAATCATGGGGCACTATTCCTACCACTGACACCAATTATGGGGCACTATTCATCACACTGACACCAATGATGGGGCACTATTCCCCCACTGACACAAGAGATGGGGCACTATTCCTCCCACTAACGACAATGATGGGGCACTATTCCTCCCACTGATATCAATGATGGGGCACTATTCCTTCCACTGACACCAATGATGGGGCACTATTCCTCCCACTGACACCAGTGATGGGACACTATTCCTCCCACTGACACCAATGATGGGGCACTATTCCTCCCACTGACACCAATGATGGGACACTATTCCTCCCACTGACACCAATGATGGGACACTATTCCTCCTACTGACACCAATGACGAGACACTATTGATCTTTTATTAAAAAGAATCAAGCAACAAATTTTATACAAAAGTAAAAAACATAACTATAGTACAAAACTTAAACATAAATCCAAGGAATACACATCCAGGGTCAGAATATATACAATATATACACTACACACAATATATACACTATACACAATATATACACAATATATACACAATATACACCACCACCAAAACATTACTACAAAACTATTTACACAAAGCAGCAGAGAGGGCCTAAGAGTCACAACCCGTCACCTATGTACGCAGCCATCTATCAAAAATGTATCAAAAATAATAATAATCTAGGGTGATAAGAGACAGACAGCCACACCCGGGAAAGAGACTCCTGGCAGTCAGGGAGGCCTGAAACCCCTCCACGCCTTCAGCCACGCCCCCTGACCCCGCTTGTCTCTCTCAAGCCCCCGAATCTTCCCCACCTCATGCACAATGTCATACACCACCACCTCAACAGGAAGGATTTTTTGCCGAATGCTGACCTGACACCGTGCGTTCCAGGTGAAATAACGGACCACTAGGCTAACTAAAAAAAGTGTATCCAAACAAAAACCTCCAGCGGTACTGAATGCTCCGTACACCCACTCAGCATAACCCAGCCTGGAGAGGAAAGGAACACCGAGCGCCCGCCCCACCTGTCTGTACACTTCTATGTTAAAGGGGCAACGAAGCAGAAAATGGTCCATAGTCTCCTCCTCATCTGCACACTCCTCCCGAGGACAGCTACGATCCATCGAACTGCGAAATTTCAAATTGCCCCTAACATAGAGCTTCCCATGGAAGCACAATCAGGCCAGATCCCGAAATTTAGGAGGTATTCTATCCAAATTAATCAGCCTCAACCCCGCCCTCAAAACTGGGCCTGGGCAATCCCTTAAGGCCAGTGGGTCATGAAAGACTTCGCTCAAGACTCGACTCATAAGGTCTTTCCTCGGAACCGATCTGAGATCTTCAGCCGACAATCGCCACTGCCGCAGTAACTTCAGGCACGGAGCTACATAGGCTGGTAGCTGACCACGATGACCCCTGCGATTCTTCACTTGGCCACCTTCTTCCCAAAGTCGTAGAAAAGGCCTAAACCAAGATCTAAATATGCCTGCCCATCCAGGAGGTTCCACTGCAAGCATACTACCAATATTAAACTTGAGAAATAACAGTGAAAAGAAAAGAACTGGGTTGACCATACCTAAGCCACCCTCCCTCCTGGATAGGTAGGTGACATTCCTCTTGATGGGGTTCAGTCTGTTCCCCCACAGCATCTGGAAGAACACACTACTGACCCTAGCATAGAGAGACACTGGCAAGATGCAGACAAAGCTGACATACAAGAAGATCGGAATCAGGTAGGTCTTAATCAGATCAACCCTTTCCCTCATAGATAACTTCCATCTCTTCCAGTTGACCACCTTAGCATTGGCAATTTCCAGTCTGCCTTCCCAGTTTTTGAGGCCATAATCGCCGGGTCCAAATTCAATGCCTAGTATCTTAATTTTTTCCTGGGGCACTGGAAAGGTGTCCGGGAGATCAAACCCCTCACCTTCCTTTCCCATCCAGAAAACTTCGCTCTTTTCCTGATTGATCTTGGAGCCTGATGCTTCAGAATACCGTGATGTCAGAGAGACCACCTCCTCCGCCTCATCCGTCCCAGTGACAATCACCGATACATCATCCGCATAAGCAACAACCCTCAATGGCGGCTCACCCGGGAGCCCCACTGGTACCCCACACAACATGCCGCTCTCTAGCCTCCTGATGAAGGGGTCGATTGCAAACACATAGAGCAGGGGACTCAGGGGACAACCCTGGCGCACCCCGGAACCAACCTCAAAGGACTGCCCAACCCAACCATTAACAAGAGGGAAGCTTTCTGCCCCCTTATACAAGACTTTCAGCCAATCAACAAAACCACCCGGCAGACCGTACTTACTAAGGAGCAACCACAGGTACTCATGGTTAACACGATCAAAGGCCTTTGCCTGATCCAATGTCAGCAAATACTTTCCCCAGCCTGCAGCCCTGCACCGCTCCAAGGCCTCCCGGACAGCTAACACCGCTGTGAAGGTGCTCCTACCCTGGACCGAACAGTGCTGATGGCGAGAAAGCAAAGACTCTGCTACTGACGACAGGCGCCAGAAAAATATCTTCGCCAGTATCTTTCTATCGACATTAAGAAGGCTGATGGGGCGCCAATTCTCAATCATCGAAGGATCTTTACCCTTTGACAGAAGAATCACAGCCGAGTGCCTCATGGAAGGGGGAAGCACCCCCTCAGCGAGACAACTGTTAAAAACCTCTACCAAATGTGGGGCCAGAATAGACTTAAAGGCTTTGTAAAACTCAGCCGTCAAGCCATCCGGTCCGGGTGACTTTTTGATGGCAAGCTGTTCAATTGCCCTCATCACCTCTTCAACTGTGATCTCCTCTGTCAAATTCATCAATGGAACATCTCCACCATTTAGACCTGGAGTAGAGTCCAAAAAGCTTTCCATCTTGTCACGGTCAAGCTCTTTCCTCCCAAGAAGGTCGGCATAAAAGGACCTCACGACCTCCAGAATCCCTGACCTGGACTTTGTCACGGAACCTGTACTGTCCTTAAGGCCGACGACCGCTTTAACAGCTACACCTTGTTTGCAGTTCTGGTAAGGGTCAGGCGAGTGGTACTTCCCATAGTCCCTCTCCAGAACCAAAGAGGCATGCCGGTCATATTGACACTTCCTGAGGAGGAGTTTCACTTCGGGGATTGCCCCAGATCTCCTCCTCTCGAGACAAAAATATCCAGCTTCCTCCGCAAACGTTGGTAGGTCATGTATCTATTAAACTGTTTTCTATTGGCTAGGCCCCTGAAGAATCCAGCGGTCCTCTTTTTGGTCAGCTCCCACCACTCAGCCTTGCTGCTACAAAAGTCCAGAATGGTCACCTGTGCCTGAAAGAATTCCTCAAAGGATTGTCTAACATGTTCTTCCTTGAGTAGAGTCGAATTCAATCTCCAGATGCCCTTTCCCCTCTGAGGGGCGTCTGAAGCATTCAGGGCCACAGATAGCATACAGTGATCAGAGAACTCTACCGCCTGCACCACTGGGGGTGAGAAAGCAGAGGCCTCCTTCAAAAAAAACCTGTCTATCCTACTCTGACTATTACCACGATGAAAGGTGAACCCGGTGTCATCCGGGAGGTGCTTAATGTGCACATCCACAAGACCAGCATCCCTAACCATACTATTTAGAAAAACGCTATCATATCCCAGCCGGTCCTTGAAGTCCTTCCTGTCCTTGGGCCTAGTTACTGTATTAAAGTCACCTCCAAAGACCACTTGCCGGGATGTAAAAAGAAATGGCTTGATCCTTGTAAAAAGGCATTTCCTGTCCCACTTTGTGTGCGGTCCATAAATATTAATTAGGCGCAGGTCCTGCCCTCCCACAAGGACGTCTAAGACCATACATCTCCCAATCTCCACCTCAATGACCCGCCGGACAGTTACCATGCCGGTTTTAAACAACACCGCCACACCGCCGTAAGGCTCGGCCGCAAGAGACCAGTATGATGGACCATACCTCCACTCTCTCTTGGCCATATGAATATCTGCCAAGGAGGTGAGCCTAGTCTCTTGCAAAAATAAAATTTCAGCATCTAATTGGCTGAACAAAAATAAGGCCATAGAACGAGCTCTCACTGACTTAATGCTGGCGACATTAATTGTCGCCACTTTTAACGGAGGGGGAACCGCCATTTGGGTTATTGGGTGGATTGCTTCTTAGCTCCCCTTTGCTGCTCATCACCAGAAGCCTCTCTTTTTCTTGAGGCCGCCTCAAAATCCATATCTGAATCGGAGATTAGCTCTGAAGAAGAGCCAGATGATGAAATGTCCCAACTAGAGGACCTATGACGGTGGGAGACAGGCACCGGAGCTTCCTGTTCCCGCTCCGTCCTCACCACCTGCTTCTTCCGTTTTCCAACCTTTCTTCTCTCTTCCAAATACTTGAGGTCGGCCTCAAAGATGCCTTCATCTCTGTTTTTTTTCTTTAAAGTCTTCCCAGAAGACTTTGTCATAGAGGAGGAAGCGACCTTCTCAGTACCCACTACCACTCCTGATGGGGGGGGTAAATCAGACTTAGGAGGGGTAGACTCCTGGGGGGTAACTGACACGGGGGACACAGACTTAGAGGGTTCTGACACAAGAGGAGCGGGTACAGTAGGCTGGGGGGACACAGAGACAGATACAGAAGGAGAACTTACAGACACAGGGGGGGTGGCCACAGGAACTGGGGAGGGATCCTGAGCAGGACCAGGGGGGTCGGTCACCGCAGTGGAGGATGGTACACTAGGGGCCTCACCCTCCATCCTGTCCAGCCTTGACATCTCATCCACTACCTCCTTCTCCATATTGTGCCAGGCCTCAGGGCATCTGCTGTAGGGGTGGCCAAAACGCAGACACAGGTTGCACCTGATCTTCTGGTCGCAGTCCTTGGCCACATGACCCTGACCCCGACACACTGAGCATATCAAGGCCGAACAGGAGGAGCTAAGGTGGCCCCTCTCTCCACAGCGGTGGCACAGCTTCGGCTGACCAGGGTAGAACACGGTCATCCTATCCCTCCCTATGAAAGCCGAGGAGGGCAGGTGACGGACAACATTCCCATCCCTGGCCAACCTGACGGTTACCGACCATCCCCCAGTCCAGATGTTACGCTCATCAAGGATTTTATTAGGTTTGGTCAAAACCTCCCCATAGTTCCTCAACCAAACCTCCAGATCCCGGGCAGGGACGCTCTCATTGGTGAGAATGATAGTGATCTTTTTCACCGTCGATCGCTGCGAAATCGCAACTGGGGCCAGACTTTCCCATTCGGGTCTTGACCTGCACCGGGCCTCATATCTCTCCCAGAACAGGTCAAGACCCTCTGGCTTGGTGAAGCTGACTATATAATCCCGCGTCCCTGACACATGTATAAAAGCATAGAGATCGTTAACCCCAAAACCCATCTCTAGGATTAAATCCACCACTGCACGCCTTGCAGGGGGGACTGCACCTCCTTCCCACTTCAAGATGACGACATTTCGTCTGGGACCCCCAGCAGAAGCCAGAGACCCCAGACCAGATCCCGGGGTGCTGAAGGTGGTAGCCCGCAGAGGAAAACCCTGCTTGGGGGCGGAGCTACCAGGGGCAGAGCGCACCACTTGAGCAAAGGAAGGTTTGTCCGGGCCAATGCCCCACACTGAAGTCACATTTTCATCAGGAACAGTCACTGTTGCTGCTGCAGTACCAGCTGTCTCCTGATGCTGCACTGTAGAGCCCTCAGCAGCAGTGGGGCAATCAGCTCTGGTCTCAGCAGCAGTGGGGTTAATGGGTTCTGCTGGGACTTGCAGTTCCTTCACAGGAATGTCATTTTTTAAATGTGTCTCTTGCTGCATTGCAGCCTCAGCAGTCACATCATTGCTGCAAACAGTCTTATTATTGGGCACAGTCACAGATGGAACACACACAGTCTTATCCACCACACGTGGCTTAGCTGGCTTCACTCTATCAGGTACATCATCAGTTATGTCCTCCTCATTAAAAACCATCTGATCCCCCCGCACAGGAGACTCCATTCCCTGGATCACCCTCAGCATGCCTCCTGAGTCCTGTGAAGGCATGGGGGTGCTTACCTCTCCTTGGGGGGTCAGGGGATCAGAAACGGGGGTCTCCTCCTCCTCCACCTTCATCTTGGTCACCTTCACAAACCTCCTTTCGTTGGAGAACTTCTCCTTAAAGGGGCCATCCCTTCCCTCCATAATGGCCACGATGGTTTCCTGGTGGTCCACACGGACCTTGGCCAGTTGGATCTCGGGATCCATTGATCCGCGTTTCAGGCTATGTAAGCCTTCACGATGCTTCCTCAGGCGCTTCAGCTCCGCACGCAGCTTGTAAAGCTTATCCCTCTCCCTGTTCAGGACTTTTATCCCGGCCACCACTCGCTCCCGAATGGCCGCCGATCCTTCATCCTCACCAGGGGCAGAGAGATCACCAGCTGAGGCTTGTAGAGAGGCAGGCATGCCAGCAGATGAACCAGGAGGTGGCTGAGAACCTCCAGCAGGGGAGGCCCCGCCGCCCTCCATGGCTTCCCCAGAAAGGGGCCAGGAGAGCTGGGATAGTTTTTCAGGCGACTCCCTTCTCACACGGATCTCAGGGAGCAGCTCAGACACACCCTCCTCCTCACACACCTGTGCTCCAATGGTGGGTGGGACACTATTCCTCCCACTGACACCAATGATGGGTCACTATTCCTCCCACTGACACCAATGATGGGTCACTATTCCTCCCACTGACACCAATGATGGGACACTATTCCTCCCACTGACACCAATGATGGGACACTATTCCTCCCACTGACACCAATGATGGGACACTATTCCTCCCACTGACACCAATGATGGGACACTATTCCTCCCACTGACACCAATGATGGGACACTATTCCTCCCACTGACACCAATGACGGGACACTATTCCTCCCACTGACACCAATGACGGGACACTATTCCTCCCACTGACACCAATGATGGGACACTATTCCTCCCACTGACACCAATGATGGGACACTATTCCTCCCACTGACACCAATGACGGGGCACTATTCCTCACACTGGCCACAGTCAGACCCCCCTAATATTTTTAGGGCAGTAAATTTGCCTCTTTTCTGAAAGTTTGGAGACCCCTCATATAAAGTGATCACTCCCGGAGAAGACGGACCTCTCCTCCTCCACAAGTTCTCCCCTGACGTTTGGATTTCGGTCAGACCCCCCCGGGTCATCTACGATGAGCATTCCGCAGAGCGCGGCGCCCGGGCCCCTCAGCCGAGTCCTGACGCATTGATTCCGGTAATCAGGTGTGAATGAGGGGCGAGACCCTCCGCCTTCCATAAAGCGCCCCATCATATGATCCGTCATGTTCCTCCTAATAGAGGAGATTACATTGTATCTGTTATGCTAATGAGACTTCCCGACCTCTGACTGTCTGCAGCGCCGGGGTCCTGGCGTCACTTTCATGGAATGTATACGAAAAAAAACATTATCCAGTTTCTCTTCTTCCCCCTCTACGCCCCCTATGGGTCACCGCGATTTGTACATTTCATCTATGGGATTGTGTATTCGACTTTGTTATTACTTAACCCCTTCAGCCCCGGAGGATTCGGCTGCCAAACAACCGGGTCACTTTTTTTTGCGATTCGGCGCTGCGTCGCTTTAACGGACAATTGCGCTGTCGTGCGACGCGGCTCCCAAACAAAATTGGCATCCTTTTTTCCCCACAAATAGAGATTTCTTTTGGTGGTATTTGATCACCTCTGAGGTTTTTAATTTTTGCGCTATAAACAGAAAAAGAGCGACAATTTTGAAAAAAAATCAATATTTTTTACTTTTTTCTATAATAAATATCCCCAAAAATATATAAAAAAATATTAATTTTTTTTCGCTTTAGGCCGATACGTATTCTTCTACATATTTTTGGTTAAAAAATTAAAAAAAAATCGCAATAAGCGTCTATAAAATAGGGGATAGTTTTATGGCATTTATTTTTATTATTACAGTTTTTTACTAGTAATGGCGGCGATCAGCGATTTTTATCGCGACATTACGGCGGACACTTTTGACGCTATTTTGCGACCATTGCCATTTATTCAGCGATCAGTGCTATACAAATTGCTGTGTAAATGACACTGGCAGGGAAGGGGTTAACCACCAGGGGGCGAGGAAGGGGTTAAGTGTGTCCTAAGGAGTGATTCTAATGGTGAGGGGGGCGTGGCTACGAGTGACACGACACTGATCACTGCTCCCGATGACAGGGAAGAGACGATCAGTGTCCTGTCACTAGGCAGAACGGGGAGATGCCTTGTTTACATAGGCACCCCACGTTCTGCAGCTCCGTGACACAATCGCGGGAAACCGGCGGACATCGAGTCCGCGGTTCCCGCAGGCACGGAGCTCGCAGCAGGGGCGCGAGCGCGCTGCGAAATTCAAAGTAACGTGTGTATATATATATATATATGTTGCTTTGCGCAGCCGTGCCATTCTGCCGACGTATATAGTCGTGCTCATCATAGATGACCCACAGGGGTCTGACTAAAAATACAAAAATATGTAGAAGAATACGTATCGGCCTAAACTGCGGGGGAAAAAATATTTTTTCAATATTTTAGGGGGATGTTTATTATAGCAAAAAGTGAAATTTATTGCCTTTTTAAAAAAAATGTACGCTCTATTTTAGTTTATAGCGCAAAAAT
The DNA here is from genome assembly GCA_029574335.1 of Rana kukunoris. Lineage (NCBI taxonomy): Eukaryota > Metazoa > Chordata > Amphibia > Anura > Ranidae > Rana > Rana kukunoris. The sequence goes on along the minus strand of CM056052.1, from coordinate 554,714,703 downwards.
CAAATATCACCAAAAGAAATCTCTATTTGTGGGGAACAAAAGGGCATCAATTTTGTTTAGGAGCCACGTCGCACGACCGCGCAATTGTCTGTTAAAGCGACGCAGTGCCGAATCGCATAAAAATGGTCCGGTGATGATCAGTGGAAATGGGAGGAGCCTGTGATACTTATGTACATGGGAGGAGCCTGTGATACTTATGTACATGGGAGGAGCCTGTGATACTTATGTACATGGGAGGAGCCTGTGATTCTTATGTACATGGGAGGAGCCTGTGATACTTATGTGCATTGGAGGAGCCTGTGATACTTATGTGCATGGGAGGAGCCTGTGATACTTATGTGCATGGGAGGAGCCTGTGATACTTATGTACATGGGAGGAGCCTGTGATACTTATGTGCATGGGAGGAGCCTGTGATACTTATGTGCATGGGAGGAGCCTGTGATACTTATGTACATGGGAGGAGCCTGTGATACTTATGTGCATGGGAGGAGCCTGTGATACTTATGTGCATGGTAGGAGCCTGTGATACTTATGTGCATGGGAGGAGCCTGTGATACTTATGTGCATGGGAGGAGCCTGTGATACTTATGTGCATGGGAGGAGCCTGTGATACTTATGTGCATGGGAGGAGCCTGTGATACTTGTGTACATGGGAGGAGCCTGTGATACCTATGTGCATGGGAGGAGCCTGTGATACTTGTGTACATGGGAGGAGCCTGTGATACTTGTGTACATGGGAGGAGCCTGTGATACTTATGTACATGGGAGAAGCCTGTGATACTTGTGTACATGGGAGGAGCCTGTGATTCTTATGTACATGGGAGGAGCCTGTGATACCTATGTACATGGGAGGAGCCTGTGATACTTATGTGCATGGGAGGAGCCTGTGATACTTGTGTACATGGGAGGAGCCTGTGATACTTTTGTACATGGGAGGAGCCTGTGATACTTATGTACATGGGAGGAGCCTGTGATACTTATGTGCATGGGAGGAGCCTGTGATACTTGTGTACATGGGAGGAGCCTGTGATACTTATGTACATGGGAGGAGCCTGTGATACTAATGTACATGGGATTTTTTTAAATTTTTTATTTTTTACTAAACTTGAGGGCCCCAAGGATGGAAATCTTTGCCCCAATAAACTTTTAACCCCTTGTATGTTGGTTCTATCATCAATACATTGTATACGTTTTAGGTGTCCATATTAAACCCACATCCTGCTTTCTGTTGGATCCATTTTTTTTCCCGGGGAAATCTCAGCTCCCAATCCGGGATCTCGACACGTTTCCCTTCTTCCCTGTTGTGATCATCCCTCACCCACAGCACGCCTCTGCAGGGAGCGTTTTGCCTCTCGCTGGGTAATTTCCTTGTGTAACCTTGTAACTACATTTCACCGCAGATAGGAACTCTGATTTATGCGGCATTACGCCACGTGTGAGCTCCACACAAACGCATTTATTCTGGTACGATGTCGCCAACACTTCATTACCGTTGAGGTAATGAAGCCGTTTTATCAGGACGCATACAAGTAGATTTGTCACACCCAGCAGAGTGGCGGGAACGCCATGTATCATTATGGGAAGATCTCATCACTGGCGGAGAGATGAAGAGTGGAGGAGGGGAGAGCGCCGTGTTAGGAGGTGGAGAGCTTGTTTATTGAAGGGGTACAGCAAGAGTTCATGGCAAAATATGAGCATTAATATCTGCTTGCCATGTAATGAACTAGCAAAGGGGTCCATTTGGACCCATAACTAGTTGATTTAGGGAGTCCGCACTCTTTTGAACTCCTTTCTAGTTCACTTAGGGAGCTCAGAGTCAATTTGACGCCGTTGTTGTTGACCCAGGGAGCGCACACACCACCCAACCCCTTACTAGTTTTCTCAGAGAGCTCACACTCCATTGGACACTTTGCTATTTTACTAAGGGAGCTAACACTTAATTAGACCCCTTATTAATTTACTCATGGAGCTCCCACTTTGCTGGTCCCCTTACTAGTTTGCTCATGGAACTCTCACTTCTTTGGACCCCTTTTTAGTTTACTCATGGAGCTCTGACTTCATTGGACCCCTTATTAGTTTACTCATGGAACTCTCACTTTACTGGTCCCCTTACTAGTTTGCTCATGGAGCTCTGACTTCATTGGACCCCTTATTAGTTTACTCATGGAACTCTCACTTTACTGGTCCCCTTACTAGTTTGCTCATGGAGCTCTGACTTCATTGGACCCCTTATTAGTTTACTCATGGAACTCTCACTTTACTGGTCCCCTTACTAGTTTGCTCATGGAGCTCTGACTTCATTGGACCCCTTATTAGTTTACTCATGGAACTCTCACTTTACTGGTCCCCTTACTAGTTTGCTCATGGAGCTCTGACTTCATTGGACCCCTTATTAGTTTACTCATGGAACTCTCACTTTACTGGTCCCCTTACTAGTTTGCTCATGGAGCTCTGACTTCATTGGACCCCTTATTAGTTTACTCATGGAACTCTCACTTTACTGGTCCCCTTACTAGTTTGCTCATGGAGCTCTGACTTCATTGGACCCCTTATTAGTTTACTCATGGAACTCTCACTTTACTGGTCCCCTTACTAGTTTGCTCATGGAGCTCTGACTTCATTGGACCCCTTATTAGTTTACTCATGGAACTCTCACTTCATTGGACCCCTTATTAGTTTATAGACATGTGCATTTCGTTTCGTTATGAATTCGAATTCGGACAAATTTTCCATTATTCTGAAATTCGGATGCATCCGAATTTCCGAATTACAAAATGAACGAATTTAAACAAATCCGAAAAAACGCGAACGAAATTCGAATTCAAATCGAATTCGAAAAAAATTCGATTCGAAAACAAATTCTATTCGAATCGAATTCGAAAACAATTCGAATCGAAAACAAATTCGAATGAAAATTGAAAGCAAATTTGAATCAAAATCTACAAAATTTCCAAAAAAATAATACAATAAAATTGAATATAAAATAATAAGACAATAGAACGAAAATCAAAGAATAGTAAAGAACAGAATAGAATTTAATAGAATGTAATCAAATACAATAATACAAATACTTACAATCAAATTCAGTTGAAATAATTTCTAATCCGGTTGAAATAATTTCTAATCCGGTTGAAATATCATCGAATTTGGTTGAAATATTAACGATAGCGGATGAAATGATTGAATTCTGTTGAAATATTTTCGAATCCGTTCAAAATATGATCGAATTCGAATTCGGTAGAAATATTATCGAATCCGGTAGAAATGTTTTCGAATTCGACTGGGCTTTTCGAATTCGGTCGAAAACGATCGAATTCCGAAAACGAATTTAACAAATTTAACGAATCTAACTTAACGAAATTAATTGAAATAACGAATTAAAACAAAACAAAACAATTTTTTTCCTTTTGCACATGTCTATTAGTTTACTCATGGAGCTCTGACTTTATTGGGCCCCTTACTAATTAATTTCCAGAGCTCCCACTTCATTGGACCCCTTATTAGTGTAGCGCCCCCTCACTTTCAGTACGGGCACTACGCTAAAGTTAGTGGGTGAATGGGAGAGTTATTTTGCGACCCAGGGATGCGATTCCAGTTGGCGCTAGAGTGGTTCTGACGGAGCCGCTTTTCCCCAGCAGCCAATTAGAGGAGTTTTTCCTCGCTGGGCATGCTGGGGAGGGGTATATCTGTGGCAGACGCCATGTGTTCGGGGCTCTCTTCTCTTCACGGCGTCCACGTTCCAGGTACGGCATCCACTTTCAGGGTGCGCGCATCCACGGACCCCGCCCGCTTGGCCCACCTGGCCGGAGCTGCCTGCTCCATGGAGACCCATCCAGATGTGGATAGGGGCCCCAGTGACTTACTAGGATCTCAACCTTACTGAGAAGATCCCAGGCTGTGTGCCGTTCGGTGGGGGATCGGCTTGAGGAGAACCCGGAGGCGGGTTATCCAAAAGGGCTTGAACGAACCATCGGGGATCTGGTCACCGGGATTTAACAGGTACATGACAGCTGTCAACCGGTGACCCCCTTTCATTGCATTTACTGGGAGGATTTGCTCAATCCGAATTGTTCTCTTGAGTACTGAAGCACTAGGCCTGTGGCAGAGGCTCGAGCCAGGCTGGTAGCATAGGCTCAGCGACTTAAAAGTGACACTTCGGCTGCCAGATTTACAACAAGGGTCTGTCCGGAGGCACTTTACCCACTCTGGCTAGAGTGGCGACGAACTGTATCTACTACTACCGAGAGCAGGACTGCTGTGTTTCATATCCAGGCCTGATCCCGCAAAGTTCTCTATTGCTTCATCAACCTTTCCTATCCTACATTTTTGTTGATGTTGGCCCTGTTGGGCTTTGGAATAAAGCATTTGAAAACCCATCTAGTGATGAGCGGAATACGCCATATTCGATTTCGCGATATTTCACGAATATATAGAAGAATATTCATGAAATTTTCGTTAATATCGAATATTCGTGATATTTTATCAAAAAAAAAAGTTTTTGCGAAATTTCGCTAATGCGAATGCGAAATTGATTGCGAAAATTCTCGTCCGCGCATGCGCATGCGCGCGAACAACACGTGAAAACGGAGATCATTTCCTGGATCTTTGCCAGTCTATTTTCGGATCGCTATTTTGTGCTGCCCTGCGAAGCGAAGATGGTGGGGAGTACTTACACAAACTTATATGATTAAACTAAAGCTACATTTTTTTTTTTTTTTACACTGACTGACAAGGACAAAGACGAGGACTACAAATAATAAACTAATAGGCACTAAACACTAAGGGCCAGATTCAGGTAGATGGGCGCATCTTTGCTCTGGAGTAACGCTTCTCATTTGCGTTACTCTGCCGAAATTTTAGGAGCAAGTGCTGTTATTCACGAAGCACTTGCTCCTAAAGTTGCGGCAGCGCATCGCAAATGAGCCAGCGGAATTTAAATTCGGGGCGTGTAGTATTCTAACTATGCGCGATCCCGCGGCGAACGTACTGCGCATGCGTCGAGTGTCAATGCATCCCAGTGCGCATGCTCCAAGTTCTGTCAGTGAACGTCAATGACGTCACGTCCCCATTCATGAATGTTTTACGCAAACGACGCGATTTGTTTTTTTTTTCGACGCGATGATGACGGCTATACCTAACATAGGATACTCCACTAGGGGGCTGCTTTATCTATACGCCGCGTATCGCTTCCGGAAACGTCGTAAAGTCACTGCGTCGCGCCCGAAAAAGATCGTGAATTGCCGATTCCCGCTCATTAACATATTTTTTGAGCGTAAATCGGCGGGAACGCCCCCGGCGCCATTTTTAAGTTGAAGTAACGATGCGATGGCGAAATTCAATTACGCCGATCGCATCGGAACTCCAACCCGGCGTTTCTTGTTTTCTGGTTAAACGCCGGCTTAAAGTGACAGTTAGGCTGGCGGATCCAGCCTAACTCTACCTGAATCTGGCCCTAACTCTACTTACACAAACTTATATGACTAAACTAAAGCTAATTTTTTTTTTTTTTTTTTTATACACAAAACACAGAGACTAAACACACACTAAACTGAGCTACCTTAAAGAAATGTACACTTACACTAACTACACAGAAATCTATCTAACACTAAGCTACACTAACCTGGACAAAACAACACAAATCTGAGCTTTAAGGCCTTGTACACACGAGGCAATCTATTTGTTCAAATCCGTCGGACCGACCGATTTGAACAAATCTGTCTGCTTGGATTTTGGTTTGCTCGCGTGTACACACGAGCAAACCAAAATCCCCGCCAGCAGACAGCGCGCTGACGTGTCGGTGACGCGGCGGTGACGTTGACGCCGCCACGTCACCGCACCAGGAAGTAAAACACTTCCGCGCATGTGTCGAAATCATTCGGGCGGACGGGTTCCCAGACGACGGATTGGTAAGCATGCTTTCAAATCTGTCGGCTGGCCAAATCCGTCTGCTCGCCCGTACACACGATCTGAATCTGTCTGCTGGGACGGTCTAGCAGACCGTTTCCAGCAGACAGATTTGGTCGTGTGTACGCGGCCTTAGAAAAGCTGTTGGGTCTTTTGCTTTGAAAAAAGCATTTGGTTTTAGAAGCAGGAAACTCAAAACTGAAAGCACTATAGGAAACACAATGCTAAGCTCTAAGATCGCAATACACAGGAAAAACGCACAGAAACACTCCACTCTCTCTAGCCACCTTGTGAATCTGCACTGAAATACTGCTGGTAGTGATATAATGGTCGTGCAGGCAGGTTCCTATTGGTTGCTATGGAGGTTGCTAACCTCTGACAACTGTGGTAAGAGAACTCTAATTGGCTCTGATGCAAAAGAAGGGCAGAGAAAGTATTCGCGAATATTCGCATTACGAATATTCGCATTGCGAATATTCGGCAACATAAAAGGATCGCCTCAGCTACTCGGCCCAGGGTCTCTAATCATACCAGCAATGCTTTTAGACGTCGATGGAGATCACTAGGATGTGATCTGTTTTAAAAATTAATTTGAAAAAATACGAATATTCGCCATAGCGAATATTCACCGCGATATTCGAGTTATTCGCAAATACTCGAATATGCAATATTCGTAACGAATATTCGCAATGCGAATATTCTTGATCAACACTACTGGTGACTGGACATTCGCTCACTGCTACTACTCACTGCTACTACCCCTAGACGGACAGTAAGGTAACCTAATACGCCAATCCCAAAAACAACCAGCGGCTCCTTCGGTGGTAAGCGCTACATTAGTTTACTTATAGAGCTCCCACTTCATTGGACCCCTTACAAATTTACTTTTGATGCTCCCACTGTATTGTACCCTTTACTAGTTTGCTTATGAATCTCCCACTTTCTTGGATCCCTTACTAGTTTACTTATGGAGTTCTCACTTTATTAGACCCCTTACTAGTTTACTCATGGAACTCCCACTTCATTGAACCCCTTTCTAGTTTACTTATAGAGCTTTCACTTTATTGGACCCTTTACTAGTTTGCCTATGGAGCTCCCACTTTATTGGACCCCTTAGAGATATACTTATGAAGCTGCCACTTCATTGGACGCCCTTACTAGTTTATTTGGGGATCTCACAGTGAATTAGACAACTTTGTTGTTGACTCAGTGGCCCACACACTACTTAAAGTGGTTGTAAACCCTAGAAAGAAAAAAAAACTGCAAGACAAAGATACAATGAGCTAGTATGCATCGCATACATGTTGTACAGATTTTCTTCTAAGATTTCCCTGTATTTGGCTCCATCCATCTTCCCATCAACTCTGACCAGCTTCCCTTTCCCTGCTGAAGAAAAGCATCCCCACCACATGATGCTGCCACCACCATGTTTCACGGTGGGGATGGTGTGTTCAGGGTGATGTGCAGTGTTAGTTTTCCGCCATACATATGTAGCAAGATCCCAGACCTCTTTTAGTCTAATGAGAACCTCCAGGACCAAGAGTTGCTGACATCCTTCCGTATAGAGAGGGTTGTAAAGCATAGTGGATGTAATGCAAGAAAGATTTGTGGGCGCCAGATACCCCTCGAATGCAAAGAGACTTTATTTCTCTTGGACAGAACTTTGGGAGAGAGGGTTAGGGCCAAGACACTCTTAGGTAGTTGCTAAGTTAATTAGCAGACTCCGAGACTTCTATAGGTAGACAGCCATGCAGTCTCCTATGGCAACAGACTTAGAACAGTTCCTAACACAAGTTTTAACAAACTCACTTCTTGTAGGTTCTCAACCCACTGAGCTCCTGGTCTCTTTCACTCGACTTGCTGATTCACTGCCACTGAATCCCTTGAGCTCCTCCAATCTTCACTTAAGTATCTTCCTCAAGTGTCACCTCGGCTTCTCTGTTGGGTCCCCAGTTTGGCACTCCAGATACTTCTCAAGCTTTGCCCCGCTGGGTCGGTCCCTGGCTTGTCACCCAAAGCTGCTCTGCAACCGTCACCTCCACTTGTTGGGTCCCTGGCTTGACATCCGCTGAAGTTTCTCGATTCCTCACCGTTTGGGCTGCGGTAACAAAAAAAAAAAGCAAGATCGATTTCTCCAGCGTTAGGGAACATCTTGAGAAGAATGGGCTGCGGTAACAAAGCGCGCCGCAATGCAAGACAAAGCATGCTGCGGTGTATGCCATACCCAAACTTTAATGCCCCTCCCTCCATTCCTTTGGCTGTTCTTTCGAATCTCTCCGTCTAATCCGCAAGAACAAATAATCGATTAAATTGACGAGTCAATGACATGTTGTCACGTAGTACAAAATATCCGCCACGTGCCTCTATAAATAAGCCAACGCTTCATCATCATTAAGGCCAGGACGCGCGGCGATCGCCGAGTGGCTAAACCGCAGTACAATTACCCGGTTAATAATTCCGGAGATATTATTACAGAGAACAACGAGGAATTGGCCGTGACAGAGATGAATCGGGTTTATCGATGGCTTACACGTCCCCGGAGAGGTGACACGGCTGTCCCCGCGTGATGTATAACGTGCGAAGATTTCCAGTTGTTGGGGAATTTTCTGACATTTATTCAGCTGAAGAGCGAAAATCTGCATAAAGCCGCGAGCCAGAGGACGGGGGAGGGGAGGGACGAATGGATGGATGGGGGGGGGGGGGGGGGGTCTCCTTATTCCCTGGAAATCAGGAGAGGAAATGATTGCAGAACTTTTATAATAGAAGGGAAATGCGGGTTAAAGGAAGACATCAGAGACCTTTCCATACCAGGGGGAGATCAATATTTTACTGCACTGACAATATCACTTTCCGTAGTCACATTTATTATGGGCTGATCTGTGCAATTCATCCGTTCAACCGCCACTTCCACCATAGAGAGAGAAAAATATCACACAAATGGCAATAGTTTAGATCATTCTTTATAACATGGAGGAACCCTTGAAATAATTTTAGGGTCTAAGGGAACCCCTTCTAATTATTACTATATCTACAGCTCATGGCTAAATGGTCAATGAGAAGAATGTCCCTTACATTGGTGATCAGTGGGAAGAATGTCCCTTACATTGGTGATCAGTGAGAAGAATGTCCCTTACATTGGTGATCAGTGGGAAGAATGTCCCTTACATTGGTGATCAGTGGGAAGAATGTCCCTTACATTGGTGATCAGTGGGAAGAATGTCCCTTACATTGGTGATCAGTGAGAAGAATGTCCCTTACATTGGTGATCAGTGGGAAGAATGTCCCTTACATTGGTGATCAGTGAGAAGAATGTCCCTTACATTGGTGATCAGTGGGAAGAATGTCCCTTACATTGGTGATCAGTGGGAAGAATGTCCCTTACATTGGTGATCAGTGAGAAGAATGTCCCTTACATTGGTGATCAGTGAGAAGAATGTCCCTTACATTGGTGATCAGTGAGAAGAATGTCCCTTACATTGGTGATCAGTGAGAAGAATGTCCCTTACATTGGTGATCAGTGAGAAGAATGTCCCTTACATTGGTGATCAGTGAGAAGAATGTCCCTTACATTGGTGATCAGTGAGAAGAATGTCCCTTACATTGGTGATCAGTGAGAAGAATGTCCCTTACATTGGTGATCAGTGAGAAGAATGTCCCTTACATTGGTGATGTCCCTTCAGTGGGAAGAATGTCCCTTACATTGGTGATGTCCCTTCAGTGGGAAGAATGTCCCTTACATTGGTGATCAGTGAGAAGAATGTCCCTTACATTGGTGATCAGTGGGAAGAATGTCCCTTACATTGGTGATCAGTGAGAAGAATGTCCCTTACATTGGTGATCAGTGAGAAGAATGTCCCTTACATTGGTGATCAGTGAGAAGAATGTCCCTTACATTGGTGATCAGTGAGAAGAATGTCCCTTACATTGGTGATCAGTGAGAAGAATGTTCCTTACATTGGTGATCAGTGAGAAGAATGTTCCTTACATTGGTGATCAGTGAGAAGAATGTTCCTTACATTGGTGATCAGTGAGAAGAATGTCCCTTACATTGGTGATCAGTGAGAAGAATGTCCCTTACATTGGTGATCAGTGAGAAGAATGCCCCTTACATTGGTGATCAGTGAGAAGAATGTTCCTTACATTGGTGATCAGTGAGAAGAATGTCCCTTACATTGGTGATCAGTGAGAAGAATGTCCCTTACATTGGTGATCAGTGGGAAGAATGTCCCTTACATTGGTGATCAGTGGGAAGAATGTCCCTTACATTGGTGATCAGTGGGAAGAATGTCCCTTACATTGGTGATCAGTGGGAAGAATGTCCCTTACATTGGTGATCAGTGGGAAGAATGTCCCTTACATTGGTGATCAGTGGGAAGAATGTCCCTTACATTGGTGATCAGTGAGAAGAATGCCCCTTACATTGGTGATCAGTGTGAAGAATGTTCCTTACATTGGTGATCAGTGAGAAGAATGTCCCTTACATTGGTGATCAGTGGGAAGAATGTCCCTTACATTGGTGATCAGTGGGAAGAATGTCCCTTACATTGGTGATCAGTGGGAAGAATGTCCCTTACATTGGTGATCAGTGGGAAGAATGTCCCTTACATTGGTGATCAGTGAGAAGAATGCCCCTTACATTGGTGATCAGTGTGAAGAATGTTCCTTACATTGGTGATCAGTGGGAAGAATGTCCCTTACATTGGTGATCAGTGAGAAGAATGCCCCTTACATTGGTGATCAGTGTGAAGAATGTTCCTTACATTGGTAATGTTCCTTACATTGCGCACATGGGTGCGTTGACGCACGTGCAGTTGCACCAATGGTATTCCGACTGGGGCTGAGGTAACAGGCCATCTTCTTTGGCTGCCATTTTGGGTACTGGCATGCCCTTCCTGACATGGCATGACCAAATTGCCCTTCATGACATCTTCGCCCTGCCCCCAGACAGCTGCCCGCAGCTCCCGGACGGCAACAGATTTATGGGTGACTATCTTGGTTACTTGGGGAGCCACAGCCTGGTCTGAATAATGTGTCTGGGTTTAAGAGGAGGAGATGCTGGTGGGCAGAAATAAAACTAGATACCATGGCGTAGAGATCTCACATTTGATGTCCCCGTTATTAGAATCCAGGAGGTGTCTCCGGCCTCCAGGATCCGCATATCACTGAAATATCACTGACCCTTTTATCTCCACTGCTTCCATAAATAATGATTCACACACCATGTCTAATAAATGTAGAGATAAGTCTCCGGAGGAGGCAGCGCGGGATTCTCGCACGCGGATGGCGCCTGGGAGGTTGAATCACGCAGCGGAACCCCTTCCTGAGGGGAATATGAAAGCGGGGTCAGCGCCGGTGTTGGCTCAGCTCAGGTGAACTGTGAAATTAACTGAAGACAATTCTTACTCATCGTACATGAAGAAGGAGCGCGTATTACAATGAGCCTCGGGAGTCGTGTGTTGCTGGATCTATCAGGTGTAAAACACAAATGTTAGGGTCCGCCGGGTGGGGGAAGCGAGCGTTCAATGGGCTCCACAAGAAAAGGCAATAGGCCAAACTCACGGGGGAGGATTAAGCAGATCAGGACGCATGCAAAGCCAGTCAGACGGCGGCGTGAAAAAAAAAACTGTATGAGCTCTTCAGGATCTCTATATTTAATAAAAGGCAAACTATCAGTTTAATTGTTGGTAAATACGGTAAGTCATATAAATAAAGCACCCTCCTAGTGTAGTGTAGGTTGTTGCCTTTCCTCTGTAGTCTACAGTAGAGCTCAACATTTCAAGTCCTGAGCCACTAGCCAGGGCTTAACAGTTACTCGCCACCAGTTTCCCCACCCAACCCCTCCCCTGCCTCACCCCTATGTCTCACTGTGCCTTTGATCGCAGCCTCACTGTAACCGTGATTACAGCCTCACTGTGCCTCTGAGCGCAGACTCACTGTGCCCCAGAGTGCACCCTTACTGTGCCCCTGAAGATTAGACTCACTGTACCCCGTGATCGCAGCCTCACTGTGCCCCTGAGCGCACCCTCACTGTGACCCCGTGATCGCAGACTCACTGTATCCCGTGATCGCAGACTCACTGTGCCCCTGAGATCAGACTCACTGTGCCCCTGAGAGCAGACTCACTGTGCCCCTGAGAGCAGACTCACTGTGCCCGCGATTGCAGCCTGACTGTGCCCCTGAGCACAGACTCACTGTGCTCGTCAATGCAGCCTCAGCCTATCAATGGAGCCTCACTGTGCCCCATCAAATGCTCACCTGGATAATTGATCACACACACAGCGCTCCCCTCTCTCTCTCTCTCTCCTCTTCCTGTGTCTGAAAATTTGTGATGAACCATGTACCCTACAATTAGAGATACAATAGGGTGCAATATGCAATATCAAAAAACAACCACTGGGTGTCTCCGGTAGGTAAATTATGCGAAATGTGTAATATAAATTCAAGTGCAGATAAATAAATGTGCATTGAGATTTCCACCTAGTGTCTCCAGTGAGTGGCAGATAGTCAAAAACAGTGTCCAAAAAACTCATTCAAATGCATAATCAGAATAGTCCAAAAAAAAACGTTCCTCAAGTGATTTCCAAAGGTGCAATGATCTCATGGATCCGACAATCAAGTGACTAAATTTCTTCCTCCACCAACACCGTTCACTCAGCCTACTCACCAGATCTACATGACCCCCCCATTACAGAAGTCATATACAGCGTATGGGATACTAGATGTTCCCATTGTCTGTCTCAGTGACTCAGCCTCCAGGACCACATAGGAAAGACACGCAGACATCAATGGAAGGGCACAGAAAGGAAACATTCTCCCATGGTAAAGTACGCAGGTCTTTTATTAAAAATAATTAAATAAAATAACAAATGTTAAAAGGAAGAAAGTGGAAGTGGGGACTCCGTTCTGCGCTCCACTATGGGTGGAAGTGAGGTGTCGCGCTCGACCACACCAATGCGTTTCGTCAGCACGTCTGACGTCATCAGGGATCTTAATGATATCAATAGACGCCCTTCCAGAGCTGGACAGCCACGCTGTAGCAAAGGTTATGTTGGCTGTCCCTTAGTTATGTACAGGCATACCATATTGTCCCCCAACTGGGTGGGCTTGGAATTTTTTTTTGGGGTGGGGAGGGGGCGGAAAACCCTCGCTGGGCGGCACTACCGCCCCCCCTCGCTGTCTTCCAGCAGCTCCGGTGTCCTCCAGCATGGCGGACCTCATCTAGGTGTCGGGCAGTGGCTCCAGAAGCAGAGGAAAAGAGGATTTGTCACACCGGACATTCTGAGATTGGCCACATCCCTGATATATAAGACGGTTATGAGAGAAACCCCCAAAGGATTGGGACTTTTGAGGCCAAGTTCAGATAAAAATGGATTTTAATGCATAGATATTAATATAGACCCAGTCATCAACATATTGGTATCTGTGAAGAAGGTGACCTGTATGGTCCGTTGCCTCTCTGTGGGTGTCACAAAGTGGGCAGGGAGCATCAGGGGTAAGGAAAAAGCACCCAGTGAAAAGATATAGAAAAATTACAATTATAGGACAGTACAGTATATAATACAACAAACTAAAATAGACAAAGCACAATCTCCATAGGACAAATGGAGAATGCCCGACGCGTTTCTGGTCTCTTGAGTTAGAAGCAGACCGTCATCAGGGGCCAAGGAGTTGTGTCATATAAAATTATTTCTCAATTCTAAAGGTAACAGAAGATACAACAAACAGGAGGCATACAGTCAGAAACCCAGCAAGTTTTTTTATATGTATAGAAAAACGATATGGCACAAATTCAATAAGTATGAATTAAAACTTTTTCATTTGAACACCTACCGCTAGTTTGTGCGGAAGGAGAGGTTCCTAGTTGGGATGGTAATGGTCATGGATAGATTCGAGAACCGATTAGCTGGGGGGATAAAGACCCTTCCTGTGTAAGTGGTCAACACTCCTAAAGGAGATATCATAAAAAGAGGGGGAGGGGAAAGAGGATCAGAGTCATGGTAGGATGTTTATGGATTTTTCAATGGATTTTTTAGCTTGCCCCTGTGTAGCAGATAAAACAGGGCAGCTATTTGTTTAAGTTATATTTGAAGGTTACGATCATTTCATTTCAATGTGTCAAATACACAGGCTAATAATGTTTACCCGATAAGGGAGGGGGGGTGATTGTCTTTCAAAGACGCCCCCTGAGATTCTGTATAAGAATTCTCATGTAGTCCCTCCAGGTCAGACCGAGTAGGACCTGTAAATGAAAAAATATATATATATATCCATGTTGCTAACTTGCTCACAATCCCATTGCAAAAATCACATTAGGAGTAAGAAGTAACGGGGTAGATGACTTACAGTTGTCTCGAGATGTCCAAAGGTTAATAGCGTTATCCCTATTGTGCATGGGGTGCCGATCTGTTGCTGATTTTGCGGGGTTTAAATAGGGTTTCCTAGATATGCGCCAAATGTGCGTCTGTGTGATGCAGTCGCGCACTGCGTCTATTGTGCGTCTTGTGTCGCGCATTCTAGTGACGTCAGCGCGCATTGTGCGCTGGCGTTGGAGGTGTGGTATAAGTCACATGGCGCTGACGCTGTCATTTCGTGCGTGCGTCGTGTGTCTCACAATGTAATGACGTCGGCGCGCATTGTGGCTCCAGTGTCCTCTCCTCCAGCACGGCGGTTTCCCCCATGCGTCTCCTCTCTCCTCCACCTAGGCGTCCAATAGGATCACCTGACGTTTTGAGACAATCGGGAAACGGGTCTCACGGCCCACTTCCTGATTGGTGGGGAGGAGATTTAGTGTGAAAATAGTGAATATTTATTCGCTATTGTCACACAACCAGGTGGAATTGGGGTGCAAAGCACTGCGCCCCGAGCCCACCCTTTTTTTAAGCCTATTAGAGCCTCTGGCTTTACTCACGTGCTTCAAGAAAAAAACACCCCCGCATTGGAATCCATGCGTCCGGCGCCCTGCATGTAGATTAGGGGACTGGACGCATGGACAGGGGGGAGCAGCGCCCGTGCGCCGCTGATGGATGGGCCACCACTGGCACATTGTGAGAAGCTCACCGTGTGCAGTGAAATCAGAGGAAGGCATTTCTGTCAGGAGAGGAGCCAGTACAACTGTCCAAGACTGAAGTGAAGGAGGGAGGAAATAACGATAATCTACAGCAGTGGTTCTCAACCTCAGTCCTCAAGTACCCCCAACGGGCCATGTTTTCCTTTACTTTTCACAGCTGCTTTAAATCAATATCAATGACATGGTATTGATAAAAGCTATTTTATCTAAGAGAAGTTCCCAAAACGTGGCCCGTTGGGGGTACTTGAGGAATGAGGTTGCCTACCCCTGATCTACAGTATGAAGAACAGGATGAGGAAAGAAAGGTGACCAAGGATCCTTCTCTGGAAAGAGACTTGGAGGCCGAGAAGATCTTGCAGAGGCCAGAAGAACAATCGATTTCATGAGATTTCGTCTCTCTACATTCGGTGTTCGGGAGATGGAGGGGATCTCTGTAATTTATGATGTATCCAGACTGTGTGAAAGAAAAAAACAAAACAGTTTCTTATCAGACAAATCATGAACAGATCCTGATATTTAGCTGGGGAAGCAGCTTGTGGGAGACAGGCGCGGAATAATAAGATTCTGTTTTCGGAAAACACATAGGTTAGAAATAGATTAATATTTAATTCACAAATCACCTGTTCACAAATCACAGATATACTCCGAGCACCGACCATCTGTCTCCGCGCTCCGTGGTACATAAACACTCGGCAGCGGGCTTCTGCCGCTAATGTGGATGAGTATGACGATCGCTAACGGTGCCACGTGAACGCCATTCCATGGGAGATGCCAAGCCCCGCCACAGAGCGTCACTTCTGAAGAATATCCGCTCTGGGAAAAGCAGTGCTGGTGATGTAGTTATAGATCAATTGAAGAAGAAAAAAAATAAACAAGGGAAAGAAAAGAAGAAAAATAGAGCAAAAATTATTTGTTGAGTAGAGGGGGAGCAGAGTAGAGGAAGAGTGGAGGAGAGGGGGGGGGCAGAGAGAGGGAGAGCAGAGGAAAGGAGAGGGGGTTCAGAGGAGAGGGAGAGCAGAGGAGAGAAGGAGCAAAGGAGAGGGGAAGAAGAGGAGAGGGAAAGCAGAGGGGAGGGAGAGCAGAGGAGAGGGGGAGGAGAGAAGAAGGATAGCAGAGAAGAGGGAGAGCAGAGGAGAGGTAGAGCAGAGGGGAGGGGGAGCAAAGGGGGGGAAGAGCAGTGGAGAGGGAGAGCAGAGGAGAGGGGGAGCAGAGGAGAGGGATATAGCAGAGGAGAGGGAGAGCAGAGGATAGGGGAACAGAGGAGAGGGAGAGCAGAGGGGTGGGAGAGAAGAGGATAGGGGGAGCAGAGGAGAGGGAGAGCAGAGGATAAGGGAGAGCAGAGGAGAGGGGGAGCAGAAGAAAGGGGGAGCAGAGGAAAGGGAGAGCAGAATAGAGGAGAGGGAGAGCACAGCGGAAGCCATGGAGGAAGCCACTGGAGGATAGGACACTGGAGCAGAGGAGAGGGAGAGTGGAGCAGAGGAGAGGGAGAGCAAAGGGGGGAAGAGCGGAGGGGGAGCAGAGGGGAGGGGGAGCAGAGGAGAGGGAGAGCAGAGGAGAGGGAAGAGAAATGAGGAAATAAGGATTGAGGTTAACAGAAGGAGGAAGAAAAATGATGTGAGAAAAGATGAGGGACAGAAGGGTAGAAGCAATGAACAAGTAAGGAGTCTGAGGAGAGCAGAAGAGAGGGAGAGCAAAGGAGAGGGGGGGGGCAGAGGAGAGGGGGAGCAAATGGGAGGGGGAGCAGAGGAAAGGGAGAGCAGAGGAGAGGGGGAGCAAAGGAGAGGGAGAGCAGAGGGAGAGAAGAGGAGAGGGGCAGCAGAGGAGAGGAAGGAGAAGAGGAGAGAAATAAAAAGAGGAGATGAAGGAGAAGAGGAGAGAAAATAGAAGAGAAGCATAGAAGAAAGAGAAGAAGAGAAAAAAGATCGGAGAGAAATACGAAGAGGAGAGGAATGAGAAGAGGAAAAGAGGAGAGAATATAGAAGAGAAGCGTAGAGGAAAGAGAAGAGGAAATAGGAGAGAAAGAAGAAAAGGAGAGAAATACGAAGAGGAGAGGAAGGAGAAGAGGAGAGGAAGGAGAAGAGGAGAAGAAAGAGAAGAGAAGAGGAGAGGAAGGAGAAGAGGCAAGAAATAAAAAGAGGAGAGGAAGGAGAGGAGAGAGAAACAGAGAGAAAAGAGAAGAGAAGTGTAGAGGAAAGAGGAGAGGAAGGAGAGGAAGAAGAGGAGAGAAATACGAAGAGAAAGGAGAAGAGGAGAGAAATATGAAGAAGAGAGGAAGGATAAGAGGAGAGGAAGGAGATGAGGAGAAGAAAGAGAAGAGGAGAGGAAGGAGAAGAGGAAATAGGAGAGGAAGGGAAGGGAAGGAGAAGAGTCGAGAAATAAGAAGAAGAGAGGAAGGAGAAGAGGAGAGAAATAAGAAGAGAGGAAGGAGAAGAGATAAATAAGAAGAGGAGAGGAAGGAGAAGAGGAGAGGAAGGAGAAGAGGAGAGGAAGGAGAAGAGGAAAAAGGAGAGGAAGGAAAAGAGTAGAGAAATAAGAAGAGAGGAAGGAGAAATGAAAAATAAGAAGAGGAGAGGGAGGAGAAGAAAGAAGAGGAGAGGAAGGAGAAGAGTAGAGAAATAAGAAGAGAGGAAGGAGAAATTAAAAATAAGAAGAGGAGATGGAGGAGAAGAAAGAGAAGAGGAGAGGAAGGAGAAGAGGAAAGAGGAGAGGAACTAGAAAAGTAGAGAACTAAGAAGAGGAGAGGAAGGAGAAGAGCAGAGAAAGTACAAGATACGATATGTGGGGGGTACAGTAAGAAGAATGGATCAATGACTCCAATGCAGACACAATTGACAGAAAGTCAGAAACCACTCGATGGACCAATGACAGAGCACGCTAATTGCTGATAAAGCCGACATTCTCTTTAATTTGTTACAAGGTCAACCTTCCTCCACCCCCCCCCCCTCATCTATCTATCAGATTCATTGACTGGAAACATCCCCTCAGCTCCCGGGAACTCATTTGTAGTCTTCAGTGCCGTTACTCTTAAATCTCACCAATAACAGCTGACTTGCCTTTGGAGATTCTGCACAGTGTGGATCCTGCCAATGTTGTCATTTTATCAATCTGGAGGCCATTGATGTACTTATCATCTCATTGCTCTGGGTCCCACACACCGAGACCCCCAGTTCCCGTATTGCAGCCCGGATCTTCCTTCCCCTTCAGCCTCATTAGTGAAGCAAACCCTGTGTAGGAGCACCGAGGGCCCAATCGTAATTTCTGTGAAACAAGAAGAGGTCTTGTTGTTCTCTCCGAGTCCCCGGAGCTCGGGAAGAAGAACAATGCCCGGCCACGCATCTATTAATGGAGAACACACTCAGTAATGTGCCGTGGTGACACCTCGTCCTCATTTATTTCATTACGTTGCTTTTCTCAAGCCTCATTCGGCATGCAGATGACATCTCTGGCCCCTTGACAAAGCCGAGGAACAATTCTATGTGCTTCTAAAGAGGAACGGATTGGAAATAACACGCTGAATTTCGGATGTCACCATGCTCCCCTCCGTCTCCCTGGGCGCTACTAAGATCCAACTTGTTTTTAATTTTCAAACAACTTGTCATATCTTCCCTGAGAAGCTCCGAAGAATATGAATTTATCTAAGTGAGGGAGAGAGGCAGGCCAGAGCATTTCATCTGCAGATAGAGCTGAACCTGCAGACGGGCCCATTGTCAATACAATTAGATTAGATTAGAATATTATGTGCATTGCAGAGCTGTCTTAATGAGAGGGCACACCTGGGCACTTCCCAGGGGCCCCAGCTGCATGGGGGGCCCCTGCACTTTCCCCAAAGCAGCTGGTCCTTGAGCCCACGCTGCCCCGTAATTGAGGGCCCCATGATGGCACTGAGAGCGATAGATACACAGGGGGGGCAGTCTGCCTCCTACCTACTTGATGTCTGTTTACCTGCACTGTCATCATTGTAGGGGCCCCAGAGCATTACTTTGCCCAGGGGCCCATGATACTATTAAGACGGCCCTAGGTATAAGCCACCAATACCATGACTTGTATGTAAGCCCATTCACTAAAATATCATAAAAGATAATGTTAATGTAACGGCAAAATTAATGCTCAATATTTGTTGAAATGCAGCTTTCATTAACCACTTCAGCCCCGGAAGAATTTACCCCCCCCCCCTCCCCGCCCTTCCTGACCACAGCAGTGCGTTTTAACTGACAATTGCGCGGTTGTGCGACGCTCTAACCAAACAAAATGGAAGTTTTTTCCCCCCCACAAATAGAGATTTCTTTTGGTGGTATTTGATCACCTCTGCGGTTTTTATTTTTTGCGCTATAAACAAAAAAAGAGCGACAATTTTGAAAAAAAAAAAGCAATATTTTTAAACTTTTTGCTGTAATAAATATCCCCCAAAAATATATAAAAAAAATACATTTCTTTCTCAGTTTAGACCGATACGTATTCTTCTACATATTATTGGTAAAAAAAAGCTCCGGGACCGCGGGACTCGCGGACCCGATCGCCGCTGGAGTCCAGCGATCGGTCCCCAGAGCTGAAGAACGGGGAGAGCCGTGTGTAAACGAGAAGTCATGTCCTGCGGGTCCTGCGGGCACAGTCACGGAACTCGCTAAAGGCAGGTACGTTGCTTTGCCTAGCCAAGCCATTCTGCTGACGTATATAGTCGTAAGGCGGTCGGCAAGTGGTTAAAGGCATGGATACTCACTTTTCCATAATTACATTAGCCCAGCTAGGACACATGTAACTATGTATATACCATACCTGTGAGATCCCTGTAGAAGCTGTAAATTTCTGTATAGACACCACCAGGGCTGCTGTTAGAAACAATGGGGCCCGATACAGCGTACCTGGCAGGGCCCCCGCTCTCTGTGGCCTCAGCTGCACAGATGAACGAATAGGAATCTCTCTGAGGCTTCCTGCTCATTCACAGACTGAAACATAGTAAACACAGTTTTCTATGCTTCAGTGACGAATGGACACAGGAATGACTGGTACCGACTGTGTTAATTCAGTAATGGAAGGGACCAGAAAATTAAATATTTACCGGCACCAAGCTGTAACAATATAACTATGTAAAAACCTCCATGCCTGGGATAAATCTTAAAAAAAACCTTGGTGATTCTGCCATGGTGGTCCTTGTTCAGGAACTTCCTGTGATAGGGAAAGTGGTTAAAAACATATCACCTAACTCTGCTCATTTGTTGTCACCCTGTGACATTGGACTCCCTATAGGACCACAAGTGGTCTTTTCAACACACATTAGGCAGGCATGGTCCACTCTTGTCACCATCTCGAAAACCACACTGAGAATGCCATGCAGCCATCGCTGGAGAAAATGTAGACAGGATGTGGCTGTGCAGAGGCTGTGGGGATCAGCGGTGCTGAGATGTAACAGAAGTTAAACATAAGTGTCCGTGGAATAAAATAGGATCCATTGTTGGAGTCTGTGGGTGTAAAATAGGCCCCATCATT
Organism: Rana kukunoris; assembly: GCA_029574335.1. Lineage (NCBI taxonomy): Eukaryota > Metazoa > Chordata > Amphibia > Anura > Ranidae > Rana > Rana kukunoris. The sequence goes on along the minus strand of CM056052.1, from coordinate 554,694,247 downwards.
GGGCTAAGTGAGGCCGCGTACACACGATCGGCAGAATCCAGCAAGAAACTTGTTGGGAGACGTATTCTGCCGAGGAAACCGGTCGTGCGTACGTTTTTCATCGAGGAAACTGTCGAGGAACTCGACGAGCCAAAAAGAGACCATGTCTTCTTTTTCCTCGACAGGAATGGAGAAAATTGGCTCGTCGAGATCCTCAACAGCCGAACAAGGAACTCGACGAGGGAAACGATGTGTTTCGCCCGACGAGTTCCTCGGTCGTGTGTACGCGGCCTGAGAGTAAAATAACATCAATTTTATCCATTTCGACGATATCTGATAACTGTTCATTAAATGATGTCTCATACAACCATCGTTTTGTATTTTACGCTTGACTTTAAATATTTCGCTGTTCAAAGCCCCATGGGGAAACTTTCCTTTTTCAACTGAGAGTAAAATAATCCCCATTATTGAGGTCAGTGGAAGTAAAACAGTTCCCATCACTGGGGTCAGTAGAAGTAAAATAAGTCCCTTCATTGGGCTCAATGGGAGTAAACTAAGCCCCATTATTAAGCTCAATGGGAGTAAAATAAGCACCATCACTGGGGTCAGTGGGAGTAAAATAAGCCCCATTTTTTGGGGTCGGTGGGAATAAGATAAGCCCCATTACTAGGGTTAGTGGGAGGAAAGTAGTTCCTATCATTGAGGTCAGCAGGAGGAAAATAAGTCCCATCTTTGGGTCCAGTGAGAGTAAAATAAACCCCATCATAGGGATTAAAAGATTTCAGATCATTGGGGTCAGTTGGAGTAAAATAAACCCCATAGCTGGGGTCAGTGGGAGTAAAATAAACACCTCAATGGGGTCAGTTGGAGTAGAATAAGCCTCATCATTGGGGTCAGTGGGAGTAAAATAGATCCCATTGTTGGTGATAGAGGAAGCATTAGCATTCAGTGCCTACTTACCCCATCCAGGGATGTATTCTGGCCTAGGCCGACAAGGCCCAGGCCTAGGGCGGCACTTTGCGAGGGGCAGCAGAGGGCCAATCACAAGACTCTGGGGGGGGGGGGGCATCATGGGAAATTAAGTCTCTGGCCCCAGTGTGTCCATAGACACTAAGCTACAGCCCCCAGCATGCAAGCACTCTGCTGGAGGGAGGGGGTGTTAGAAGAGGCGCAAAAGAGAATACTGTGCTTGAGAAAGCAGAGAGGGAGCCACACTGTACCCCGCACCACCAGAGAGCCGCGCTGTACCCCACGCCGTGCTGTACCCTGCGCCACCAGAGAGCCGTGCTGTACCCCGCGCCACCAGAGAGGGAGCCACGCTGTACCCCCGCCACAAGAGAGGGAGCCACGCTGTACCCGCGCCACCACAGAGGGAGCCAGGCTGTACCCACACCACCAGAGAGGTAGCCACGCTGTAACCCAGGGCTCGGCAAATCCCGGTCGCCATGGCGACTAGAAATAGCGTCCTGGCGAGTGGGGTCTTGGCCGGGAAGGTAGACAAATAATTTTGTTCCAAAGGACCAGCGCTCTGAGGACTAGGCCGAAGCTGCGGCCTCACCTAAAACATCCTGCCCGCAGCTCACGGTGATCCTGGGAAAAGGCCACGAGCGGCATCTGTCCTCTGTCCATCTCCCACAGCATCCCTCTGTCCGTGTCCCTCTGTCCGTCTCCCACGGTGTCCCTCTGTCTGTCTCCCACGGCGTCCCTCTGTCTGTCTCCACGGCGTCCCTCTGTCCGTCACCCACAGCGTCCCTCTGTCCGTCTCCCACGGCGTCCCTTTGTCCGTCTCCCACGGCGTCCCTCAGTCCGTCACCCACATCGTCCCTCTGTCCGTCACCCACAGCGTCCCTCTGTCCGTCACCCACAGTGTCCCTCTGTCCTCTTCCCATGAATTTGACAGGGCGGGTCTTAAAGAAGAAGGGGTGGGTCATATTTAAATTAGGGGGTGCGCAAGTTTAGTCAGGCCTAGGGCAGCACAAAACCTAAATACACCTCTGACCCCATCACACCGCTGTTTTGCACAGGCAGGTAGCCCCACCAGCTGCATAAACTCACATTGCATTTGCCCAACCGCTGCTCTTTTGGGCCTCTGGTAGTTAAATCTGGGTATGAATAAGACCACAACCTCACACAAGATAGCCCTGGCGCTTCATAATGGTCACTCAAGCCCTAGCACTGTCACATGGGAGTGGGGAGAGGGTCCTCACCCTGTGTAAGCTCCAAATCATGGCCAAAGAGGAGCACAGGAAAGATGAGTATGTGCAGCTGCTGGGGTTGCCAGGAATGTAAAGCGGTTGCTGTAGCCTGTACATTTCACTTAATGGGGCCCCAAGTCACCCCGTCAGGCATTCTGACTTTACCAGAGCCACAGTGTTGCCAGTACACGCCACTGATTGAGTTCCTTTGTTGGCCAGAGTTCGGTGCAGATTTCCACCCGGCAATTCTGACCATTTACACTCTGCGCGGGAAAGCGATGGATTCCTGGCGGATCGGGGCCGCTCATTGCACTGCCATGGCATTTGCATAATGATTTGACTAAAAATGCTAAAATGCACAGAATGAGAATTTTAATGAGGTCCCTATCTCCATATGGTGGCACAGGAACAGTGTGTGCACAGCCGCGCGCTGAAAAACAGCTGATTTAAAAAGAATACATTAAACTATTTGTCACAGACGGAAACAAACCCCGGAGTGCCCAAAGTCTGCGCTTACCTGCAACATAAAGAGAGCGCTGAAAGAAAGACAGGGAACTTTTATTTATTGGCAGAAACAGGGGAGATGGGGGTTGTGATCTGAGCCGGGGTAGGGGGGTCTGTTATTGGAGGCGAAGAGGGGTGAACCTCCACGGTCATTAAAAAAATGAATTCCTGACTAATTTTCCATTGCCATTGTATGACTCCATCCTAGGCATCTTCCCTCTTTGTCCCCCTTCTCTCTGTGCCCCTTTCTCTCTGTGTCCCCTTCTCTCTGTGTCCCCTCCTCCCTGTGCCCCCTTCTCTGTGTGCCCCCTCCTCCCTGTGCCCCCTTCTCTGTGTGCCCCTTTCTCTCTGTGTCCCCTTCTCTCTGTGTCCCCTCCTCCCTGTGCCCCCTTCTCTGTGTGCCCCCTTCTCTCTGTGTCCCCTCCTTTCTGTGTCCCCTTCTCTCTGTGTCCCCTTCTCTCTGTGTTCCCTCCTCTCTGTGTCCCCTTCTCTCTGTGTCCCCTTCTCTCTGTGTCCCCTCCTCTCTGTGTCCCCTCCTCTCTGTGTCCCCTTCTCTCTGTGTCCTCTTCTCTCTGTGTCCCCTTCTCTCTGTGTCCTCTTCTCTCTGTGTCCCCTTCTCTCTTTGTGTCCCCTTCTCTCTGTGTCCCCTTCTCTCTGTGCCCCCTTCTCTCTGTATCCCCTCCTCTCTGTTTCCCCTTCTCCCTGTGTCCCCTTCTCTCTGTGCCCCCTTCTCTCTGTGCCTCCATCTCCCTGTGCCTCCCTCTCTCTGTGCCCCCATCTCTCTGTGTCCACTTCTCTCTGTGCCCCCTTCTCCCTGTGTCCCCTTCTCTCTGTGCCCCCTTCTCTCTGTGCCTCCATCTCCCTGTGCCTCCCTCTCTCTGTGCCCCCATCTCTCTGTGCCCCCTTCTCCTGTGCCTCCCTCTCTCTGTGCCCCCATCTCTCTGTGCCCCCTTCTCCTGTGCCCCTATGTCTCTGTGCCTCCTTCTCTCTGTGCCCTCTTCTCTCTGTGGCCCTTTCTCTCTAGGTCCCCTTCTCTCTGTGCCCCCTTCTCTCTGTGTCCCCTTCTCTCTGTGCCCCCTCCTCTCTGTGCCCCCTCCTCCCTGTGTCCCCTTCTCTCTGTGTCCCCTTCTCTATGTGTCCCCTTCTCACTGTGCCCCCTTCTCTCTGTGTCCCCTTCTCCCTGTGCCTCCCTCTCTCTGTGCCCCCATCTCTCTGTGTCCCCTTCTCCATGTGTCCCCTTCTCTCTGTGCCCCCATCTCTCTGTGTCCCCTTCTCCCTGTGTCCCCTTCTCTCTGTGCCCCCTTCTCTCTGTGCCCCCTTCTCTCTGTGCCTCCATCTCCCTGTGCCTCCCTCTCTCTGTGCCCCCATCTCTCTGTGCCCCCTTCTCCTGTGCCTCCCTCTCTCTGTGCCTCCTTCTCTCTGTGCCCTCTTCTCTCTGTGGCCCTTTCTCTCTAGGTCCCCTTCTCTCTTTGGCCCCTTCTCTCTGTGCCCCCTTCTCTCTGTGTCCCCTTCTCTCTGTGCCCCCTCCTCTCTGTGCCCCCTCCTCCCTGTGTCCCCTTCTCTCTGTGTCCCCTTCTCTCTGTGTCCCCTTCTCACTGTGCCCCCTTCTCTCTGTGTCCCCTTCTCCCTGTGCCTCCCTCTCTCTGTGCCCCCATCTCTCTGTGTCCCCTTCTCCATGTGCCCCTTCTCCCTGTGCCCCTATGTCTCTGTGCCTCCTTCTCTCTGTGCCCACTGCTCTCTGTGGCCCTTTCTCTCTAGGTCCCCTTCTCTATTTGGCCCCTTCTCTCTGTGCCCCCTTCTCTCTGTCTCCCCTTCTCTCTGTGCCCCCTCCTCTCTGTGCCCCCTTCTCTCTGTCTCCCCTTCTCTCTGTGCACACTTCTCTCTGCGCACCCTTCTCTCTGTGCCCCTTTCTCCTTGTGTCCCCTTCTCCCTTTGCCCACTTCTCTCAGTGTCCCCTTCTTTCTGTGTTCCGTTTGCTCTTCGTCCCCCTCTCTCTGTGTCCCCTTCTCTCTCTGCCCCCTTTTCCCCGTGCCCCCTTCTCTCTGCGCCCCCTTTTCTCTGTGCCCCCTTCTCACTGTTACCCCTTCTCTCTGTGGCGGGCAGAAGCCCAAATCTGTGGGCTGCAATAAAAAAAAAAAAAGGCAAAATGGTCGTCTCCCATGCGTTATGACAGGTCCACTTCAAGGTCCCCGCAGGACAGTCGGGATTCATCCAGGTGTTGTAAATGAAACATTAATTCCCAGCGAGTTCTCTGAGCTCAGCGGAAATCTCTGAGACTCGGGCCCGGCGAGTACAAAAGAACAATTTGCAGAGGATTAGCAGGAATTATATGTTACATTTTAGCGGGCTTAGCGTGGAGCACTTGTGTGGGATCCGTCTCAGCGTCAATATTTCTGTCCTGACGTAAAGCCGTGCAGAGGGAGGCCGAGCGACGATATTCCATTAGCAGAAAGGAGTAACAAAAGAGAAAAAACGCGCCTCGGAAATCTCCTCCATAATGACAGCGGGAGGAGAGACTTGTAAAGGAAATGGGAGGTTTGATATACGGGGTGGGGGGCCGGGGACTAGAAATAGGTTATTATCAGAAATTGGTGGAAACATTAGAAGAACCCGACTTCTCGGCGGAAAGTAGATTTAACACGTCCTGCGTTAAAGCCGATCGTCACCCTTCCGATCACCATTGACTAGTTTTAATCTTTATGCTGCTACTGTAGCATTAGTAAATACAATCACCGGACATTAGGCGCTAGTAGCGGCGGATTGGACCCCTTTTGCCTTTATTCTTGGTGGAATAGATACAACAAGGAAGAAACGTTCCTCAGAGATTTTGCTCCATAGTGACATGATAATATCACACAGTTGCTGAAGATTTGTCGGCTGCACAAATTTATGATGCCAATCTCCCATTTCAACTTCCATAAGGGGCGCACAGGCGCCACCCCCTCTCTCCTGCCACCTCTCTATCATCACCAATAGTCAGATTCATACATTGCATGAATCTATCTATCTATGGTCGCCACCCCCTATTTAAGCGCTGGCCCCTTTTTGGGCGCCGGGCACCTGATTTACAGCAGCGGGGGTATTTTTTGGAAGCCCCTGATTAGAGTCGTAGGCTCTAATAGGCGTCAAAAAAGGTGAACAGCGAGCGCCATGCTGGGCGCTCGCTGTTCGCTCAGCTTTGTGTTAGGAAGGCAAATGAATGTTTGCTTCCCTAAGGCGGCGTACACACGATCGGACATATCCCATGAAAACGGTCCGCGGACCATTTCCATCGGATATGTCCGATCGGGAGTTTGATCCCATGGCGTGTACACACCATCGGATCAAATTCCCCGCCGCCGGACGGCGCGGTGACGTGGCGGTGACGTTGACGCCGCCGCGTCACCGCCACGTCACCGCACCAGGAAGTAAAACACTTCCGCGCATGCGCCGAATCCATTCGGCAGCGGCGCGGCGGCGGTGGGGGCCGACATGTCTGCTGGTAAGTGTACTAACCAGCAGACATGTCGGGCGGACAGATTCCCACCGGATAGATTTCAAAGCTTGCTTTGAAATCTGCCGGGTGGACAAATCTGTCCGCTAGCCCATACACACGAGCGGAGATGTCTGCTGAAACGGTCCATCGGACCGTTTTCAGCGGACATATCCCCTCGTGTGTACGCCGCCTAGCACTAAACCGCCTTTCCGCCAATCAGGTGCTCGGGTCTGTTGCCTGTCACTCGATTGGCTAAAACAAGAGGCGCTGTGATTGGACGCCTGTAAGGAGTCCAATCATAGCAGAGGATGGGAAGAGAGGACAGGAGAAGACATAGAGGAGCATGGAGGACACCGCCACCGTGACCACGAGACACGTAGGTGGCGGACGGGGGATGCACACTGGCAGCATTTGATTGGCACAGTAGCGGCAATTGATGGGCACAGTGGCAGCAATTGATGGGCACAGTGGCAGCAATTAATGGGCACATTGGCGGCAATTGATGGGCACATTGGCGGCAATTGATGGGCACAGTGGCAGCAATTGATGGGCACAGTGGCGGCAATTGAATGGGCACAGTGGTGGCAATTGTTGAGCACAGTGACAGAAATTGATGGGAACAGTGGCAGCAATTGATGGGCTGTGAAAATGTGGAACAGACTCCCTCCAGAGGTGGTTCTGGCCAGCTCAGTAGATTGCTTTAGGAAAGGTCTGGATTCTTTCCTAAATGTACAGAATATAACCGAGTACTAAGATTTGTAGGTTAAGTTGATCCAGGGTAAATCCGATTGCCTCTGGGGGGATCAGGAAGGATTTTTTCCCTATGCTGTAGCAAATTGGATCTCACGCTCTGCTGTTTTTTTTTTGCCTTCCTCTGGATCAACTGTGGGTATGGAGTTGGGTGTATTGGTTTATACTGTGTTTTTTATTTTGTTTGTTTATTTTTTTTCGTGGTTGGACTTGTGTCTTTTTTCAACCTGACTAACTATGTAACTATGTAACTATGTGACAATAGCGACAATTGATGGGCACGCTGGCAGCGATTGATGGGCACACTGTAAGTGGAAGGAATAATGCCCCATCATTGGTGTCAGTGGGAAAAATAGTGCCTTGTATCAGTGAGGGGAATAGTGTTGGAAGGGCTGGATGAAGGCCAACAAAGGACCGCATCTGGCACGTGGGGCACAGTTTGGAGACCACTGGTCTAACCCACCATTTTCCTTTTATAGGGGTTTTGCCTTCTGTACTAAAGCCCATATCAAAAGTTCCAGATGCTTTGGTGTCACTCAGGTCCAGGTGCAGGGTGGGTCACTCAGGTCCAGGTACAGGGCTGGTCACTCAGGTCCAGGTGCAGGGCGGGTTACTCAGGTCCAGGTGCAAGGCAGGTCACTCAGGTCCAGGTGCAGGACGGGTCACTCAGGTCCAGGTGCAGGGTGGGTCACTCAGGTCCAGGTGCAGGGCGGGTCACTCAGTTCCAGGTGCAGGGCAGGTCACTCAGGTCCAGGTGCAGGGCGGGTCACTCAGGTCCAGGTGCAGGGCAGGTCACTCAGGTCCAGGTGCAAGGCGGGTCACTCAGGTCCAGGTGCAAAGCGGGTCACTCAGGTCCAGGTGCAGGGTGGGTCACTCAGGTCCAGGTGCAGGGCGGGTCACTCAGGTGCAGGTGCAGGGCGGGTCACTCAGGTCCAGGGCAGGTCATTTAGGTCCAGGTACAGGAAGGGTCACTCGGGTCCAGGTGCAGGGCAGATCACTCAGGTCCAGGTGCAGGGCGGGTCACTCAGGCTCAGGTCCAGGGCGGGTCACTCAGGTCTAGGTGCAGGGCGGGTCACTCAGGTACAGGTGCACGGCGGGTCACTCAGGTACAGGTGCACGGCGGGTCACTCAGATTCAGGTCCAGGGCGGGTCACTCAGGTCCAGGTGCAGGGCGGGTCACTCAGGTCCAGGTGCAAGGCAGTTCACTCAGGTCCAGGTGCAGGGCGGGTTACTCAGGTCCAGGTGCACGGCGGGTCACTCGGGTGACCACATGTCCCGGATTGCCCGGAACAGTCCCGCATTTTGCAGGTCTGTCCCGGGCACCTTCATTCCAGCACAATACAGTGTTCCGGGAATGAAACTGACACGGCCACCCCCCCTGGCCAATCTGATGCCCCCAAAAAAGGCTGCCACATCACTGCTTTACTCACTGACAGTACTTGTCCTGGCCGGGAATGCCTGGAGAAGCACAATCCCACCCCTTCTTGTGATTGGAGAAATCATAAATCCCTCCTTTTGTGTCCAATCACTGTGCTGTGATTCGTTACACCACAAGCTGATTTTTGGGAAGGGGGGTGTCCCTGAATGGCAGTTTGGAAATGTGGTCACCCTATGGGTCAGGTGTAGGGTGGATAATCAATCACTGGGGCAGGAGGACCCAAACAACCACATGATTCCTTTGAGGGAAGGCCTAAAACTTCTCAAATCTCAACTTTTATGTGCAAATGGTCAAAAATGTGACTGTCAAATCCAGTCTGGCTGGAAAAACGCCCAAAAAAGGGGCCCGAAAACACAAATAAAAGGAGACTTTTAATGTGGAAGATTTTCCTCATTAACTTTTCATCCTAAATGTTTGCCTATCTGTGACTTGCAGCTTTTCCTCTTTATTAATATGGACAGTCTTTGTGTTTTATGCCGCGTGTCCCGGGAACCGTATATCTCCCAATAATGACCATCTATGAAATGCTGCATCTGCAATCCTCCTTGGTCTTCCTGATCGATAGAAGATAATAAATGTGCAGATTGCAATGTGTCTTTGTTGTTTCATTTACCTGGAAAGTCAATGTCACCGTTTAATTGGGTCCCTCTCTCTCTCTCTTCGGATAATCTGCCAAGTCATGACCAGCTTGCCGCTTCATCCGTCTTCATTAGGCCCCCGCGTGTCGCCATATTGGTGCCAGGCGGACTCGCTTACTTTATGGTTCGCCATGGCTTTTAATATCAATCTTGCGAGTCTTCTCTTTTTTGCATAAGCAGCTGGGACCCGGTGCGCTCCCTTCATCATGGAAATGGCTGGATAGTAGCGCCACGCATAAACAAATCTTTCCGATGACACGTCTAATGCCTCGATATCGCTAAAGAGAGCCGCGTATAAATCACCCCGAGATGGAACAAAAGAGGAGCTTTCACGTATAAATAAGGAAGCCAAACCGCCCGAGATTTCCCAAGTCCAGTATATTATTCATTTATGTTTATTTATTTGCACAAAGGACAAACTCGAGAGCAAACTTAAAGGAAACCTATGCGGAGGATGTATGGAGCCTGCCAATGTAGACCTCTCCTACTAAATCCTCAAAGCGTGCCAATTTTCTGCTTCATTGCTTTCTCAGAGCCAAAGTTTTGGGTTTATTCAAAACATTTTATTCAACATGCTTGTTCCGGGTCAGTGACGGAAAAAGTACAGAAGCCAGGTGTAACGGGAGGGCCCGTGGAAACCAGAGGCTCTTGCAGGGTGTGGGGTACTCCTGTTTTAGCTTCCCCGATGACTCTTGTGTCTAAAGTCATCCTATGTCCACTAGGGGCATAGGATGACTGAGAAATGATATCTTGGACTACATGAGATGGGGCAGTAATGTAAGCCATAATATATTCAAGAATGTCTGCAGAACTAATTACAAGTTGTTGATTCTGAACCCAACAGGTCAATAGAAGAGTGACTCATTCATGTAGGAACACAGACTGTTAAGGGGGTAATTAAGTCTGCTACTGTCATGTAAACTAACCTTAGTCTAGCTTCTAAAGACCTTCCATTGTGTGATGCTAATTAACACTGTATTGTGTGAATTTCTATTGATGATAAATGTGTATTGTATAGCAGGTGAGAGAAGCCGGAGTCATGATGTCTGACTTGTCAGCTGTAGCTAATTAGCTCATGTGGATTGTGTCAAACCTGGTGTCAGAAAGTCTACCCAAGATGTGTATTGGAGGCTCGTTAGGAAGGATTGTATAATATTGTGGGTGGAGTTGAGTCATTGTTCATATTTGGTTGCTGACTGTATATAAAGAGCCTGAGTTTACCATTATAATCTATTAGTTTGGAACCAGAGAACAGAGCTGTGTGTCTCGTTTCTGGGGAATCCTATGGGTTGTGTTCGTCTGCTGGATTGTGGAGTGTCGATAAGCTGTCGTGGGTTGGTAAAATGGAATATCGTAAACGGCGTTAACCCCTGACTGTTACACCAGGCAACTAGCATTTTCAGCATTAGGCCAGCCACTTCATCTCTCTTCACATTTCTTTTATAGGGAATATATATAGCCGCTTTGAAGTGGAGCCAACAAGCTTCTTGCCATATTTTCTGATATCTACCTAATGCAGTATGTTGTTTATAGAGCTCAGTAGCTTAAGTTGAAAACTACACTTACACCTGAATCAGTCAGAGCAGTGACTCCTCCTCCAGAGCAATGACTCCTCTCTGCCCAGAGCAGTCACTAATACCTCACCAGAGCAGTGACTCCTCCTTCTTCTCCAGAGCAGTGTCTCTTACCAGACCAGAGCAGTGGCCCCTTTCCGCTTCCAGAGCAGTGACTCCTACTTGTCCAGAGTAGTGACTCTTACCTGTCCAGAGCAGTGACTCCTCCCTGTCCAGAGCAGTGACCCCTTCCCACATCCAGAGCAGTGACTCCTCCTTGTCAAGAGTAGTGACTCTTACCTGTCCAGAGTTGTGACTCCTCCCTGTCCAGAGCAGTGACCCCTTCCCACATCCAGAGCAGTGACCCCTCCTTGTCCAGAGTAGTGACTTTTACCTGTCCAGAGAAGTGACTCCTCCTTGTCCAGAGCAGTGACTCCTCCTTGTCCAGGGTAGTCACTCCTACCTGTTCAGAGAAAATACTTCCCCTTCTCCATAGTAGCCACTCCTCCCTGTCCAGAGCAAAGGCTCCTCCTCCTCCAGGGCTGCGACCCCTCCCTGTCCAGAGCAGTAACTCTTACCTGTCCAGAGCAGTAACTCTTACCTGTCCAGAGCAAAGGCTCCTCCTCCTCCAGGGCTGCGACCACTCCCTGTCCAGAGCAGTGACTCCTTTTTTGTGGTATGGCCCCATCCAAATATCTGAAGAACCAATCAGTGACAGGCTCTAAAGAAGTCCTGGAGACAAGCATGGGGGGGGGGGGGGTTGAGAGTTTGAGACCAAGAAGTCATGGGAGGAGAGGAGAGGTTGTTTTGGGTGTTTCCCCTTTTATTTACAGGCAATTTTTTTTGTTTTTAGATGTAATGTGAAAGGATTTGATTCCTTAACCTCCCTGGCGGTATGATTCTGTCTGGAATTACGTACCAAAAGCGGTACAATTATTTTGCATGGAAATTCTGCGTTTTATACTGTAGGCCTGCAATTTTTAGGAATAACTCACTTAAATTTGTCCAAACCAGAGTCTAGTAGACATCCCGGGTATGATAAAGTTTGAAACACTAAATCATAAAATTATAATATAATAAATAACTATAAATAATTATAACCAATAATAATGTAATTATAATAAAAATTATTCACTAATGTAATCAAATCAAAATCACTGAAATTTGCTGAGTTGCAGAATTGTCGCTGTCATTACTTTTATTTTTTTATGACGAATTTCCCCACAAATCGCTATCGCTCAATTCTGCAAGTGATTATCATTTATTATCGCTGTTTTCTAGCTGCTCTAAAATCACTTTTGACATAAAGGGACACTTTTGGTTGCTATGGACAATCTACAGTTTGCAGGCACAAAAAAAATGTTTTTATTATGTAAAAGAACATGCAGGGCACTGGGCAGACCACTAGGGACAGGGGGGGTGTGTACTTTTTACATACAGTACTGTAATCTATAAGATTACAGTATTCTGTATGTAATGTGTTTGTTTACTTTTTTGAATTTGCCGCCGGTCTCCGCCCCCGTGCGCCGTTACGTCGCAGGGAACGGAGATTGGCGGCGTGCGGGCACTGTGTGAGTCGAATGGAGGACGCCACTCGCTCACACAGCGGGGATGCATCGCTGGATCCAGGGACAAGGTAAGTACAGTACCCCGCCTGGATATAAGGTAAGCCAGCGCGCGCTGCAGGCTCTGCATATTCACCCCGAGCGCGACTCGGGGATATCGATATTTACATGAAAAATCCAACCCGAGTCGCGCTCGGGGATACCGGCAGGGGGGTTAACAGGTCTTTATTGCTGCCTGTGTCCCCGCTGGGGAAATTCACCTTTGACATCGGGTCCGAAAGTGAGGGGAAGTTTAAAAATTGGGATGTTTTGGTGCCACATGTTGAAGTTGGGAGTTTGGTTTACTTTGGAAAGATTAATTTCTTCTTGTGTCTCCCCAGCACAGGAGACAGAGGAGAACTCACTCGTCTGTATCTTCATGAAAAGCCCATACTTTGTTTGTGTTGGGGATATTGGATTGTAAGCACCTCTGGTGATGGATACAGGTGCTGGAAACAGGATTGTAGGCTCCTCCGGTGATGGAGACTGGTGTTTATGTAGGTGCTGGGGACATTGGATTGTAAGCTCCTCTGGCCACAGGGATTGGTATTTGTGTATAAACAAAAAAGTCAGTGCTACTACCCATACATCACATGGAAAGCAGAGCTCCCGGGTGCTCGATCCACAGTCGCTGGCTGCGTAGAATAATGAGGAAAAGATGATCCGCACTCCGGTCGTTGATCTTAAACGATTGATGTATTTATTGACAAGCCACAGTGGACAAACGCAAATAGGAAAGGTTGACGCGTTTCAGCCTATAAGGCCTTAGTCCTAACCACCACTGGTATTTGTGTAGGTGCTGGGGACATTGGATTGTAAGCTCCTCTGGTGGTGGGGAATGGTGTTTGTTCAGGTGCTGGGGACATTAGATTGCAAGCTCCTACAGTGATGGAGACTGGCGTTTGTGATACTGCTGAGTACATTGGTTTAAAGGCTCCTCTGGTGGTGGGGAATGGTGTTTATACAGGTGCTGGGTACATTGGATTGTAAGCTCCTCCGGTGATGGAGACTGGTGTTGTGTGCATGTGCTGGGGACATTGGATTGTAAGCTCTTCTGGTGATGGGAACTGGTATTTTTGTGTGTCAGGGGACATTGGATTGTAAGCTCCTCCAGTGACAGGAACCAGTGTTTATGCATGTGATGGGGACATTGGATTGTAAGGTCCTCCGGCGACAGGGAATGGTATTTGTGTAGGTGCTGGGGACATTGGATTGTAGGCTCCTCTAGTGATGGGAACTGATATTTTTGTGTGTGCTGGGGATTGTAAGCCCATCTGGTGTCGGGGAATGGTGTTTGTTGAGGTGCTGGGGACATTAGATTGTAAGCTCCTCCGGTAATGGAGACTGGCGTTTGTGATATTGCTGGGTACATTGGTTTATAGGCTCCTCTGGTGGTGGGGAATGGTGTTTATACAGGTGCAGGGTACATTGGATTGTAAACTCCTCCGGTGATGGAGACCTGTCTATGTGCGTGTGCTGAGGACATTTGATTGTAAGCTCCACTGGCAACAGGGACTGGTGCTTATGAAGATGCTGGGGACATTAAATTGTAGGCTCCTCCGGTGATGGAGACTGGTGTGTGTGCATGAGCTGGGGACATTGGATTGTAAGCTCTTCTGGTGATGATGGGAACTGGTATTTTTGTGTGTCAGGGGACATTGGATTGTAAGCTCCTCCTGTGACAGGAACCAGTGTTTATGCATGTGATGGGGACATTGGATTGTAAGGTCCTCCGGCGACAGGGAATGGTATTTGTGTAGGTGGTGGGGACATTGGATTGTAAGCTCCTCCGGTGATGGAGACTGGTGTGTGTGCATGTGATAGGGACATTGGATTATCAACTCCTACGATGATGGAGATTAGTGTTTGTGCATGTGCTGGGGACTTTGGATTGTAAGCTCCTCCGGTTATGGTGCTAGTGCTTGACCATCATTTATTTCATTATCTCTGGACTATTTATTGGATTATTTATTTATTTATCTATTGTCCGTTCAGTTTAGTTTTAGATTATACTTTAAAACTCTTTGCGCCATCCAACATTTTTTACTGTCCTCTGGTGATGGGAACTGTTGTTTTTGCATGTGCTGGAGACATTGGATTGTAGGCTCCTCTGGTGATGGGGACTGGTGCTTGTGCAGGTGCTGGAAACGTTAGTGTATCGGGAGGGCCCTTGGGACCCAGAAGCTCTTACAAAGTATGAGCCAGGAAATAATGGACATATCTTGGATTGCTTGTAATTCACAATATATTCAAGGATGTCTGTAAGAACTATTTACAGGTTGTTGATTCTGAACTCAACAGGTTAATTGAAAGAGTGACTCCGGGAACACAGACCGTTAGCTCATGTAAATTATGTCAAGAGCTGGTGCCAGAAGGTCTACCAAAAAGATGTGTATTGGGCTCATTGTGTCATGTTGTGGGTGGCGTTGAGTCATTGTTCATTTTTGGTTACTGACTGTATATCAGAGCCTGATTTTCTCATTAGTCTATTCATTTTGAACCTCAAACAGAGCTGTGTGTCTCGTTATTGGGGTTTGTTTGCCTGACTGTGGCGTTTCGGTAGCTGTCGTGGTTTCGGGAATGAAATATCTTAAACGGATTTATCCCCTGTCCCATTTGGGGTTCCGTTACAGTTGTATTGTAAGCTCTTCTAGTTAAGGAAACTGGTATATTTGTGTGTGCTGGGGGCATTGGATTGTAAGCTCCTCTGGTGATAAGAACTGGTATTTGTGTGTGTGCTGGAGACAGGGCCGCCATCAGGAATTATGAGGCCCCTTACACAGCTTCAGGCATGGGCCCCCTGGAGAACTGGGAGGGGGGGGTGCTGCCGCCTGAAATTGAGAAGCGGGGGGAGGGGGGTCTGCTGCAAATTGAGAAGCAGGGGGGCCTTTACAAAAAAAGAAGAAATAAAGAAAAATATATATAAAAAAAGGGGGTAGCCATCCACGGCCCTGGGGACCTCTGGGCCCTTTAATAAAAAGAAAAAAGAGAGAAAAAAATATATATACATACATATATATATATATATATATGTATATATATATATATTTATTTAAAGGGTGGTTAATATCTGGGGCCCTGGGGCCCTGGGGGGGGGGGGGGGGGGCCCTGGGGACCTCTGGCCCTTTAATAAAAAAAAAATAAAAAAAATATATTAAAAAATATTTTTTTATCAAAAATACATTTAAAAAAGAGGGGGTTGCCATCTGGGGGCCTCCGGACCTCTAAAAAATATTAAAAGAAAAAAAATTGGCCCTTTAATAAAAAATGTAATAAAAATATATTAAAAAAAATAATTTTATAAAAAATAAATAAAAAAAGAGGGGTTGCAATCTGGGGCCCTGGGGGCCTCCGGACCCCTAAAAAATAATAAAAGAAAAAAAATTGGCTCTTTAATAAAAAATAAAATAAAAATATATTAAAAAATATATATTTTTATAAAAAATAAAAAAGAGGGGGTTGCCACCTGGGGCCCTGGGGGCCTCCGGACCCCTAAAAAATAATAAAAGAAAAAAAATTGGCCCTTTTTTTAGGGGGTTCCCATCTGGGCCCCTGGGGACCCCCGGGCCCCTTACAGGTGTAATGCCTGTACCCCCCTGATGGCGGCCCTGGCTGGAGACATTAGATTGTAAGGTCCTCTGGTGACGGGGACTGGTGTTTGTGCATGTGCTGGGAACATTGGATTGTCAGGTCCTGTGGTGACAATGACTGGATGTAAATTAATCCTATGAGTCCAGCGAATGCGAATGGGGGGTATACTGCCTTATCAGTGGCTCTGCCCATCAATATACCCTGATGAGTATTTAAGTAAAAAGAACTTGGTACAGTGTGTTGGGTTCATATTGGAGGTTTTTATTTTGAATCGCCAATAAAAGTCTGAATATTTTAATAATATTTAAAAAAATTGGCTGATTGCAGTACCCTAAAATCACAAAAGGTTGTATTTTTTTTTTCAACCTGACTTTTAAAATAACTCTGCAAAAGTCAGAATGTACAGTATTAGACCGTCCTCAAGAATTGCCAAACTTTGAGCTGTAATTTTCTAATTGCCAGCAGAATCGTTATTGTGTACGGAAACATTCACTGTAGGATTCAGGCAATGCGCCAAATGTGAGCCGGAGGAGTCGCTGGATACAAACACGGTATTCGGTCGGACAAAGAAATGGGGAGAATTCTGCTGATTCTTAGAGAATATTGCTCATTGCAACAGTTGTCCATTGCTGAATCAAAAATAGAAAAATACTACATAGGGTAATAGAAAGGCGGACTTTTTCAGGCAATCACAAGGACATAGAAGTTAAGAAAAAATATTTAATAATATATCATAAAATCCAAAAACAAAGAATAAAATATACAAAAACAGGGTATACAGAATATACATAAGCAATGTTAGCTTGCATCTCGCCTACGCGTTTCGCCTAGCGGCTTCTTCAGGGCGAGTTTGAGAGAGGGCTGGTAGTATATAATTGCTAATTTCATACATCAAAAGAATTGCTATCCATCCGATTACATCGAAGATGAAGAAATAAGTATTCGTATGGCTTGTAAGAGCTCAATGCGACAGACAGAGTACTCCAAGATACACGAAAAAATATATATATATCCTATGGTTAGCAGCGAGTCATCATATAAGGATGAACACGTGTATTTCTGAAATAAAGCCAGAAATCAAGAAACAGACCCGGGACTAATCACAGCAGTGAACATGGAACATAACCAGGGAGGAGTAAGTATCCAATCAAATAGGCTAGACCAGGTTAAAGTGTCCAATATAGGGCAGCCCAGTAAGTCAGGAGCCTTGGTAAAGAGCGCTGTTCATGTGTCCCGGGGGGGTTTAGCCTGTGCAGCACAGGCTAAACCCCCCCGGGACACATGAACAGCGCTCTTTACCAAGGCTCCTGACTTACTGGGCTGCCCTATATTGGACACTTTAACCTGGTCTAGCCTATTTGATTGGATACTTACTCCTCCCTGGTTATGTTCCATGTTCACTGCTGTGATTAGTCCCGGGTCTGTTTCTTGATTTCTGGCTTTATTTCAGAAATACACGTGTTCATCCTTATATGATGACTCGCTGCTAACCATAGGATATATATATATTTTTTCGTGTATCTTGGAGTACTCTGTCTGTCGCATTGAGCTCTTACAAGCCATACGAATACTTATTTCTTCATCTTCGATGTAATCGGATGGATAGCAATTCTTTTGATGTATGAAATTAGCAATTATATACTACCAGCCCTCTCTCAAACTCGCCCTGAAGAAGCCGCTAGGCGAAACGCGTAGGCGAGATGCAAGCTAACATTGCTTATGTATATTCTGTATACCCTGTTTTTGTATATTTTATTCTTTGTTTTTGGATTTTATGATATATAATTAAATATTTTTTCTTAACTTCTATGTCCTTGTGATTGCCTGAAAAAGTCCGCCTTTCTATTACCCTATGTAGTATTTTTCTATTTTTGATTCAATTACTTCGGATGTCGGCTACATGTGAGTGCTTTTATGTTTCCCCATTCCCTATATTTTTGTCCATCGCTGAGTTTGCCAAAAATTTGTGAAGCATTGGCGGCCAACAAAGGCTACATTAATGCTTCGAGAATTTTTATTGAATTCTGGGGTTTCCTCGGCCATTGTCCAGAAATATATACCATCAGGGCCGCCATCAGGGGGGTACAGGCAGTACACCTGTAAGGGGCCCAGATGGCAACCCCCTTTTTTTGGTAAGGTGCCCGGAGGTCCCCTGAGCCCCGGATGGCAACCCCCTTTTTTTTTATTTGTAATCGTTTTTAAAGTGTTATATAAATATATATTAAAGGGCCCAGAAGTCCCCAGGGCCCCCCGGATTGCAACCCCCCTTTTTTTATATATTTAAAAAAAAATGTAATTTTTAATAAAGGGCCCAGAGGTCCCCAGGGCCCCCGGGTGACTACACCCCTTTTTTTTATATAACTTTTTTTATATATACATTTTTTTTATTTCCTTTTTTTGTAAGGACCCCTGAGGACCCCAGGGCAACCCCCCTTTATTTATTTTTTGTTCGTCAGCACCACCCCCTGCTTCTCAATTCGTTACACCCCCCCGCTTCTCAATTCATGCCCCCTTTCTCACTTTTCTCACCCCCCCAGGCTCCTCAATTCGTGGCAGCCCCCCGATTCTCAATTTGAGGCATAACACCCCCCCCCCCCCGGTTCTCTGCTCCAGGGGCCCATGCTTGAAACTGTGCAAGGGACCTCATAATTCCTGATGGTGGCCCTGTATACCATGTCAGGCTCATAAAAACACAGATAGGCACATATTCAACCTCTGCCAACTCACAGAGCAATCAATGTCCCCCTTCCCAGGGTACAAAAAAAAAACCGGGATAGTCTGAAATTATTGGCATCAGGCATCTGGCTTGAAGGAACAAACTCTACAGTTAATCTTGACTGCTCCATCTTGGCACAAGCACTGGGAGGCGCACTCCTGGGACAAGGACACATCCATTGTTGTAATGTGTATAATTTGTAGGGGGGTTTTACCAAAATAGACCAAATTGTTGCCAACATCCCGCTAACACATGGATAGAAATCCATTGTTGTAATGTGTGTCAGACAATCCCAGGAAATATTTGTCCATCTCCAGTCCTACCATTCCTATACAAAGTAGCTGCGGCAGTTCACCACCAAAGGGGATCCTCCAAGGCATGTGTGCGCACTGTCACCCAACATTTATAGAGTTCTGATCACTGGGCACTAAGGATGAGTGAATCGATTTGGACAAGTCAGACTTGGAAGTTGGGGTTCTCTAGGAGATGGTGAATCACATAGCCAGCAAACCCAGGTAACTCCATGAACTTGTGAATTACTGCAAAGGGTCACTTGGCAATTCATTTGTAGGGCCTCGCAAAGAGGAAACAGGCCCCAGATAGGGAAGATGGTACGCAAAACAGGTAGGAGGGCTAGGCAGGTAACAGGGACACTAAAACAGGAAACACGGCCCAGATGTGGAAGAAGGTCCCCAAAACAGGAAACAAGCTATTAACAATTGACAAGGCCACCCAAACAGGAAACATGGACAACATGGGGAGGACAATTTGCAAAACCGGAAACAAACCCCAAACATGTAACAGGGCCATCCATACAAGAAATAGGCCCCGGATGGATAAGAAGCCCCCCAAAAGAAGAAAAAAGCTTCAAAAAGGCTACAGGACCAACCAAACAGGAAATATGCCCAACAATGTGTAGACTGTCACCAAAACTGGTAGCAAGCTCTAAATAGGTAACAGGGCCACCAAATCAGGAGACATGGTCACGTGGAGAGGACAGTTCCCAAAACCGAAAACAAGACCCAAACAGGTAACAGGGCCACCCAAACAGGAAACATGGCCAACATGGGGAGGACAGTTTCCAAAATTGGAAAAAAGTCCCAAAAAGGTAACAAGGCTACTCAAACAGGAAAATGGCTCCATATCGGTAAGAGGAGTCCAAAACAAGAAACAAGCTCCAAGCAGGCAACAGGGCCACCTAAACAGGAAATATGGCCAAAATGGGAAACAAGCCCCAAACAGAAAATAGGCCACACATGGGTGAGATGCCTCCAAAACAAGAAACAAGCTCCAAACAGGCAACAAGTCCACCCAAACAGGAAACATGGGGAAGACGGTCACCAAAACTGCCAACGGGCCCCAAACAGGTGACAGGGCCACGCAAACATGAAATAGTCCCCAGATGGGTAAAAGGCCTGCAAAACAATAAACAAGTTCCAAACAGGGTCACCTAAACAGGAAATATGGCCATAATGGGGATGACAGTTTTCAAAACCGGAAACAAGCCCCAAACTGGAAATAGGCCACACATGGGTAAGATGCCTCTAAAACCAGAAATAAGCTCCAAACAGGAAACATGACCAACATGGGGAGGACAGTTCTCAAAATTGGAAACAAGCCCCAAACAGATGACAGGGTCCCTCAAACAGGAAACATGGACAACATGAGGAGGACAGTTCTCAAAATTGGAAACAAGCCCCAAACCCCTAATGCTTTTTGTGGGGGCGTTACGCTAAAGTTAGTGGGGAATGGGAGAGTTACATGGCTCACATTCACAATTTGTCAAATTTGGGCTGCTGCCATTTTCCAGAACTGACCTGTGGACCGGTCTGCGCTCCAGGGGTGTGTTTCCACCCCTGGGCGGCAGCTGGCGCTAGAGGGGTTTTGACAGACTCATTTTCCTCAGCAGCCAATCAGAGGGGTTAGTTCCCTCACTAAGGCGTGCTGAGGGAGGCTATATCTGGGGCAGCCGCCTTGGCCTCGGGCCGTTCTTGCTTTCTGCGGGGTACGAGTTCCAGGTGCGGCATCCACCTTCAGGGTGCGTGCATCCATGGACCCCGCAGCCGTGGCCTACCTGGCCGAAGTTGCGCACCAGACGGGGCTTCATTCTAACATGGAGAGGGATCCCAGTAGCTGCTGGGTCCCGAACTCATCCTAAAAGATCCCAGGCTGGGAGCTGTACGGTGGGGGATTGGCTGGAGGAGAACCCGGAGGCAGGTGATCCAATAGGGCTTGAACGAACCATCGGGGATCCAGAGACTCTAACTGAATCTATTGGGAGGACTCGCTCATTTCAATTTCATGCTCCTCAAGTACGAGGCCTGTGGCAGAGGCCTTGTCCTCTCAGCATTTGCAAGTGACGTTCCGGCTGCCAGGCCTGTGGCAGAGACCTGTCCGGGGCCACTTTACCCATTTCAATTGGAGTCGCAACAAACTGAGTTCATCATTGCTGGGAGTCAGATTGCTCTCTCACCGTTTTGATATCCAAGGCCTGATACTCAAATCCTCTCTCTCTGCTCATCAACCTTTCCTATCCTATACTATGTTAATGAAGGCCATGTTGGGCCTTGGAATAAGGCATTGAAGAAAACCCAACTAAAGACTGGACAATCGCTCTCCTTCTCCTCAACTCACAAGTATCACCCCTAGACACCTGCCAGGTAACTCAACGCGCCGATCCCACTTATACTCAGCGGCTCCTGAATGGGGTAGCGCTACAAAAGTGGAGTCATAAAATGCCTCGCTGGAATCCCTGTACGTATCTGCCATAAAGTGTGACCATTCAGCCCACTGCTCAGAAAGCCATTAATTAGCGAGGCTTTCACAGTTAGATATGTCTCTCATGGGTATAATCTCTTTTCGTACACAGCTTCTCCTGACTCCATAAAACCCTACACAGACCTCTCTCCCATGACAATGGACGGAGGGCTTATTCTCAACTAGCTGAGCCAGAACAAGCACAGCGCCGCAAACCCCATCGCCACCTATGGAGACGGCGCACGCCGATCCGAATTCTGGGCACGTAACGTTCCGGTATTACAAATTTATTTCCTTCCGATCCAGAAGTCTTCATTTATAAATCCTCGGGAGTCTGTGTTCCCTGCCGAGGAAATTCTGAACAGCACAAAGCAGAGACAAAGCAGATTGACTTTGATTTTATATTAACCACTTAAGGACCGCCGCATGTACATTTACGTCGGCAGAATGGCACCGACAGGCACATCAACGTATATATCGGACCCCCCCCCCGTACATGCGGCGGTCCGCGCGGCTGCAGGAGCGATCCGACGAGTGGGGGCGGCTATCCGTTTTCATCCGCCCCCTCCGGATCGCTCCCAGCCAATGCGCGCGCCCGCCTGACCTGTCACTTCCTCCTCCTGTGTAAACACAGGAAGGAGGAAGCGACGTGATCTCTCCCTCGGCGTTTGTTTCAAGCGCCGCTGAGGAGAGATCACCACAGAACAAGTAAGTCCTGCACCAACACTACACTACACACACACATTTAACCCCCGCGATCGCCCCCCCCCCCCCCCCCTGTCACAGTGTCACTGAATGCAGTAATCATGTATGATTACTGTATTTAGTGTCAGTGTGACAGACAGTGTGACAGTCAGACAGTCAGTAGTGTCAGGGTAGCCCCCCCCCACCCCCCCCAATAAAGTTTTAACCCCCTGATCACTGCCCTAGTTAACCCTTTCACTCCCTATTGCCAGCGTCACTAAGCGATCATTTTTCTGATCGCTGTATTAGTGTCGCTGTTCCCGCTAGGTAGCTAATTTTTTTTTAATGCGATTTTTTTTTTACTAAAGACATGCGGCTAAATAAATTTTGGCCTAAATATTTGACTAAAATTTAGTTTATTGGTTTTTTATTATAACAAAAAGTAAAAAATATTGATTTTTTTTCAAAAATGTCGCTCTATTTTTGTATATAGCGCAAAAAATAAAAATCGCAGAGGCGATCAAATGCCACCAAAAGAAAGCTCTATTTGTGGGAAAAAAAGGACGCGAATTTTGTTTGGGAGCCACGTCGCACGACCGCGCAATTGTCTGTTAAAGCGACGCAGTGCCGAATCGCAAAAACCCCTTGGGTCATTTGCCAGCGTATTGGTCCGGGTCTTAAGTGGTTAATGAACAGCAGAGATCTCATCAACCAGACACAGATAAAGCCACTCAGATCTGATTATTGGTGACATCAGCCAGGGATCCCAGCACCTCCAGACCCCCCGCGCTGTGCCCATGTACGACGGCATCGCAAGGATGGAATTACAAAAACTTTGTGCGCCAAGTGACCGGAAAACTTTGTTAGCAAGAGAAGACCAAATAATTGATGAGGTGTCAGGCGTTTTTTTGTTGCAGCGGAACGGCATGAAAGAAAAAGTCACAAATACGGAAACATAGACAACAAAACTTAAAGTAAAGCTAGCATCAGAAATATCGTAACCACTTGACTTCTGGAAGATTTACCCCCTCATGTCCAGGCCATTTTTTGCAATACTGCATTACTTAAACTGACAATTGCGCGGTCGTGCGACGTTGTACCCAAATAAAATTGGCGTCCTTTTTTTCCCCACAAATAGAGTTTTCTTTTGGTGGTATTTGATCACCTCTCCTTTTAACCGACAACACTAGTAATGGCAGTGATCAGCAACTTACAGCGCATCCGTAATGTATTCACAGAGCTTCACCTTTTCCACATTTTGTGATGTTGCAGCCTTATTCCAAAATGGGTTAAATTCATTATTTTCGTCAAAATTCTATAAATACCCCATAATGACAACATGAAAGAGGTTGGGGGGGGGGGGGGCGCAAACGAAAAAAAAAAAACAACAATTGCAGCCTCACTGGGCCCATCAAATGCAGCCACTGTGCCATCAATTGTCACCACTGTGCCATCAAACACAGCCACTGTTCCATCAATTGTCACCACTGTGCACTGTGCCATGCCATCAAACGCAGCCACTGTTCCATCAATTGTCACCACTGTGCCATCAAACACAGCCACTGTTCCATCAATTGTCACCACTGTGCCATGCCATCAAACGCAGCCACTGTGCCATCAATTGTCACCACTGTGCCATGCCATCAAACGCAGTCACTGTGCCATGCCATCAAATGCAGCCCCTGTGCTATGCCATCAAACGCAGCCACTGTGCCATCAATTGTCGCCACTATGCCCTTTAATTGTCGCCACTGTGCCAATTGATGCCACTATGCCCATTGATGCCACTGTGCCCATTGTCGTCACTGTGCCCATTGTCGCCACTATGCCAATTTATGCCACTGTCCCCATTGCCGCCACTGTGCCAATTGATGCCATGGTCCCCACTGTGCCAATTGATGCCGCTATCCCCACTGTGCCAATTTATGCCGCTGTGCCCTGTAAAATGTCCCCCGCCCGGCACTTACCTTTCTGGGGTTGGCCATTCTCCTTTCACGTCCCTCGATGTCTTCTCCCGCCCTCGATGACACTTCAGCCAATCAGGTTACCGGTAACCAGAACCGGTGAACCTGATTGGCTGAGACGCCTCTCAGTCTTATCCAAGGAACACACCCCCCATACGTCCCCTGGAAAAGCATTCGGAAGGCTGAGGGCTGTACTCGGAAAGCGCTGGCTCTGACCAGCGCTGTTATTCAGGTGACCGGCGCTCACAGTCCGGCCATCTGAATAGACCAGCAGCTGCAACAATAACAAAGATTCATGCAATGCATGAATCTATGTTATTGTAATCAGTGGCGTGTGTGGGAGCCAGAGGGGGCGTCGCTTCAGCGCCCTCTATAGACGCACCGCCACTGTGTGAAAAGTTTGGAGGGCATTTGTATTTAGCCCCCCTGAGTCAATACTTTTGGGGATGTCTACCAGCTTTGCACATCTAGAGAGGGACATTTCTGCCCATTCTTCTTCTTTGTAAAATATCTCAAGCTCTGTCAGATTGGATGGAGAGTATCTGTGATCAGCAATTTTCAAGTCTTGCCACAGATTCTCAATGGGATTTAGGTCTGGACTGTGACTGGGCCATTCTAACACATGAATATGCTTTGATCGAAACCATTCCATTGTAGCTCTGGCTGTACTTTAGGGACTTGTCCTGCTGGAAGGTGAACCTCCGCCCCGGTCTCAAGTCTTTTGCAGACTCTAAGGCAGTGTACACACGTACGAGAACCTCGACGGGCGGAACACATGGTACCGCCCGTCGAGGTTCTCGCTTGGCCGTCGAAATCGGCGACCCGCCTGTCGGGAATGGCAACCAGCCATTCATCCCGACGGGCCGCCGAGCAAATAGAGAGCTTGCTCTCTATTCGCTCGACTTGATTCCCGACGGGCGGGGCGAGCCAGGAGCGTACACACGGCTGAGGTTCTCGCTGGAATGCAGCTCCCAGCGAGGTTCTCGCTGGTTTCTAGCGAGAACCTCGGTCGTGTGTACGCCGCCTAACAGGTTTTATTCTAAGATTGTCCTGTATTTGTCTCCATCCATCTTCGCATCAACTCTGATCAGCTTCCCTGTCCCTGCTGAAGAAAAACATCCCCACCACATGATGCTGCCACCACCAAGTTTCACAGTGGGGATGGTGTGTTCAGGGTGATGTGCAGTGTTAGTTTTACCCACACATAGTGTTTTGCTTTTAGGGCAAATAGCTAAATTTTGGTGTCATGTGACCAGAGCACCTTCTTCCACATGTTTGATGTGTCCCCTCCCCCACATGGGTTCTCACAAACTGCAAACAGGACTTCTCATGAGAAAAAGAAATGTAGTTGCGCTAATAGTTAATCAAGTAAAATAAATATACATAAATAAATACACAAATAAATGACTAGTAATTAAACACTGTGGGCAAGATTCTCATAGATTTCCCCTGGTGTAGCGTAAGCCATTTACACTACGCCGCCGCAACTTAACAGCGCAAGTGCCGTATTCTCCAAGCACTTGCTCCGTAGTTTGCGGAGGCGTAGTGTAAATGGCCCAGCGTAAGGCCGCGTAATTCAAAGGGGGCGGCTTGTATTTCAATTAAGCGCGCCCCCGCGTCGATCGAACTGCGCATGCGCCGGCCGGGGGAAAAAGCCCAGTGCGCATGCTCCAGCTCACGTCGGAAAGCGTCGTTGAAACCGATGTGATCGTCACTTACGCAATGCCCTATTCGCGAACGACTTAGTAAAACGACGTAACCGACGGAAAAAGCCGACGCTGACCCGACGCCATACTTAACATGGCATCCGACGGCACCCGACGGCATCCGACGGTACTGCGTAAGGTTACTCCACATATTAGCAGGGGTAACCTTACGCGTACGAAAACGACGTAAGCAACGACGGGGCATCGTAAAAGCGTTCGGGAATCTGAGTAGTAGCCTCATTTGCATAGGCAAATGAGAAAACAACGTAAAGGCCACCTAGTGGCCGGAGTTGTCATTACATCTATGATCTGCAAGTGTAATTGTATTACACTTGTCGGATCTTCACCCGTATCTATGCCTAGGAATCACTCGCATAGATGCCCGGGGAAAAAAACGGCGATACGACGGGGTATCTGAGATACCCCGTCGTAGCGCCTCTGAGAATCTGGCCCTGTCAATATAAGTGAATCCCAAGAGTTATTTCAATCATATAAACAGTCTGAGTCCAATTGATCAAGGAATCCTTGTATATGTAGTAAAAAATTGATCAGTGAGTCTTAAACTTGAAAAAAACACCACAGACAGAGATTACCGTAAGGGATGTAAGCTTACCAGATGGCAAGCATAACGAGCTTGCGTCTGTAAACCCCAGCCCGGGCCTTTGCGATGGAACTGTAGGAAACACTGATGTAGCAGACCCTCCAGATTTCCGTGATTGGCAATGGAACCCCGGAAAAAAATAGGCTCACAATAGTGATGTACCGTAGGATAAATTAAGTTTTAATGTAAAAGGTTACACTTACAAGATAGGTTCGGTTCTTGATAAAAGCATAGGATAAAAGTAAAGTCGGCCGGCTCACACAAACGCCCGTCCACACAGGACCTTAACGCCACACGTCAGCATGTCTCCTTCCCGACGTACGTTTCGTCATACAATGACGTCGTCTGGGGCACGGGCATTGTACTGACGCATCGCATTATATATGTTTCACCCGAGATCAAGTCGAGATCCCCGGGTATACAGCTATAGTGGCCTATAATGACCAAATCGGATCGTATACACAATCACATATTATACAACTTCCCGAGACCAAGCCTCGATCTGAGTCAGGATCCCCGGGCATACAGCTATGGTGGCCTGTGTTGACCCATTTTAGTCGTGTCAACGTCTAAAACCACTGACAAACAAAACAAGCCAAGAAAAATGGCTCATTCTTATTACTGAAAACAGGGGAGAAACCCTATACAAACGATAATTTAAAATATGAATAAAAAGGGGGAATGTGATTATTTATAATTAAAAAGAATATTAAGGGAAATGTGTATATCCGTTAGCTATCATCAAAGAAGAGGCTAAGCGTAACACACAGTATACATAGCTATAATACAAAATAACAAAAATGGAAAAGTATCCATATGATATCCACAACCAGGTAGGTATCAAATAGATTATTGACGGAGCTAGGATGATATCAAGGTATCGTCCAAAAATTATATATCTGTTGCTCATAGAAGACTAAAAGCAACCAAAAAAAAAAAAAAAAGAAAAGAAGTGCCTCATTGAAGGTGGGAGAGATATTTGACTTTTTTTTGCAAATAATTTAGTCAAAAAAAAAAATTATAGATATTAAGAGATATTATTATGGTATAAAAAACTATATAAATAAATATATAGGCCCAGATTCACAGAGCAATTACGCCTGTCTAACTGGTGTTATACAGGAGTAATTTCAAATTTCGCGCGCCGTATCACTAGTTTGAATCCTCAAACCATGATACGGCGGCTTCGGGCTTCGATCCAAGAGGCTTACGTCTTCGTAAGCCTTCGGATCTACGCTGCGATATTTTTGCGGCCGCTGGGAGGAGTTCGCGTCGTTTTGATGCGTCGGAATATGCAAATGAGTTTTTACGGCGATCCACGAAGATACGAGTGGTCTTCGCAATCACTTACGTCTATTTTTTTTTACGTACTGTTAGACCAGCTTTTTGCTGGTCTAACGGTGCATAGCCCATGTTAAGTATGGCCGTCGTTCCCGCGTCAATTTTTTTTTTTTTTTTTTTTACGTAAGTCGTTTGGGAATAGAAATGTCCGTAAACGACGCTACTCAAACAACGAATGACGTAACGACATGATTTCGCGCAATGCACGGCGGGAAATTTGCGAACGGAGCATGCGCAGTTCGATCGCCGCGGGAACGCGCCTATTTTAAATCCTTCACGCCCCCTACTCGTGTAGATGGATTGCGACGGGAGAAATACACTACGCCGCCGTCGTTTACTGGACAAAATCTACCGGGATTCCACGTAGAGCCAGGTAAAAAACGGCGGCGTAGTGTATTTCTGATACGCTACGAGAATCCAATTCTCTCTGAATCTGGGCCATAGTTCTGATGTGGGTATCCCCAATATGGCGAGCCCCCACCCTATAAGGAGGCCACCATATGGACCGCCCTCACTTGGTATCCCCAATATGGCGAGCCCCCACCCCATAAGGACTTCTTATGACTTTCTTTCACCAATGTCTTTCTTCTTGTCACTCCTCCATAAAGGGCAGATTTGTGGAGAGCACCACTAAGGCTGGGTTCACACCAGGGCCGGCGCAACCACCAGGCGGACCAAGCGGCCGCTTGGGGGCGGGCAGGTCCGCAGCCTGGGATGGGGCGAAAAAATTACCAGAATCGCGGCCGTACGATTTCTCAAAAGCCGCGCCTCCGACGTCTTCTGTTCCGTGATAGGCGGAAACAATCAGCTTCCCAGGAGGCACTGTGTTTAGTGTCCGCCTATCACAGAGGCGCTCTCTCGTCCTGGTTTGGTGTCCACCTATCACGGAGGCCCTCTCGTCCTCGGACGAGAGAGCCTCCGTGATAGGCGAACACTGAACACAGTGCCTCATGGGAAGCTGAATGTTCCGCCTATCACGGAACAGAAGACGTCGGAGGCGCGGCTTTTGAAAAATCGTACAGCCGCGTTTCGCATGGAATAAGGTAAGGGCACAACCGGTCTGGTGGGGCAGGTCTGGCATGTAATGGGGGCAGGTCTGGCATGTAATGGGGGCAGGTCTGGCATGTAATGGGGGCAGGTCTGGCATGTAATGGGGGCACAGTCTGACATGTAATGGGGGCAGGTCTGGCATGTAATGGGGGCAGGTCTGGCATGTAATGGGGGCAGGTCTGGCATGTAATGGGGCACGGTCTGGCATGTAATGGGGCACAGTCTGACATGTAATGGGGCACAGTCTGACATGTAATGGGGCACAGTCTGACATGTAATGGGGCACAGTCTGGCATGTAATGGGGCACAGTCTGGCATGTAATGGGGCACAGTCTGGCATGTAATGGGGCACGGTCTGGTCATGTAATGGGGCACGGTCTGACATGTAATAGGGCACGGTCTAGCATGTAATGGGGCACGGTCTGGCATGTAATGGGGCACGGTCTGGCATGTAATGGGGCACGGTCTGGTCATGTAATGGGGGCAGGTCTGGTCATGTAATGGGGCACGGTCTGGCATGTAATGGGGCACGGTCTGGCATGTAATGGGGCACGGTCTGGCATGTAATGGGGGCAGGTCTGTCATGTAATGGGGGCAGGTCTGGCATGTAATGGGGGCAGGTCTGGCATGTAATGGGGCACAGTCTGACATGTAATGGGGGCAGGTCTGGCATGTAATGGGGGCACAGTCTGACATGTAATGGGGGCAGGTCTGGCATGTAATGGGGGCAGGTCTGGCATGTAATGGGGCACGGTCTGGCATGTAATGGGGCACGGTCTGGCATGTAATGGGGCACGGTCTGGCATGTAATGGGGCACGGTCTGGCATGTAATGGGGGCAGGTCTGGCATGTAATGGGGGCAGGTCTGGCATGTAATGGGGCACAGTCTGACATGTAATGGGGGCAGGTCTGGCATGTAATGGGGGCAGGTCTGGCATGTAATGGGGCACAGTCTGACATGTAATGGGGCACAGTCTGACATGTAATGGGGCAGGTCTGGCATGTAATGGGGCACAGTCTGGCATGTAATGGGGCACAGTCTGGTCATGTAATGGGGCACAGTCTGGTCATGTAATGGGGCACGGTCTGCTCATGTAATGGGGCACGGTCTGACATGTAATGGGGCACGGTCTGGTCATGTAATGGGGCACGGTCTGGCATGTAATGGGGCACGGTCTGGTCATGTAATGGGGCACGGTCTGGTCATGTAATGGGGCACGGTCTGGTCATGTAATGGGGCACGGTCTGGTCATGTAATGGGGCACGGTCTGGTCATGTAATGGGGCACAGTCTGGTCATGTAATGGGGCACAGTCTGGTCATGTAATTGGGGAACCGTCTGGCATGTAATGAAAGAAACATTTTTGCAAGGGAGGTGGGTGGCCGTTGGGGGGGGGGCGCGCCAAAATGGAGCTTCGCTTGTGTAGGCAGAAATCCTTGCACCGGCCCTGGTTCACACCTATGCAAATTGGTTGCGGCTTAAACCGCATCCAATTTGCATTACATTATAAAATACATTGATTTTAATGAGGCTGGTTCACATATGTGCGATGCATTCGCACTGCGCATTCCACAAAAAAGAGTTGCGTTTTCTAGGCATTGAGGTGCTGCTCAGGTGCGAATTCAGGCCCATTATCTTCTAAGGGCACACATCTGATTCGCACATGTGCTGCGTTCTGAACAGGGATCATGAGGGGGAACTCCACGCCAAATTTTAAATAAAAAAACGGCATGGGTTCCTCTCCATGAACATACCAGGCCCTTAGGTCTGGTATGGATTTTAACGGGAACCCCTATGCCAGTAAAAGAGCTGGAAGAAGATAGCGGTGGTGCCCGGCAGAAGGAAGAAAGCACCAGAGAGCGGGAGGAGAACCGGAGAGCGCGAAGAAGGCACCGGAGAGTGGGAGAAGAAGCCGAAGAGTCAGAAGAGACCACTGAAGTTGGAAAAAGACCCCCGAAGTCGGAAGAAGACCCCTGGAGCTGCCTAATAAATTACTTTAAAAACCTGTGCAGTGTTTTTTTATTGAAATTTTTCTTCCAGGTGAATGGGTAGGAGAACGATGTACCCCATACTCATTCACATAGGGTGGGGGGCCGGGATCTGGGGGTCCCCTTATTAAAGCGGGCTACTGGATTTCCGATAAGCCCCCCGTCCGCAGACCCTGACAACCAACGGCCAGGGTTGTAGGGAAGAAGCCCTGTCCTTATCAACATGGGGACAAGGTGCTTTGGGGTGGGGGGCCACAGGGCACCCCCCTGCCCCAAAGCACCCACCCCCCCCATGTTGAGGGCATGCGGCCTGGTACGGTTCAGGAAGGGGGCATGGGTGGCACTGGTGGGCACTGATTGGCTAATCACATGGTAAAGAGCCTCCCTCAGAGGCACTTTACCAAGATCGGTGTAGAGGTGTGTCAGACTGACACACCGCACCCCCGATTGCCGCATTGTGCACCCCCACGGAAGCGCGGTGGCTGTTATTCTGCTGGACGTCATATGATGCCTAGTCAGGATAACTGAACCACCGCCCGGCCGTCAGTCTGCTATAGGCCGGGCGGGAAGTGGTTAAACATTTAAAATAACATTTAAAAAAATGTAAGAAAATGTTCTCTTCCACTTCCATCTGTGACCGCCGGTTATGTGCAAGTTGTACAAATAGCGGCGGTGATGATGGGAACCCACCCAGTCACTGGAGCGGAACAGATAAAAGTGCTCTGGTATTTTGTGCTATCTGTCTGCCTCGTTCCTCATCTCTCCTGCTCGATCCTGAAACTCGGCCTGTCAGTGAAGACATCTCTGTTTGATCATCTTTGTCTCATGTGGAAAACCATCTGAACTCCATTAAAGAAGATAAAACGCCGGATCTTTATTTTATTTTTACTCCTTGGCATTGAGTCGGGGAACGTGACTAATTTCAGCCATTACGCAGTAATTGGTCTCTGTACATATCGGTGCCGAGACACCACAGAGCATGTATGTGAGAGGAAGAGGGAAGCCTGGGGCCAGAGACGTCATGAATTCGCAATGAAGCTTGATGCATTAAATTGATCAGATGTCTGGCTCTATTAAAGGCTCAAGCCGCGGCCCGCTATCTCCTCTAGAGCAGTATATTATACCAAATAGCCTAATTAGGAGACTGTGCCGCTAATGACTTGGAATATCTGAGCCTCCCAACTTTCACCAGGTTACAGAACTTTGAGAGGCGACTTTCATGGCAGCAAGCAAAAGAATGTCGCAGATGAATTCCAGTGAGGATCAGTTATTGTCATAATGTTCTTTAAAGGAAAACATTGGGTGTGGTTTAATGCAAAGACGTAACGAGAACCTGGTGCACAAAATTATGAAGGGCCCTTTACTCCCATCGTGGGACACTTTATTACCATCCCGCAGCAGGTCACCTTCCTGCCGTCTTGGGGTCCCCCCAATGGCGGCGGAATGGCAGGTAGACCCTGGTAGTTCTGCCACTGGTGTCAGTAGTTTTTTTTTGGCGGATCAAGGGTCCCCCGGTTAAGCAGAAGGCAGGCTGAGACCGGCGTTTTTCCTCCACATCAGCCCAGGGAGGGCTAGACGCTCCAACCACATGATATTTGCAGCAAGGGGAATGTTCCCTCACCTGGCCGGATACTGATCTGGCGTGATTATGGTGGGGGGCGGGCGTAGGCCTCGAATTCTGGCCTTTGGAATGCATGGAGGAGGCGGGGAGTTCCGGCGCACCACTTTCGTTTCTGGGTCTCGCAAGGAGTGTGGATGCCGAATCCATGGCAGTTTATTTAAAACGCCAGTCACAGCCACTGACCGTCCTGGATCCACCGACATGCGCAACAGCGCAATGCTTCGGGAGGACATGGACCCAGCAGAGCAGAGTGGCAGTGTTGCCGGCCAGCTCAGGTAGGCAGACACAGGGGTGGTTTTAGCCTACAGGGCTGAGAGGAGGGGGGTGGGGTAGAGTTGGCTCTCCATTCCCCCCCTCTTTTTTCCGTGTTGACAGATCTGGGGTAGAGAGTCTTGCGAAGCTGGTCACGTCGTTGGAGGCACACGTATTAATCATGGTAACTGACAGCTACATCGCTTTTTTGTTTGTCCCCTTCTTCTTCTCTTGCTTCAGGCTAAGCCAAAAGAACCAGAGAAGTCGGGGGGCAAAGAAGAGGTGTCTGTCTTGTACAACTAAATTCAAAGAAGGGTGGAACAAACCACTCGGTAAACCTTGTATTGATAAATTAGTATACAAGGAGGCAACGGGGGCATGTAAAGAATTGATTTCTGGCGTTAAAAAAGAAAAGAAGGCTATAAAAACAATGTTGTCGAACCTTGAAACTTCAAAACAACCAGTTGAAGTTACCTCTGCTTCAGCCCTAGTGGAGGGTGACAAATCGGGAGGGGGGGGGGGGAATCAGTTTCTTTGGAGGAGCTAAGTGAAACGGTGTCATCCAAAGATACTCAGAGCCAGGGGACAAGGTCACCTAGATATATAGGCTCTAGCTTGAGCAGGTGGGCGCCCCTTTGGGGGTGATTTACGAGACACTCGATATTAAAGAGCAGGCCTCTTTGTCTCTACATGACCAGATGTACCAGACCCTGAAAGAGGACAGAGGCATAGTATATCCATTACACAGCACATTGTCCGACTCTATTAAGGAGTGGGTCGAGCCGGAGAAATGTTTTTCCTAAAAACTTGAAAAGGAGATTACCCTTCAGTGAGGATTTCGCTTTTATATAGAACAAAGTGCCCAAATTGGATGCAGCCTTTTCACAGTGCGCAAAATCAAACCTCGCATTTGAGGACATGGGGGTACTTAAGGAACCCATCGACAAAAGGATGGAGGTACTACTGAAATAGTCATGGGAAGTAGTGATGGCTACTAGTGTTGAGCGGAATACGCCATATTCGATTTTGCGATATTTCACGAATATATAGAAGAATATTCGTGAAATATTCGTTAATATCGAATATTCGTGATATTTTATAAAAAAAAAAAAATTGAAATTGATTGTGAAATTCTCATCCGCGCATGCGCATGGTCGTGCAGGCAGGTTCCTATTGGTTGCTATGGAGGTTGCTAACCTCTGACAACTGTGGTAGGAGAACTCTGATTGGCTCTGATGCAAAAGAAGGGCAGAGAAAGTATTCGCGAATATTCGTAATACGAATATTCGCATTGCGAATATTCGGCAACATAAAAGGATCGCCTCAGCAACTCGGCCCAGGGTCTCTAATCATACCAGCAATGCTGCGTCGATGGAGATCACTAGGATGTGATCTGTTTTAAAAATAAATTTGAAAAAATACGAATATTCGCAATAGCGAATATTCACCGCGATATTCGAGTTATTCGCGAATACTCGAATATGCAATATTCGTAACGAATATTCGCAATGCGAATATTCTTGATCAACACTAATGGCTACAACAGTAGTGGCTCGTAATTTGAAAGTCTGGTTGGACCAGCTGCAAGCCCATTTGGAAGGTGGGACCTCCCGGAAGGAAATTTTAGATTCCCTACCCATGCTGCACAAGGCAGCAGGTTATATGGTAGACGTTTCTGCAGAGTCGGGCAAGCTATCGGCAAGGGCCGCAGCCCTAGTAAATTCTACTTGCAGGGGTCTATGGTTAAAATCCTGGTCGAGGTACCCGGCCTTAAAAGTAAGGCTTTGTGGCATCCCATTTGAGGGAGACCTCTTGTTCGGACAAGATCTAGAGAAAGTTCTAGACCGAACTGCCGACAAGCAGAAAGCTTTTCCTATTAAAAATAAGATGGCCACAGGAAAAAAAAAAAATGTTTTTCTTTCGTCCGGCGGAACGGATTGGATGAATACGGACAAACGGTCCGTTTTTATCCGATCCCCCATAGGGGAGAGCGGAGGAGAGACAGGGTGGTCCCTGCACAGTGTGCGGGGACCGCCCTGAGCGCCGACAGCTGAGCGGGGATCTCCGCTGAGCCGACGGACACACACGGAGCGGACTGAAAAACCGTCAGATCACAGGGTGCCTTGGCGCAGCTCTGTGGCTCACGGAAGGCTATCGAATTCAGTCCCACAAGGACGTTCATTACAAGAAAGTTGTTAAGCGGTGGGGAGGGGGGGAATGCTGCCGCCGCAGATTGCCGAGGATCACACCCGTTAAAGTTGTTGGTAAGTCGGGGGGGGGGGTGCATTGCGTTGCAATAACACATGCCAACGCTTCCTCTTCCTGTATGGGCCCCTGGTGGGGGTCGGGCGGCAACCTGGAGACCGTCGGGCCCCCTGCCTGTACCTCCCCCGATGGTGGCCCTACCTCAACCCGATAGAACACCAAGCTACTGTATTAACCTACCAACATGTCTTTGGAGGGTTAGAGGAAAGGCATGCAAACACAGGAAGAACATTCAAACTCCATGCAGATAATGACTTGGATGCGATTCAAACTCTGTAAGCTCTTTGGAGGCAGTATGTAACGGTTGGGTGTCATCCATCTTCCCCTTCGGGAAAGATTCATGTACAGTATGACGCGGAGTGTGTTACAATGTGTCCATACCATCACACGATGTCAGAGCGCTCTGCGGCCTTGGTGATCTATCTCTGGCGCAGCACAGGGACAGGGGAGTCGCTGTCATGTGAAAAGAGATATCGGTGAACACATAAAAAGACGGGGCCTGCAGCTCGGGCCGGCTTTGATTAAAATTGTATTGATTAGCTGCAGTTACAATCCATCCATTTGGGAGCTCAGATTGTTTTTTAATAACCTGAGTGGCCTCAAAGGGAGCCGAGAGATAAAATAAATGAGTTTACAGCGAGGAAAATGAGATCGCACAAACACCTGCGTCTCCGGTAAACACGGCGCCGGGATTAATACATATATATACCGATAGCCTGGACTTTTATGATTATGATATTCATTGGAAGGTAATGGAGGAAGGATATAGAACAAGGGACGCCGACCGGGGAGAATTCCGGCACTGGGTTACAGGGGTCCTCCAACGTCAAAGTAGCCTGATGTCCCTGTGGACTTTCCTAAACCTGAAATCAATTCAAACAGCTACAGCAATTAAAGTACATTGGTCCAGCTTGTTTTACTAAAATCTCTAATTCCGTAGAGCCAGCCTTGTGATTCTAGAACCCAACAACACTTCCTAGCCGGAGAGCAACACCACGAGACAGAGGTGAGATTCTGCCCGTCTTCTCTATATGATGTCTCAATACCGCTCATTGCAACTCCAACTTCCACCCTTTACCATACCTCCTAACTTTTGAACTTGAGAATGAGGGACACTTGAGGGAGAGAGAACCATCAGCGGCCCCCCACCATCAGCGCTCCCTCACCAACAGTGGCCCCCCACCATCAGCGCCCCCCACCGTCAGCGCTCCCCACCAACAGCATTCCCTTACCTGTCCTCCACCATCAGTGTCCCCTTTATCACTTACCGCCAGCCGGCAGCGAGCATGAGAAGAAGGCGGGCTGTCAACTCACAGAGCAATGCTCGGAATTACCTACATCAGGCTCTTCCAGGCATTAGATAGGCCAGATGCCAATTGCCACCCAGTCTGCCCCTGTCATGAGACCACCCAAGTCTCTTCACCCCCCCCCCCAGCGCCCATGCATTTGCCAAATTTTCAGCACTTCAACACAAGTCCATCAGCAAGGTGCGTTGAGGTGCCATTGAGAATGAATTGCACCACATCACACCGATGCACCGTATATGTATTGCAGTGAATACAAATAAAAAAATTCAGTTATTAGCTAGGAAGTGATCCCAGTAAACCCACCTCTGGTCACCGTAAGGACCGCAGGGTGAGGCCAGGGGCTATATATATATATATATATATATATATATACAGTGGAACCTTGATTTACGAGTAACGTGGTTAAAGTGGAAGTAAACCCACGTATCATTTTCAGGCAAGGAAGCTGCCATCTTGGCCTATGTTTAATCTTCAACTGCCATGATGCTGCACATGTGATCAGTTATGACACCAGCCATTGGATGGTTTGACAGTTTGGTTGAGAGCACAACCAATGTGACAGTTGGCAACCCCGGCATGCCAGAAATGTAACTGCTTTTTGATCGATGGGTTTACTTCCGCTTTAATAAGTGTTTTGAAAGATGAGCATTCGCGAGTGTTATCTCCCAAAATGAGCAGAATTCAAGCTAATGTGACCTGCAGTACCGCATTTGGCCTGAGGTGGAGGGGGGCGCTGGAGCGAAACCGGGCCGATCGGCACTGTTTGAAAATGCACGGAAAGACCCGAGGACAGCTTGGCTGACCTCAACAAACCTCGGAAAGGCTCTTGAGTGGGGTCTTTTAAAGGTTTGCCGAGGTCAGCCGAAGTGTCATCTGGCCTTTTTGGCAGTTTCTGAGGCTTTTCTGCCGCCCCCTTGCCTCTGGCCGCATTGCATCCCATTAAGGTCAATGTGGAACTAATTATTTCCGTTTCCATTGACTTCAATGGGGAAACTCGCTTTGATATACGAGTAATTTGAATTACAAGCATTCTGCTGGAACAGATTAGGCTCGTAATCCAAGGTTCCACTGTATAAATATATATATATATATATACACAGCCACCAGTACATTGTGGGTATTTTCCTGGCGGTCAGAGTTGCGTCCCCCGACCCGGCTCTGATTAAACGCACATTGATTGTCTCCAGGAACATTACATCTCGCAGGCAAATGATGCATTTTTAATAACCCGCGTTAGTTCAAAGCCGTCGCTCGTCTGGATCAATGAGCCCGAATGCCGCGGACGCCGAAAACACACACATATATATTCGGCTCAATTTAGATAAATCCATGATAGGTGCGGGGGTGGGGGAAGAAATGACATCTCTCCCCCATAAACATATTGATATTTCTGAGTTTAACGGCCGCGACAAAACGCGAGAATAAAAACAAAAAACGCTGTCACTCATTTTCTTCAGTAGCTCGCAGTTCCCCCCACCATCACCCGTCTTATAAAACTAATTACGACTAAATCCCAGCCGGCAATATTTCAGATAATCGGTGACAATATCTCGCCGCTGATTTGTTTGCACGTCGCTGAGTGAAATACGGGACGCGGGAAATGAATATAGAAAGTGTTAAATGAGCGCGGCGATGGAGAGAGTAATTACTATAACAGCTGCATTAATCTGCTTTGTCTGATATTGAAAAGAGTTGGCGCAGATTTAGTGAGATCCTCCGGAGCTTCTCCGCGGCGACTTATTTATTAGCAGGCGCCGTTTTATCCCTTTTTATGTCAAAACGCATATTAATACACAAAACGCGGCGGCAGAAGATTTATAACTCGCTCTGATGCACAATAGCCGCAAATTATCGATTTGTAGGATACTGATGGATGAAGGCTGAGCGCCCCTTTCAGCCGCGGTTTGAAGGGGAACTCCGCCCATAGCGGATATTTTGGTAATCGGTGAATCATCAGTGGGGGGTCCTACTGATTAATAACTGCATCATGTTCGCTATGGCCCTTATGAGGGGGGTTCTGTTCTAAGTGCCCCTTTATACATTGACTCCATAGACCCAGTCTGTACAGTAAAATCACCTGCTGATTTGGCACCATCCACAGGCAGCTTTAGGCTGCATTCACACCTAGGCGACAAGTAACGCCACGTACGCGGCTTATTTTGCTGCGATTCGATTAACTCTTTTTTTTTTTTTTTTAACAAATCCTTTCCATTGCTGTATTTGGCCGAACGCCAATGCCGCCTGAAAAAAAGAGTCCGGGACTTTTTTTCAGGCGGCAGGCGTACGGCGTTTCGGCGTGAGATGTGAACCATCTCATAGACAGCAATGGAAATTCGCCCCTCCAGCGTATAGAAGCGTCGAGCGTTCTGTCGCCAAGGTGTGAATGCAGCCTAACTCTTTAATATGACACAGCAGTTGAATCCAATGCAATAACTAATTGCAGTACAGACTATGGGCCAGATTCAGCAATAGTTACGATGGCGTATCTCGAGATACGCCGCGTAACTTCTAAAATGCGCCGGCGTATCTTTTTTCTGTATTAAGAAAACAAGATACGCCGGGTTTGAGCTAAGATACGAGCGGCGTAATTGTATTACGCCGTCGTATCTTAACTGCATATTTAGGCTGGCCGCTAGGTGGCGCTTCCGTCTATTTACGCCTAGAATATGTAAATTAGCTAGATACGCCGATTCACGAACGTACGCCCGGCCGTCGCAGTAAAGATACGCCGTTTACGTAAGGCGTTTTCAGGTGTAAAGATAAACCTTTAAAATTTTTCGAATTTTACATCGTTTGCGTAACTCGTCCGTGAATGGGGCTGGACGTAAATTACGTTCACGTCGAAACCAATGCGTCTTAGCGTCGTAATTTGGAGCATGCGCACTGGGATACGTCCACGGCCGGCGCAGTTTAAAAAAAACGTAATTTACGTGGGGTCACACTTCATTTAAATAAAACACATGAAACACATTTGAATTAGGCGGGCTTACGCCGGCCCATTTATGCTACGCTGCCGTAACTTAAGGAGCAAGTGCTTTGTGAATACAGCACTTGCCTGTAAAAGTTGCGGCGGCGTAACGTAAATAGGATACGCTACGCCCGCACAAAGATACGCTCTCCATCCTGAATCTGGCCCTATGCTTTCCGATCCTTAGAAGTGCAAGAACAAAATGGGGTGGATTTGCTAAAGGCAAATATAGTGAGCACTTTGCAAGTCCAATTGCCAATGGTGGTGCGTCCATAAGGAGCGCACGGGCGCCGCCCCCTCTCTATCACCAATAGAATGAATCCATCTGTGGTCGCCGTTGCCACCCCCTGTTCAGGTACCCGGCCCCTTTTTTTCGGGCACCTGAATTACAGAGGCGGGGTATTTTTTGGAAGTACCTGATTAGAGCCGTAGGCTTTAATAGGCATCCAAAAAGGTGAACAACAGGTGACATGCTGGGCGCTCGCAGTTCACTCAGCGTTGTGTTAGGAAAGCAAATTAATATTCGCTTTCCTAACACTGAACCGCCTCTCAGCCAATAAGGTGCTCGGGTCTGGTTACCTGTCACCTGATTGGCTAAAAAGAAAGGTGCTGTGATCGGACACTTATCAGGCGTCCAATCATAGCAGAAGACAGGAAGAGAGGGCAGGAGAAGACATCGAGGACTGTGGAAGACACCGCCATGACCCGCTGCCCCACCGAGATAAGGTAAGTGCTGGGCGGCGGTGGATGCACACTGGCAGCGTTTGTTGGGAACAGTAGTGGCAATTGATGGGCACACTGGCAGAAATTGATGGGTAAAGTAGCTGCGTTTGATGGCATAGTGGCAGCCATTAATGAGAACAGTGGCTGCTTTTGATGGGCACAGTGGCAGCGTTTGATGGGCACAGTCTCTGCGTTTGATGGGCACAGTCTCTGCGTTTGATGGGCACAGTCTCTGCGTTTGATGGGCACAGTGGCGGCATTTGATGGGCACAGTCTCTGTGTTTGATGGGCACAGTCTCTGCATTTGATGGGCACAGTCACTGCGTTTGATGGGCACAGTCTCTGCGTTTGATGGGCACAGTGGCGGCATTTGATGGGCACAGTTTCTGTGTTTGGTGGCAAAGTGGCGGCAATTGATGTTTTTTTTTTCAGTTTGTTTGCTCTCCCCCCAAAAAATGTTGAGCACCAGCCGCCACTGCCAATTGCACTTCTCCAGAGTTTAGTAAATGCGCTGCTAATATCCATCATTCAATCATGTGCAAAAAAAAACATCCTGTTTATAAAATTTCCCTGCCCCGATTGGGTATTCATTACAAAGTAAAGCTTTACCACATTACATTTACTTATGCCCCGTACACACGATCGGATTTTCTGTCGGGAAAAACCTTGGATGGTTTTCCTGACGGAATTCCACTCAAGCTTGGCTTGCATACAAAACGGTCACTCGGAACTTTCGACCGCTAAGAACGCGGTGACGTACAACATTACGACGAGCAGAGAAAATTAAGCTCGAGCATGCGTCCAATTGTTTCCGAGCATGCGTCGGAATTTTGCACATCGGAATTGCTACAGACGTTCGGAGTTTCCAATCGGAAAAATTGAGAACCTGCTCTCAATCTTTTGCTGGTGGAAATTCTGACAGCAAAAGTCCGATGGAGCATACACATGGTCGGATTTTCTGAATAAAAGCTCACATCGGACTTCTGCTGGTGGAATTTCCGACAGTGTGTATGTGGCATTAGGAAAATACAGTGCAACTGCACTAGCAAAGTGCACAGTCTATTTCTCTTCAGTAAATTGACACCAGTGGCTTCGAAACTGCTCCAGCATTTCTCCCACTGTCAGCAACATTGGGGCGTAGTCACTGACAGGATGGCACACTATTCCTCCCCCTGACAACAAAGATGGAGAACTATTCCTCCCCCTGACACCAATGATTGGGCACTAATACTCCCTTTCACCAATGATGGGGCACTAATTCTCCCCCTGACACCAACGATGGGGCACTAATACACCCCGTCACCAATGATTGGGCACTAATACTCCGTCACCAACGATGGGGCACTATTACTTCAACTGACACCA
Source organism: Rana kukunoris (assembly GCA_029574335.1). NCBI lineage: Eukaryota > Metazoa > Chordata > Amphibia > Anura > Ranidae > Rana > Rana kukunoris. The sequence continues at coordinate 554,653,212 of CM056052.1, read as the reverse complement.
TGATGATGAGACGTTTACTTCCACTGGCCCTTTGTTTAGAAAGCTTGGAGACCCCGATCTACAACTGTAGTCTTGAATAGCTAACACTGACAAAGGGAAGAAGTGGGGAGGGATTAGCTAAGACTAAACTAACTAGCACTAAACAGTAGGGGAGGACAGAGGAAGATACTGAAATCACATTAGTAAACAAGTTGTAGTGGTTTAAAACTGCCACTAGAGGCCAGCATACAACAACACCATAACAACCTAATGCAGTTCAACATGATACAGAAAAATTCCATTAAACTGGTTGTAAACCCCATTTTTTTACTTTTACCTACAGGTAAGCCTATAATAAGGCTTATCTGTAGGTATAAAGAATATCTCTGAGGCGGCGTACACACGACCAAGGTTCTCGCTGGAAACCAGCGAGAACCTCGCTGGAAGCTGCATTCCAGCAAGGACCTCGGCCGTGTGTACGGTCTCGGCGAGCTTCCCGTCGAGCAGAAATAGAGAGCACGCTCTCTATTTGCTCGACGGCCCGCCTGGATGAATGGCTGGTTGCCATTCCCGACGGGCGGGTCGCCGATTTCGACGGCCGGCAGAGAACCTCGACGGGCGGAACGATGTGTTCTGCCCGTCGAGGTTCTCTGCCGTGTGTACACGGCCTTAAACCTGTACGGTTTAGAAGATATTCCCCTCGCAATGCGCCGCTGATTGCAGCGGCGCATGCGCAGGGGGGAATCCACGGCGAAAGGGCCGGCAGACGCCGGACCTTCCCGAATTGAAATCTCCCGCGCGCATTTGCGGGAGTGACGTCATCGCCGCTCCAGCCAATCACAGCGCTGGAGCGGCGATACCCGGAAGACACGCCGAGTCAAGATGACATCTCGCTCGGCGTGGACCAGGTAAGTTCTCTTCTCCTCGTTCCGAGGTAAGTATTTCATAATCCAAATTCTCTTTGGATTTTATTCACATTTTTGATAGAGTAGGGAAGGGTTAGAACTTGACAATGTTTTTTATGCCGTCTATATCTTCCTGTCCTGGTGACAACCACTCCCCCATTTATTGTAGGAGTGTCACCGGGACAGGAAGTAGCTTCATCGGGACCTAAATAAGAGACTGGAATCCCTGAAATGCATTGCCCGTTAAACTGTCATTGTGATGAATGAACTTGGAATGTCATCAATGAATTGGTGCTGAGAAGGAAAAAGCCGAGATCAAATTTTGACCGATGATGGCTAGGAACAGTAATGCCGCGTACACACGGTCGTTTTTTGCGATGAAAAAAAAACGACGTTTTTTGTGAAGTAAAAAACGACGTTTTTGAAACGTCACTTTCAAAGACGATGTTGCATACACACCATCGTTTTTTTCACAAAAAACGAGGTTACGTTCTCCACACTTTTCCATTGAAGCTCGCTTCATAACTAGCTTCTGGGCATGCGCGGGTTGAAAAACGTCGTTTTAAACGACGTTTTTGCTACACACGGTGACTTTTTGTGAAACAAAAAACGACACAAAAAATTCAAGCATGTTGGAATTTTTTTTTGGTCGTTTTTTTTAAGACAAAAAACGACGTTTTGCCCACACACGATCAATTTAAATGATGTTTTAAAAAACGACGTTTTTTTTCATCGCAAAAAACGACCGTGTGTACGCGGCTTAAGACTGGGTGACCTGTCTTATGCAAGTAATACATGTGTGAGTACATTCTTGCAATATTATTATTTAGGTTTTTTTTTTTTTTTATTGCATAGCTGCATTGGCCCAGTTTGGACCAATATAACTACAGTGGGGAAAATAATTATTTGATCCCCTGCAGATTGTGTAAGTTTCCCCACTTACATAGAAACTAAGGGCTAGATTCAGGTAGAAGAGCGTATCTTTGTGCGGGCGTAGTGTATCCTATTTATGCTACGCCTTCGCAACTTTTACAGGCAAGTGCTGTATTCACAAAGCACTTGCTCCGTAATTTGCGGCGGCGTAGCGTTAATGTGCCAGCGTAAGTGCGCGTAATTCAAATTAGGCAGGTAGGGGGCATGTTGTATTGAAATTAACCGTAACCCCACGTAAATGACGCGCCAAACGAAAATTACGCCGCAAATACTCATTGGTTTCGACGTGAACGTAACTTACGCAAAGTCTATTCGCAAACATTTTACGCAAACGACGTAAAATTTGACGCTGTCCTGACGTCCATACTTAACATTACGTACGCCTCATATAGCAGGGGTTACTTTACGCCGGACTTACGCTTACGCAAACGACGTAAAAAAAATACGACGGGCCGCAAGTACGTTTGTAAATCGGCGTATCTAGCTCATTTGCATATTCGACGCATAAATCGACGGAAACGCCACCTAGCGGCCAGCGTAAATATGCAACTAAGGTACGACGACGTAAGAGACTTACGCCGGTCGGATCTAAGACAAATCTATGTGTAATTGATTCTAAGAATCAGGCACATAGATACGACGCCGCTCACTCAGAGATACGACGGCGTATCTGGAGATACGCCGTCGTAACTCGTACTTGAATCTAGCCCTAAGGGTCTATCATAGGTGTATTTTATAGGATAGAAGCAAAAAGCAGAAGAAACACACAATGCAAATGTTATAAATAGAGTTGCAGATCAGTGAGTAAAATTAATATTTGATCCCTTACCAACCAATAATAATTCTCCCCCCATAGACTGGCTACAGGGGGCGCTCATGTGGTACACAGATTAGTCCTGTCAATGTAAGAAGGTTCTCCTAACGACAACACTTTATGTGTATAAAAGACACCTGTCCACAGAATCTCTTCCCTCCAATCACATCTCACCATCATGGGGAAGACCAAAGATCTGTCAGAGGACGTCGGGGAGAAGATTGGAGACCTGCACAAGGCTGGAATGGAAGCTTGGTGAGGAGAGAACTGTTGGAGCGATTCTTCGCAAATGGAAGAAATACAAAATAACCATCGATCTCCTTGATCTGGAGCTCCATGCAAGATTCCTCCTCATGGGGTGAGGATGATGGATGAATAATGGAGGCTTCACCTCCCTGTTTTTCGAAGAGACATGCTGGAGGGGGTGTGGCACAGCCTGTGACTGGCAGAAACCCGCCCACACCATGTTATTGCCAAAAAATATATAAAGATTTGATTTCAAATATTTATCTTTATGACAATTTATAACAGTTTATTGATATTGACTTTCTATTTTATATTTTTACTCTGTATTTCAAAGGCTGATTTTTTTCTATTTTGAACATGTGACCAGCAGAAGACTACTGTGAGACAGTTGGGTCATGTGACAGCTGGATATCAATTAGAAAACGGGTACTTAGATGTTTTTATTATTAAAACGATTACAGTGCCGTCATCCACATACAGAAAGAGAAGGGACAATGTTTAGCCTCACTTTAAGGCCCCGTACACACGATCGGATTTTCCATTGAAAAAACCTCGGGATGGGTTTTCTGACGGAATTCCGCTCAAGCTTGGCTTGCATACACACGGTCACACAAAAGTTCTCTGAACGAGCTGAGAAAATTAAGTTCAGTGCTTCCAAGCACGCGTCGAAATGTTTCCGAGCATGCATCAAAATTGCTACTGGCGATCGGAACTTTTCCCGCCTGAAAAATTGAGAACCAGCTCTCAATCTTTTGCTGGTGGAAATTCCGACAGCAAAAGTCCGATGGAGCATACACACAGTTGGAATTTCCGACCAAAAGCTCACATCGGACTTTTGCTGGTGGAATTTTTGACCGTGTATACACGGCATAGGGCCCAGTTCACCCGCAATTCCACGTGTTGCATATAGGGGCAGCACGTTCACTTCAATGGGCTGCCTTATGCGCATTGGTCACCCAAAAGAAGCTCCTGCTCCTCTTTTTGGGCAACAGGCTTTACGCAAATTTTTAAAGGTGTGTTTTTCAGCAATTGCATCGCGATTCTGTTGCGCGACAATCACAGCAAAATCGCAGTTGCGTTCACAAATAACTAAATTATGCAATATTTTGAGTTGTACAGTGAGGGGAAAAAAATTTGGACCTCCTTGCTGATTCTTTACGTTTGCCCACTGACAAAGAAATGATCAGGCTACAATTTTAATGGTCAGTTTATAATAACAGTGAGAGACAGAATAACAAAAATATCCAGAAAAACGCATTTAAAAAAAGTTATAAATTGATTTGCATCTTAATAAGTGAAATAAGTATTTGATCCCCTATCAATCAGCAAGATTTGTGTCTCCCAGGTGTTTTCTTTACAGGTAACGAGCTGAGATTGGGATCACTGTGTCTCAAAGAAGCAATCAATCCGATTCCAATCTCTCCACCATTTTTTTATTTATTTTTTCTATTGAAAAGCCTGTGGCGTGCATAACACAGCCCAAAAACTTCACCCATGCAGGTAAGAAGAGTGAAACACAAAAAACTGTGACGGGTGCATCGTCAAATGGTCCTCCGAAAAGGACCCAACCCTGATCCCCCGGGGCGTTAGGCTCCCGGCAGGGACTAGAGTAATCTGTGGTCCGTGCAGCCGAAACCGACACAGACCCAACTTCCTTGGAGGGTCTGCCGAAACAGAACCCCCCTCGGTGAGGCTCCCCCGAAGGGAGACCCCATGAGAGCAGGCGAACTAAGCCAGAAGGCCATGTCCACCTACTCCCAAGATGTTCAGGGCTGGACCGAGGACCAGCACCCTACTAATCACACACAAAGGTGTACAGAAAGTGCACCAACAGAAAAAGACATAAAATGACAAACAAGGGGGTAAAATAAAAAAGAAAGTGGGAAGAAGGAAGATGGGAGAGGTGTGTGGAAAGTGACCATTGTGCAATACGATGGCCAGCCCTCCAACCCTCCGGCCAGGAACAAAAATTCCCCTGTTCCTAGACAGAAGGCTCGGCCCTAGAGGCAGGTGGAAAAAGTGTGTTTGTGGATGAGTGCCCCCCAATCTCACCACCATGGGGAAGACCAAAGATCTGTCCAAGGATGTCGGGGAGAAGATTGTAGAGCTACACAAGGCTGGAATGGGCTACAAGACCATCGCCAAGCAGCTTGGTGAGAGGGTGACAACAGTTGGTGCGATTTATTACCAAATAAAAAAAAACACAAAATAACTGCCAATCTCCCTCAGTCTGGGGCTCCATGCAAGATCTCGCCTCGTGGAGTTTCATCAAGAGAGCGTTGAGGAAACAGCACAGAATTACGGCGAAAAAGGGAGAATTTTGACAATAATCTCAAGGAAGCTGGGAGCTTAGTCACCAAGAAAACAATTGGTGACACACTACGCCGTGAAGGACTGAAATCCTGCAGCGCCCTCAAGGTCCCCCTGCTCAAGAAATCACATGTACAGCTCATCTGAAGTCTGATAATGAACATCTGAATGATTCAAAGGAGAACCGGGGGAAAGTGTTGTGGTCAGATGAGACCAAAATCAAGCTCTTTGGCATCAACTCAACTCGTCGTGTTTGGAGGAGGAGTGCTGCTTATGACCCCAAGAACACCATCCCCCACCGTCATCCATGGAGAACACCATCCCCCACCGTCATCCATGGAGAACACCACCCCCCACCGTCATACATGGGGAACACCATCCCCCCACTGTCATACATGGAGAACACCATCCCCCACCGTCATCCATGGAGAACACCACCCCCCACCGTCATACATGGGGAACACCATCCCCCCACTGTCATACATGGAGAACACCATCCCCCACCGTCATCCATGGAGAACACCACCCCCCACCATCATACATGGGGAACACCACCCCCCACCGTCATCCATGGAGAACACCACCCCCCACCGTCATACATGGGAAACACATCCCCCACTGTCATCCATGGAGAACACCATCCTCCCACCGTCATACATGGAGAACACCATCCTCCCACCGTCATACACGGAGAACACCATCCTCCCACCGTCATACACGGAGAACACCATCCCTCATCGTCATACATGGAGGTAGAAACATTATGCTTTAGGCGTGTTTTTCTGCTAAGGGGACAGGACAACTTCACTGCATTAAAAGGACGGGGTCATGTGCCATCAAATCTTGGGTGAGAACCTCCTTCCCTCAGCCAGGACATTGAAGATGGGTCATGGGTGGGTATTCCTCTACATCTAGAGGAAAAAAGATTTCCCCTCCAAATACGGAAAGGTTTCGTCACAGTAAGAGCTGTGAAAATGTGGAACAGACTCCCTCCAGAGGTGGTTCTGTCCAGATCAGTAGATTGCTTTAAGAAAGGCCTGGATTCTTTCCTTAATGTACATAATATAACTGAGTACTAAGATGTGTAGGTAAGTTGATCCAGGGTAAATCCGATTGCCTCTCAGGGGATCAGGAAGGATTTTTTTTCCCCTGCTGTAGCAAATTGGATCATGCTCTGCTGTTTTTTTTTTTGCCTTCCTCTGGATCAACTGTGGGTATGAGTTGGGTATATGTGATATACTGTGTTTTTTTATTTTGTTTCTTTATTTTTTTATGGTTGAACTGGATGGACTTGTGTCTTTTTTCAACCTAACTATGTAACAATGACCCAAAACACAGGAACCAAGGCAACAAAGGAGTGGCTCAAGAAGCAGCACATTAAGGTCCTGGAGTGTATGCAAGTGGTATCTCGTGCCAAAATAATTCTGTGGTGCTAAGTTAAAGAGCTGCTACCCTAAAATAATCAATGATTACCTGAAATTGGAATAGGGGGTTGGTGCGCTACCCCCTATAGCGCACCCACCCCCTATTCCAAGGTCCTGGAGTGGCCTAGCCGGTCTCCAGACCTTAATCCCATAGAAAATATGTGGAGGGACCTGAAGGTTCGAGTTACCAAACGTCAGCCTGGAAACCTTAATGACTTGGAGAAGGATCTGCAAAGAGGACAAAATCCCTCCTGAGATGTGTGAGGGAAACTGGAGGCCAACTCCAAGAAATGTCTGACCTCTGTAATTACCAACAATGGTTTCTCCACCAAGTACAGAGGCCCCGTACACACGACCGAGTTTGTCGGCAGAATCCAGCGAGAACCTCGATGGGAGACGTATTATGCCGAGAAAACCGGTCGTGTGTACACCTTTCGCCGAGCATCCCATCGGGAAGCTCGTCGAGCCAAAAAGAGAGCATGCTCTCTATTTCCTCGTTGTTCAATGGGGAAATTTGGCTCGATGAGCTTTTCGACAGCTGAACGGGAACCTCGACGGGCGGAACGATGAGTTTAGCACGACGAGTTTCTCGGTCGTGTGTGCGGGCCTCAGTCATGTTTTGCGAAGGGTTCACATACTTATTTCACTCATTAAAATGCAAATCAATTTATATCTTTTTTGAAATGCGTTTTTTTTCTGGATATTTTTTGTTGTTATTCTGTCTCTCACTGTTAAATTAAACCGACCATTAAAATGATAGACTCGTCATTTCTTTGTCAGTGGGCAAACATACAAAATTAGCAGGGGATCAAATGCGTTTTCCCCCCCTCACTGTATCCGAAGCGTACTCTTAGTTCCCATTTGTATATATTATGAACATGTCTCTCTGCCAGCCGTAGGACTGTGCTTGTAATGAAATGTTCCTCCCCCATTGCACCTCTCTTCCTTCTTAGAAATTAATTGAGCTTTTTGCCGTCTTCTCTGCTTGCCGTGCCGTGTAATGGGGACGGGTTATCTCTACATCCCCGGACGAAATGGGACTTTATACAAACTCATTTTCGGCCTTATTTCTGGAAATTGCTCCAGTTATGTTTTTTAGCCGGTAATAGAGCTCCCCTCGCTCAGCAGATAAACTCCACGAGATGTGTTCAATTAATTCTGCAGGAAAGTTACCGGCTCTGGGCGAGTTTGATTTAAAAGCTGAACTTTAATCTGCTTGTATTTTTGCTTTCGCTGGTTCCTCCCCCCTCCATCAACATGCTAATGATATTTAAAAAAAAAAAAAAAAAAAAAATATTCCCCTTTTTCATTATATACAGTGGAGAAAATGATTGTCTCCCCTGCAGATTGTAGAAGTTTGCCCACTTACATAGAAATGAAGGGTCTATAATTGTTATCATAGGTGTATTTTATATGATAGAGAAAGAATATCAACCAAAAAAAAAACACAGGATACAAATGTTATAAATGGAGTTGCCGTTCAGGGAGTAAAATAAGTATTTGGTCCCCTTAGTAGTTGGTGGAGAAACCCTCGTTGGGAAGCACAGAGGTCAGACGTTTCTTGTAGTTGGTGACCAGATTTGCACACATTTCAGGAAGGGATTTTGGTCTACTCTTTACAGATATTCTCTATATCCTTAAGGTTTCTTGGCAACTCAAAGTTTCAGCTCCCTCCATACATTTGCTATAGGATTAAGGTCTGGAGTTTGGTTAGTCCACTCCATGACTTTTTAATGTGCTTCTTCTTAAGCCACTCCTTTGTTGCCTTGGCAGTATGTTCTGGGTCATTGTCATGCTGGAAGACCCATCCATGACCCATCAGGTTTGCACACATCTCAGGAGGGATTTTGGTCCTCTCTTTACAGATCTTCTCTAAATCCTTAAGGTTTTCTGGCTGTCGCTTGGCAACTTGAAGTTTCAGCTCCCTCCATAAATCTTCCATAGTATTAAAGTCTGTTTTGGGTCATTGTCATGTTGGAAGACCCATCCACAACCCATGTTCTGGCTGAGGGAAGAAGGTTCTGCTCCAAGATTTTACAATACATGGCCTCGTCCCTTGGCCCCTCAATGTGGCAAAGTCGGACTGTACCTTTAGCAGAGGAACAGCCCCAAAGCATCATGTTTCACCTCCGTGGTTGACTGTAGGGATGATGTTCTTAGGGTCATAGCACTTTTCTTCCTCCAAACACGGCCAGTCAAGCTAATGCCAAAGAGCTCAATTTTGGTCTCATCTATTAACACCACTTACTCCCAATCCTTCTCTGAATCATTTAGATGTTCATTGGCAAACTTCAGATGGGCATGTACATGTGCCTTCTAGAGCAGGGTTCCCCAACCCCTGGGCTGTGGCCTATTAGCAGCCGGGCCGTGAAGTCTGCACTGTGTGAGGTGCGGCGGGGGGCAAGCAGAGAGATAACATCTCTCACCGCCTGACCCGATCCAAGTACTTCCGCCCACACAGTGGTGCTACTGTTGGGGAGGGACGCTGAACACAACCTCTCCCTTCTCCCCCTGTATCTGCTGCTGGAAAGTGATCACCACCTTCTCACCCTGAGCCTCCAGAACTACGACAGGGGTGGGGCAGAGGTCTTGAACCCTCTGTCTGGTGACCAGCGCTTTAGCTGGGGAAGTTCTTTACAACTCCACAGATACTGCCCTTGGTGCTGGGCAGAGCACAGTGAAGTTTGGCCCTGATAGCAGCTCTTCTGCTGGAGGCTCCTCAGGTTGTTCTTCCTCAGCAGAAAAGTCTATTAAGTCTGGGGACAGAGGTTCACCATCTCCTGTCCATGGAACCCAGAAGATGCTATAAGTACCGGGCAGAAGTTAGCAGGGCTCTGCCCTGCGGTCAGCACTTCAGCTTTGGGAATGGCAAACTCCAGATTTTCCACTGCCGATTCTCTGGCATGCTGCTGGACAGGCACATTCCTCCATTCAAGATCATCCCATGCAGAAACAGGATCATCAAGGTCAGTCAGCACTTGCTGCATCTGCCATAAGACCTCCGCGTCTATAGCTGCGGGGGTAGGTTGGCAAAGCACACGGTTACTCTGCCACATTGCCGACTCTTCAGCCAGGACTTCAGAGTTGTCAGCTGGTATTTCCTGATAGTCCCAGGCAAAGGGAGCCCAGCCCTGGCGCCGAGCAGAGTCTAGCAGCCGTCTGTAGGCGATCTCCAGCTCCCATTCCTGAACGGCCAGAAACTCCAAATCTTCCAGTGTCCAGTGCACTTCCAAGATGTTCAGTAGCCCTTCTCTGAAATCCGTGATTTCGTCCAACCGCCTCTCCAAATCACCCCCAAAGTTAGAGTCCTCTGTCAGCTTCACATACAACAGTCCCAGGCCGCCGTAGCTTAAGCCTTCAGTTGGGCTGTGATCCGCTATCCTGGGAAGTGCTTGGGATACATGCCACCAAAGAGCTCTGTAGCTCTCATCCAGCTGCCCAGACCAGCCTGCTTAATTCAGCCGTCTGTTCCTTGTGCGTTTTTTTGCGTTTTTTCTCCCAACAACAGCACCCACAATCCATACTGCGACCAGTACCTTTCGTGGTTGGAGGGGAGAGCTTTTCCCTTGTGTCACTGCTCACAGGCTAGCGCTTCCTTCCAGAGTTTGCAGCGGATAGAATCAAACCAGACCGAGGACGATTGATGGTTGTTTTGTATTTCTTCTATTTGTAAATAATCGCTCCAACAGTTTTCTTCTCGCCAAGCTTCTTGCTGATGGTCTTGTAGCCTTGTGCAGGTCTACAATCTTATCCCTGGTGTCCTCTGACAGATCTTTGTTCTTGCCAATGATGGTGAGGTGTGATTGCAAGAAAGATTCTGTGGACAGATTTTGCCTCATGGGGCAAGGATGGTCATAAGAAAAGTGAGGGATCCACCCAGAACTACACGGGAGGAGCTTGTGAAGGATCTCAAGGCAGTTGGGACCACAGTCACCCAACAAACCATTGGAAACACAATACACCACCATAGATTGAAATCCTGCAGCGCCCCCTCCTCAAGAAGGCAAATGTACAGGTCCCTCTGTAGTTTGCCGATGAACAGCTAAATGATTCGGAGGAGGATTGGGAGAAAGTGCTGTGCTCAGATGAGACCAAAATTGAGCTCTTTGGCATTAACTTAACTCGTTGGCTTTGGAGGAAGAAAAAAGTTGACTATGACCCCAAGAACACCACCCCTACAGCCATGCACGGAGGTGGAAACATTATGCTTTTAGGCGGTTTCTCTGCTAAAAGATACATGCCGACTTTGCCGCATTGAGGGGCCAATGGACAGGGCCCCTCGATGTATTGTAAAATCTTGGATGAGAACCTTCTTCCCTCAGCCAGAACACTGAAGATGGGTCATGGATGGGTCTTCCAGCCTGACAATGACCCAAAACATACCGCCAAGGCAACAAATGAGCGGCTTAAGAAGAAGCACATTAAAAAGTCACTAGCCAAACTCCAGACCTTAATCCTATATAAAATGTATAGAGGGAGCTGAAACTTCAAGTTGCCAAGCGACATCCAAGAAACCTTAAGGATTTAGAGAAGATCCGTAAAGAGTCGTCGACAAAAATCCCTCCCTGAGATTTGTAGAAATGTCAGACCTCTGTGCTTCCCAACAACGGTTTCTCAACCAAGTACTAAGTCATGTTTTGCTTGGGGATCAAATACTTATTTTACTCACTGAACTAAAACTCAATTTAAAACATTTGTATTGAGTGTTTTTTCTGAATTTTTGGTTGATATTCTGTCTCTATCATATAAAATACACCTATGGTAACAATTATAGACCCTTCATTTCTTTGTAAGTGGGCAAAATCAAAATAATATTTTTTGCCACTGTACCTTATTGTAGGTCTCTGTGCGTCTCATTGCGATGCAGACAGATCATGGTTGGTGGGAGGGGCTGGCGGGATGCTTTACATAGCTAAAACATGACAGCACCCTGCCTCAGTACAGCCCTCAGTTCTGATGCAAGCAGTGGGCTGGCTCTTGGGAGGAGTTATGCAAATACTAAAATGCCTTGCTAGGCAGAGGAGTGGGTGTTCCTAACTATTTGCATAGATGTCAATATTGTCCATCTGGTGGCACTCAGAACTGAATTGTCTCATGACTATCAGATGTTTTATCACAAATCTCTGGGGTGGAATTGAGCAAAGAAAAATGCCTGAAAGTAAGCCGTCATCAAGCCCCCAAGACCCCTCCAAATTAAAAAAGACAGCCTAGAGACCTTAGAGTTTGAAGTTTTTTGGGTGGAAGGGACATTCTGGCCTGGGAAATATACAGGACCAGCCCCAGATACTCCAACTGGTAAGTCAGAACTAGCAACTATTGTTAAAGATTTAGCATGGTTTAAACACCACAGAGTATTGTTTCTGACCATGTCCACCTCTTTATGACTACAGTGTCCCCATCTTCTGATGGCTCCTTCCAGCATGATAATTTCACCATGTCACAAAGCTTCAATCATCTCACCAGTGGATAATGAGGTCACCGCACTCCGATGGCCTCCACATCTTAATCCAACATGGCACCTTTGGGATGTGGTGGGAAATTGGCATCATGGATGTGAAGCCGACAAATCTGCAGGAACTGTGTGATGCCATCATGTCACTAGGGACCAAAATCTCTGAGGAACTTTTCCAACACCTTGTTGTATCTATTCCACCAAGAATGCATTAAGGTGAAAAAACACCTTGCAGTGTCTGGCCCCCCAGCCCCCACGTTTTACTTACCTGAGCCCCACATTTCAGTGGGCAAGTCCCCGCCGTCTTTCTCCCCTTGGAGTCCCGGCTTTGATTGGATAGATTGATAGCAGCGCAGCCATTGGCTCCCGCTGCTGTCAATCAAATTTAATGATGCGGGGGCTGGGCTAAGTCATACACTCAGTGTCTATGGACACAGAGTGTATGGACACAGAGCGCGTCGGCAAGGTAACCCCCTCGGGAGAGAGCTTCCCAGAGGTGGTTACCTAACGCAGGGAGGAGCCGCGAGAGCCGCCGTGGGACCCCAGGACAGGTGGATCGGGGCCACTCTGTGAAAAACGAACTGCACAGTGGAGGTAAGTATGACATGTTTTTTTTTTTTTTTTTAAAAGGGAACCTTTAGTGTCACTTTAAGGCAGTTCTGAAATAGAGAGTAAGGGCAAAAGGGGGTCCAACCGGATACTAGCAAGGTGTACCTAATAAAGTGGCAAGCTAGGGTATATGGTTCTTGTGGGATGGGATGGCATTGTTTGACATTATTTAACCACTTAAGCCCCAGGCCAATAGGCAGCTAAAGGACCTTGCCCCTTTTTGCGATTCGGCACTGTGTCGCTTTAACTGACAATTGCGCGGTCGTGTGACGCGGCTCCCAAACAAAATTGATGTCCTTTTTTTTCCACAAAAATAGAGCGACAATTTTGAAAAAAACAAAACAATATTTTTTACATTTTGCTATAATAAATATCCCCCAAAAATATATAAAAATATTTTTTTTCCTCAGTTTAGGCCGATACGTATTCTTCTACATATTTTTTGCTAAAAAAATCGCAATAAATGTTTATTGATTGATTTATTGATGTTTATTTATTGATTGGCTTGCGCAAAAGTTATAACGTCTACAAAATAGCAATTTTATGGCATTTTAATTAATATATTTATTTTTTACTAGTTATGGTGGACACATCAGACACTTTTACAACTATTTTGGGGCCATTGTCATTTTTACAGCGAAAAGTGCTATAAAAATGCACTGATTACTGTAAAAATTAAACTGGTAGTGAAGGGGTTAACCTGTAGGGGGCGCTGAAGGGGTTAAGTGTTTCCTAGGGAGTGGTTACTACTGTGTGGGGGTGTGGCTTTGCGTGTGACGTAACTGATCGTCGTTCCCTATGACAGGGAACAGACAATCAGTGGCAGTCACACTAGTAAGGATGGGGAAAGGTTTGTTTACACTTACCTCTCCCTGTTCTTCAGCTCTGTGACCCGATCGCGGGTCCCAAGGGCGTGGTCGTGGAGCACCCACGGCTGGGCTCTTAAAGGCGACGTACAGGTACGCGCTTGTGTCCAGCCGTGCCCTTTTGCCGTGGTTAAAAAGACCAGTGGGGTTGCACTCACAGGGCCGGATTCTCGTTGCTGGCGGCGTAGCGTTTCCTATTTACACTACGCTGCCGCAACTTACAGGAGCAAGTGCCGTATTCTCCAAGCACTTGCTCCGTAAATTGTGTAAATAGTGTAAATTGGCTGGCGTATCCCTGCGTAATTCAAAGGGGGCGGCTTGTATTTAAATTAAGCGCGCCCCCGCGCCGAACGAACTGCGCATGCGTCGGCCGTACACGTAGCCCAGTGCGCATGCTCCATATTACACCGCAAATACACTGGTTTCGACGTGAACGTAATTAACGCACAGCCCTATTCGCGACGAGTTACGTAAACGACGTAAAAACACGACGATGTCCCGACGTCCATACTTAACATGGCTTACGCCGGACCTACGCAAGGTTACCCCTCATATAGCAGAGGTAACCTTACGCTTACGCAAACTGCGTAAACTACGACGACGGCGTGCAAATACGTTCGGAATTCGGCGTATCAGGCTCATTTGCATATTCGATGCAGAAATCTACGGGAACGCCAACTAGCGGCCAGCATAACATTGCAACTTAGATCCGACGGTGTAAGTGACTTACGCAAGTCGGATCTAAGCAAAATCTATGCGTAACTGATTCTAAGAATCAGTCGCATAAATACGACGGCCCTGAAACAGAGATACGGTGTAAGTGACTTACGCAAGTCGGATCTAAGCAAAATCTATGCGTAACTGATTCTAAGAATCAGTCGCATAAATACGACGGCCCTGAAACAGAGATACGACGGCGTATCTCAGCAGAGAATCTGGCCCACAGTGTTTTTCTCTTCTCCCATATAGGTGGGGAAAGATTACATCAAAGAAAATTGACATATCTCGTATCGTAATTTTTTCATGCAGCGAACGAGGTTGTAGGTTTTCTTTATCCATATCCCCTAAAAACAAAAAAAGCATTTTAAAAAGAAAATAAAAATAGCCAAAGCTGTCAAAATTCAATCTCATTTGTTTAATGTTTTTTTTTTTTCTTTCAGAAGGAAGGGGAGAAAGAATAAAGTTACAAGAAGATTTTTTTTGTTTTGTTTCTTTTTTAATATTTTTCTTTTTACAATGTTAAACTAAAACAGTTCTAGGCTACATGTGTTAAGTATATCTAGAACACAAAAAATGGTTAAATAAGATTTTTTTTCTTTTTTTTTTTCTTTTTAAAGATACAAGAAATTAAACTTTTTTTTTTTATTTAATTTTTTTTTTCCTTACATTTAACAAACTTCACAGAACAGATACTGCAAAGGAACAACCCAATAAAATATCAGCATGTGGCAAACTGTCCGTAATCCACAATATTCGCGGTAGTGTTTGCTCTTCAGCCACCCTTTTTTTTTTTTATTTAACCTTGTGCCCAGAAAAATCGTAGAAACGAGGACGAGGCCTCTTATCTTCAATGTTAAAGGAAGTGGGGGGGGGGGGGTTGGGTTTCTAGGGGTCCTCTGAGTGCTAGGTATATAAACCTAATAAGGGTGTCTACTGGATTTATCTACCGTCGGATGGGATCTGTGAAAAACATAGTGGTTTTGTGGCTTTTTTTTATTATTATTATTATTATTTTTTTCCAAGACGGACAACCGCAGAAGATACGTGGATCCCTCAATAACTGTTGAGAGAAGGTCGTTTCCTGAAAGAAAACATGAAACTGAAAAACTCTTATTTGTGATAAAACAAAAATAAAAAGGTGGGGATCACACAACCCTTTTTTTTTTAATCATGCTACATGGATACAAATAGTTGGTCACAGGTCAGAATTCTTCGGGACAAGCCATCAGCTCTCTTTCAAAAATAAAACTTTCCTAAAAACCACCTTACTCTCTCTCTCTCTCTCTCTCTCTTTCTTTCTTTCTTGAAACGACTGACAATAACTTAAAAAAAAAAAAAACACGACTGCAATTCCCTTGAGTGCGTAAGTGCAGACAGACGTGAAAAAAAAAAAAAGAAACGAAAACGGGTGTATGAATTCTTCGACAAGTTAAAAAACAGTCATTAGCGATTTTACTAGCAAAGGGTGATTTTTGAACATGAATTTGTTTTTGTCAAAGTGCCGTCAATAATGAGGAACGGGATCACGAAAAAAAAAAAAAAAAAAACACAACAACTTTGATGTGAAACAGTCTTAGAGAATAGTGAACTCGACTGAGCCTTTAAGACAGTAATAAAGGAGAGAGATACTCGTAAGGACCGCCTCTGAGGTTCTTTTTATAAAAACTTCTTGGTAAGTAAAAGCCTTTCTCTTCATTCTGATGATGGTCACCTTCACCCACCTTAAAAAGATTCTCTCTCTCTTGGGGATTGCATGGTATAACCAGTCAGATCTCATTTAGGAGAGAGAAACTCTTAAGGACCGCCTCTGAGGTTCTTTTTATAAAAACTTCTCGGTAAGAAAAGGCTTTCTTCTTCATTCTGATGATGGTCACCTTCACCCACCTTAAAAAGATTCTCTCGCTCTTGGGGATTGCATGGATTAACCAGTCAGATCTCATTTAGGAGAGAGAAACTCTTAAGGACCGCCTCTGAGGTTCTTTTTATAAAAACTTCTCGGTAAGTAAAGACTTTCTTCTTCATTCTGATGATGGTCACCTTCACCCACCTTAAAAAGATTCTCTCGCTCTTGGGGATTGCATGGATTAAACCAGTCAGATCTCATTTAGAAGGGAGATACTCGTAAGGACCTCCTCTGAGGTTCTTTTTATAAAAAATTCTTGGTAAGTAAAAGGCTTTCTCTTCATTCTGATGATGGTCACCTTCACCCACCTTAAAAAGATTCTCTCTCTCTCTCTCTCTTGGGGATTGCATGGATTAAACCAGTCAGCTCTCATTTACTACATACATTTTTTATTTATTATTTTTCTCCTGAGCCCATTACAGACCTCCCACCCCCAAGCTGCATAGAGTCATGGCCGACTAGCCCTTTTTTTTTTTTTGTTTCACAAGCCTAACGTTGGAGGCGAAGGATTGTGAAAACTCTAAAAAGGAGGGGGTTGGATGTGGTTGTTCCTCAACAGTGTTACTGCATTTCGTTTGCTACAAATATGTCTGCCCCCCTACCTCCCCTCCCACCCCTCTTGATATAGGTATATCTACAGAAAGTGTAGTCTGTAGGCTTCAGCGTGGCTATTGTGCTGCAAGTTAGCCTTATTTGTCCACAAAGACCAATACTTGGCAAATTGCAAACGAAAGCCAATCAGGTTAAGGCTACCAGGGAGGTTGGGGGGGTGTGTCGTAGTCAGCTCTTGTACTGCTAAAGTCGCCTTCGTTGGTTGGCGAGTGAGCGATATGGCACCGACGAGAGGTTGATGAGAAGACAGCGAATGCCAATTTTTATTTTTTTAATTTGGTGGTACTTAAATAACCTGATAACCTGACTGGGAGGTCGTCCCTGCCCAGTCAAATCCCTGATGCTGTTAATAGTAACACTCAAAACGCGCAATTCTATAAAGACAGAAGCGACCAACAGGATCTTTCGCTATCACACAACGGTGGACGTAAAAACAAGAAAAATGTAGCGTATCTCTGCCAAAACAAAAAAAAAGTGAAGGAGATGGACCAGCGATAGAACAGTCTGGAATACGACTTTTATGATTTTTTTTTAAAACTGTAACGGAAACATGAACATAGCATTACCTATAACATTAAATAAACTTCTGGTGGTTTCATAATGGCCGGCGACGGCTGCCTGGCCAACATTTATCCACTACCATTCTTTCAAATTCTTTCATAGTACCTGCACAGTTTTTTTTTGTTGTTTTAAAAATAAAAATAGGAAGGAACCTGACTGGCTGTAGTCTGTCACTTGCTCAGTAGTGAGAGCCTGCTTGACTTTGTCCTAAATAAGGCTAACATTAGTGAACTAAGAGAAACAGCATTTGGTTGGAGGTTGTGGCACTCAGGAACACCCTTCGCCGATGCGCTGGCAGGACCTGCCCACTTTGCGGTCTAGTTTCACCATCTTCATAATGGCCTCTTCGCGTCCGCGGCCCATGTGGTCGAATGTGCAGTCGTGCTGTTCCGGTAGGCGATGTAACATACAGAACACGTAACCTGCAGGAGGCAAAAATAGGAGTGTTAGAACACAGACCCGTGAAATTAGGAAATAAATACAATAAAGCAGGGCTCAACAAACCCCAAGTGCCAGGTCGCATTGGCGCCTAGAATTACCAGGCTGGCGCCTGGGCTAGACTCCGGCAGGTGTCTTGTCCCCATTTCCCCCCCACCTGGCGGGTGCACGGACTAAGATGCCGCTCTGGCCAGTAATTGAGGCCGCGCCATTGCGGCCTGCTGAAGCGAGGTGCCCTGCTCGCTCTGTTGACTGAGGGCATTGCCCTTGCATTGCTTACACTGCAGGGGAACTGGTGCCCTCTTCTGGTGGCCGGGACTGCTACAAGCAATCACTGGCTGCGCCGAGGGCTTCCTCTGCCTGACAACTGGTTGGAGTTGCGGGCTTGATCTGGTGCCCATAATGATGAGTGGACAGGATTTGTGGGGCAGCTGGTTGGAACAGCTTTAGTTCCATTTACACACCCCCTCCCCCACAAAGAGGGAAACAGTTTTCTGTGTAAATTTGTGAGGTCCACCTAAGCTCTACCTGGACTTGTCTGTCCACAACCTGGCTTGGATGGCTTCATTCCCATCCTCAGGATTTATGGAGGACTATCAGTTGCCATAATGTATATATGTAGGAGAGTGTTGCCAAATGCAGAAGAAAGCCCATGTGTAGGATGCATTTCCTAATGTGTTCCTCACAGATTTGCACAGGTTTAGACCTCAAAATAGTGTGATGAATCATAACAGAGAGTAGGACCGGCACAGCCAGAGGAAGATGGGTCCAGTACCTCCTTACAAGTCTCACTTGTGAGGAAGGCATTCAAACACGTCCTACACATGGCCTTCTGGTCCAACATTTAAAGACCTGAGAAAGGAAGTTAGGCCGCGTACACGTACGAGAACCTTGTCGGGCTAAACCCATCGTTCCGCCCGACGAGGTTCTCGGCCGGCCGTCGAGTTCGTCGACCAGGCTGTCGAAAAAGGCGTCGAGCCATTAGTCCCGATGGCCCGTCGAGGAAATAGAGAACCTGCTCTCTATTTTGGCTCGATGCCTCGCTCGGCAGTTTGCTCGGCGAAAACGTACACACGATCGAGCTTCTCGGCAGAATATGGATCCCAGCGAGCTTCTCGCTGGATTCTGCCGAGAAGCTCGGTCGTGTGTATGGGGCCCGACTCAGAAATTCCAAAACTTGTTGACTTTCTAAGCAATACCCTCGATGAAGGGGGTTACTCGGAAATCTCAAAAGGTGTTGGCTTTGTAATGGATACTGTGAATAATAAAATTTATATTTGGAACCCAATAGTTTTCTAGCACTCTCATTAATATATATGTGGCATGTTTCCAATCTAGGCCGATTCCCTTTAACAACATGTCAGTGATGGCGTGTAACGTGTCACCATCCGACTAGAATAGTAGGATTGGGGTTTGGTCTCTTTCGGTTCTTCCTCTATTGAATACTCTCTGATTTTGAGTCCATTTCACTCTCATTGTAGACATCCTCATTTGTTGCCCTTTTGGTAGACCCCTTGATCCTGCCCCCATCTGCAGACCCCCTGATTCTGTGCCCTTTCTACCTCCATTGTAGACCCCCTGACTTTTGTACCAATTCTACCGCTATTGTAGATCCCCTGATTCCGTGCCAGTTCTGCCACTGTTGTAGATCTCCTGATTTTGAACCCATCAGCCCTTATTTGCCGACCCCCCCCGAATCCATGCAAATTCTGCCCTCCATTTGCAGACGCTATGATTTCGCACTCATTCTACCCCCAACAACAGACCCCCCGATTCTGCATTCATTCTAACCCCTAACCTCCTGATTCCAATGCCCACTGTGCCCCCTGTTGATTCTACCAACATCGTAGGCCTCCTGATTTTGTACCCTTTTTCAGACCCCCTGATCTCCCCCTCGCCATTTCCCCCTGTATCTCTCTGGAAGCCGAGGGCTTCCCCTGCCTGCTCTGCCTGACAACTGGTTGAAGGAGTTGCAGGCTTGATCTGGTGCCCATAACGATGAGTGGACAGGGATTGTGGGGCAGGTGGTTGGAACAGCATTAGTTCCATTTACACACCCCCTCGCCCACAAAGATGGAAACAGTTTTCTGTGTAAATTTAGGATCGGTTACTTTTGTCGTTGAAAAAAAAGGTATTCGTTAAAAAAACTAAAATCTGGCTCCTAACTTTTTTAGCTGGCTCCTAGTTTCAAAGTAAATTTGTCAAGCCCTGCAATAAAGGAAGGCGTACGAGGGTTTGTGAGGACCATCTAAGCTCTACCTGGGCTTGTCTGTCCACAACATGGCTTGAATGGCTTCATTTTGCAGACCCCCTGATGTCGCACTCGCCATTTCCCCACCATATCTCTCTGGAATTGGCATAGTGAATTAACACAACAGCAGCTAATAATGTTCAGGAGAAAATCTCGGAGAGGCATTACCAATACAGGCCGGCCTATAGAACCCGACGGAGCTATATATAACCCCCTCACCGAGTCCGACTGTGAAGGAAAAGCGATTACCAAGGTTCCGGCGGTCTAATCTCAAACTTGTTTTTCTGCAAGAATCAAAATGAATTTCCCACACCTGGTAATGAAATGCAGGGAACACATTACAAGGCTCCCCGTCCGTCCGCACAAAATGTCAGCATGTTAACAGCGGCGGCGGGTTAGCGTTCTGCATACCAAAAGGCGGCCAATGCAAACAATAAGCTAATGCCTGGGCTGTAAATACAAGAATCTCAATCACTTACACGGCTTTCCAGCCGGCACCAACCACAAACGCAATCGGCATGCCAATAATTCTGCCGAGGGACAAAGGAGAACATCCGGGATAGAGACCAAGATATCAACCTGGAGTCCCAATAACAGAAGAAAATATCCAGGAGGGCGAGAATGACAGTGCAGGAAAAACGCACCTTTCCACGTCCTCCAGCCAGGAAATGGGGCGGGGCTCTACCCGACTTGCTACAGCTTCTAATACACATTGTGAGACGCTCACAGTGTGCGGTGAAATCAGAGGAGGCCATTTCAGTCCAGGAGAGAAGGCGCTACAACTGTGCAAGTAGATATAAACCCAAACTGGAAGGCATTTAGTGTGCGCTGCGCATCACAAACAATTGCCTGTTTTCAGGCTTCTGCACCCTGATCTCCCGCACCCTCTTTCAGCCACTTCTGTGCCCCCCTTAGTCATATTCTCACCTGTACCTCCAACCCCAGTCATATGATCTGTACCCCCAACCCCAGTCATATTCTCACCTGTACCCCCAACCCCAGTTATATTGTCATCTGTACCCCCAACCCCAGTCATTCTTACCTGTACCCCCAACCCCAGTCATATTCTCACCTGTACCCCCAACCCCAGTCATATTTTCACCTGTACCCCCAACCCCAGTCATATTCTCACCTGTACCCCCAACCCCAGTCATATTCTCACCTGTACCCCCAACCCCAGTCATATTCTCACCTGTACCCCCAACCCCAGTCATATGATCTGTACCCCCTACCCCAGTCACATTGTCACCTGTACCCTCCCCACCCCAGTCATATTGTCACCTGTACCCCCAAACCCCAGTCATATCATCTGAACTCCCAACCCCAGTCATATTCTCACCTGTACCCCCAACCCCAGTCATATTCTCAACCTGCACCCCCAACCCCAGTCATATAATCTATACCCCCAACCCCAGTCAAATTCTTACCTGCACCGCGATTCTTTCATATATTCACCTGCCATCCATGTCATATTTTGAACCAGTTATCCCCCCAGTCATATTCTCACCTGTGCTCCCCCCAGTCATATTCTCACCTGTGCTCCCCCCAGTCATATTCTCACCTGTGCTCCCCCCAGTCATATTCTCACCTGTGCTCCCCCCAGTCATATTCTCCCCTGTACCCCCAACCCCAGTCATATTTTCACCTGTACCCCCAACCCCAGTCATATTCTCACCTGTACCCCCAACCCCAGTCATATTCTCACCTGTACCCCCAACCCCAGTCATATTCTCACCTGTACCCCCAACCCCAGTCATATTTTCACCTGTACCCCCAACCCCAGTCATATTCTCACCTGTACCCCCAACCCCAGTCATATGATCTGTACCCCCGACCCCAGTCACATTGTCACCTGTACCCTCCACCCCAGTCATATTGTCACCTGTACCCCCAAACCCCAGTCATATCATCTGAACCCCCAACCCCAGTCATATTCTCAACCTGTACCCCCAACCCCAGTCATATTCTCACCTGTGCTCCCCCCAGTCATATTCTCACCTGTGCTCCCCCCAGTCATATTCTCACCTGTGCTCCCCCCAGTCATATTCTCACCTGTGCTCCCCCCAGTCATATTCTCACCTGTGCTCCCCCCAGTCATAACCTCCCCTGTGCTCCCCCCAGTCATATTCTCCCCTGTGCTCCCGCCAGTCATATTCTCCCCTGTGCTTCCCCCAGTCATATTCTCACCTGTGATCCCCCAAGTCATATCCTCACCTGTGCTCCCCCCAGTCATATTCTTAATTGTGCTCCCCCAGTCATATCCTCACCTGTGCTCCCCCAGTCATATCCTCACCTGTGCCCACCAGTCATATTCTCACCTTTGCTCCCCCCAGTCATATTCTCACCTGTGCTCCCCCCAGTCATATTCTCACCTGTGCTCCCCCCAGTCATATTCTCACCTGTGCCCCCAAGTCATATCCTCACCTGTGCTCCCCCCAGTCATATTCTTAATTGTGCTCCCCCAGTCATATCCTCACCTGTGCTCCCCCCAGTCATATTCTCACCTTTGCTCCCCCCAGTCATATTCTCACCTGTGCTCCCCCCAGTCATATTCTCACCTGTGCTCCCCCCAGTCATATTCTCACCTTTGCTCCCCCCCGTCATATTCTCACCTTTGCTCCCCCCCGTCATATTCTCACCTTTGCTCCCCCCAGTCATATTCTCACCTTTGCTCCCCCCAGTCATATTCTCACATGTGCCCCCCCCCCCTCCAGTCATATTCTCACATGGGCCCCCCCCCAGTCATATTCTCACATGTGCCCCCCACCCATATTCTCACTTGTGCTCCCCCCAGTCATATTCTCACCTGTGCCCCCCACCCATATTCTCACCTGTGCTCCCCCCAGTCATAT
The DNA here is from genome assembly GCA_029574335.1 of Rana kukunoris. Taxonomy (NCBI): domain Eukaryota; kingdom Metazoa; phylum Chordata; class Amphibia; order Anura; family Ranidae; genus Rana; species Rana kukunoris. The sequence continues at coordinate 554,630,337 of CM056052.1, read as the reverse complement.
TCTCACCTGTGCTCCCCCCAGTCATATTCTCACCTGTGCTCCCCCCAGTCATATTCTCACCTGTGCTCCCCCCAGTCATATTCTCACCTGTGCTCCCCCCCCAGTCATATCCTCACCTGTGCTCCCCCCAGTCATATTCTCACCTGTGATCCCCCCAGTCATATTCTCACCTGTGCTCCCCCCAGTCATATTCTCACCTGTGCTCCCCCCCAGTCATATTCTCACCTGTGCTCCCCCCCAGTCATATTCTCACCTGTGCTCCCCCCAGTCATATTCTCACCTGTGCTGCCCCCAAGTCATATCCTCACCTGTGCTCCCCCAGTCATATCCTCACCTGTGCTCCCCCAGTCATATCCTCACCTGTGCTCCCCCCAGTCATATTCTCACATGTGCCCCCCCCCAGTCATATTCTCACCTGTGCCCCCCACCCATATTCTCACTCGTGCTCCCTCCCCTTCCCCAGTCATATTCTCACCTGCGCTCCCCCAGTCATATTCTCACCTGTGTTCCCCAAAGTCTTATTCTCACCTGTACCCCCCAGTCATATTCTCACATGTCCCCCCCCCAGTCATATTCTCACATGTGCCCCCCCAGTCATATTCTCCCATGTGCCCCCCCAGTCATATTCTCACCTGTGCCCCCAGTCATATTCTCACTTGTGCCCCCCAGCCATATTCTCACTTGTGCTCCCTCCCCTTTCCCAGTCATATTCTCACCTGCGCTCCCCCAGTCATATTCTCACCTGTGTTCCCCAAAGTCTTATTCTCACCTGTGTTCCCCAAAGTCTTATTCTCACCTGTGTTCCCCAAAGTCTTATTCTCACCTGTGTTCCCCAAAGTCTTATTCTCACCTGTACACCCCCCCCCCCAGTCATATTGTCAGTGGCTCACTCCATGCACAAGTATATGTGAAGTTTTGATATGGAAACAACCAACCTTTTATTTTCATCCAAATATTCGCTGTGGTGCTACAAGGACACCCACCTTTTTTTTTTATTCAAAAGATTCTTTATTGTAGAAGAACAAAGTTCCTGCAGTTTTCAAACTTTTACTTAATGATAAAGAAACAAAATAAATACAGAACAAAACCGTGTGGCAACGGTACAAATAAATAATAGAAAAAGCGGTCTGCAAGAGGAAGCGTAGAAGGTGCAGTCTTCCAGCATGACCCTGAGGAACTACAATACATTATAAACTGTAATTATGTGTAAGAATAAAATTGTTTACTTCAATCCTACTCTTCGGTAAAGAGTACATGCACACAAAAATATAAAAAGTGATAATAACAGTGATCTGTGTGTTCATTGGGGTATGTAGGGTGGGGGCTGGGCATGGTGGTGGTAGAGATCAATTATCTATCCTAGAGACCAGGGTAACCAAAGAGTCTATTAAACATTTGCCGTCCACATTTTTGTACGGAGGGCGGGGCTTCAATGCCCATTCACTGCACGTGTGTTCACGGACACCGGAGGTTTTTGTGCGGAGGACACGCTCCCAGCATCTTGGCTGAGCTGTCATACACTCACCGGCCACTTTATTAGGTACACCTGTTCAATTGCTTAGTAATACAAATTGCTAATCAGCCAATCACAAGGCAGGGACTCAATGCATTTAGGCATGCATCTAGACGTGATGAAGATGACTTGCTGACGTTCAAACCGAGCATCAGAATGGGGGAAGAAAGGGGATTTCAGTGACTTTGAGCGTGGGGTGGTTGTTGGTGGCAGACGGGCCAATCTGAGTATTTCTGGGATTTTCACACACAACCATCTCTCTGGTTTATAGAGAACGGTGGGAAAAGGAGAAAATATCCAGTGAGAGGCAGTTGTGTGGGGGAAAATGCCTTGTTGAGGACAGAGGAGAATGGGCAGAGTGGTTCCAGATGATAGAAAGGCAACAGTAACTCAAATAACCCCTCGTTACACCCAAAGTATGCAAAATACCATCTCTGAACACACAACACATCCAACCTTGGGCTACAGCAGCAGATCACACCGGGGGACAATCCTGTCAGCTAAGAACAGGAAAATGAGGCTACAATTGGCACAGGATCACCAAAATTGGACAAAAAAAGATTGAAAAAATGTTGCCTGGTCTGATGAGTCTGGATTTCCGCTGCAACATTCAGATGGTGGGGTCAGAATTTGGCGCATGGATCCATCCTGCCTTGTATCACCGGTTCAAGCTGCTGGTGGTGTAATGGTGGGGGGGGGGGGGGGGGGGGGGGGGGGGATATTTTCTAGGCACACTTTTGGCCCCTGAGTACCAAATAAGCATCGTTTATACACCACGGCCTACCTGAGTATTGTTGCTGAACATGTCCATCCCTTTATGACTACAGTGTCCCCATCTTCTGATGGCTCCTCCCAGCAGGATAATGTCACCATGTCACAAAGATCCAATCATCTCACCACTGGACAATGAGGTCACTGTCCTCCAATGGCCTCCACACCCACCACATCTCATCCAATAGAGACCCTTTGGGATGTGTTGGAATGTAAGATTGGCACCATGGATCAATCTGCAGCAACTGTGTGATGTCATCAGGTCACTATAGAGAAAAATCTCTGAGGAACGTTTTCAACACCTTGTTGTATCTATTCAACCAAGAATGAAGGCAGGTTTTTCCAGTCCCTGCTTTAGAGAATCCCCCCCCCCTCCAAAAGGGAAGATATTACCACCTCCATGCTTTAAAGTAGGAACAGTGTTATTTGGGATAGTGAGCTGTATTGCATTTCAACCAGAGACACATCGTTTGGTCCAATTTAGTCTCATCTGACCAGAACACATTTTTCCACGTGGCCTCCGAATCTTCAAGGTGCATTTAAGGTGGTCAGATGAGACAAAATTTGAATCTGGTATGGAGGTGGTACTATCCTGGTATGGAGGTGTCAGGAACCTGGTATGGAGGTGATACTATCCTGGTATGGGGGGTGGTAATATCATGGTATGGGGGTGCTACTATCCTGGTATGGAGGTGTCAGGAACCTGGTATGGAGGTGTCAGGAACCTGGTATGGGGGGTGGTAATATCCTGGTACGGGGGGGTGGTAATATCCTGGTACGGGGGGTGGTAATATCCTGGTACGGGGGGTGGTAATATCCTGGTATGGAGGTGTCAGCATGGACTGGAGCACTTGTCAGGAACGAAGAAAAATGAATGGGGCAAAATACCATCAAATGCGTGAGGAAAATCTGATGCCCTCTGACAGAAAGTTGTCCTGGTATGGAGGTGGTAATATTCTGGTATGGAGGTGGCAATATCCTGGCATGGAGGGGGTAATATCCTGGCATGGGGGGTGGTAATACCTTGATATGGAGGTGGTAATACCCTGGTATAGAGGTGATACTATCCTGGTATGGAGGTGGTAATATCCTGGTATGGAGGTGGCAATATCCTGGTTTTAGGGGTGGTAATATCCTGGTATGGGGGTTGGTAATATCCTGGTATGGGGGTTGGTAATATCCTGGTATGGGGGTGGTAATATCCTGGTATGAGGGGTGGCAATATCCTGGTATGGATGTGGCAATATCCTGGTATGGATGTGGCAATATCCTGGTATGGAGGGGGTAATATCCTGGTATGGAGGGGGTAATACCCTGGTATGGGGGTGGTAATACCCTGGTATGGGGGTGGTAATACCCTGGTATGGGGGTGGTAATATCCTGGTATGGGGGTGGTAATATCCTGGTATGGAGGTGTCAGGAACCTGGTATGGAGGTGTCAGGAACCTGGTATGGAGGTGTCAGGAACCTGGTATGGAGGTGGTAATATCCTGGTATGGGGGGTGGTAATATCCTGGTATGGAGGTATCAGGAACCTGGTATGGGAGGTGTCAGGAACCTGGTATGGAGGTGTCAGGAACCTGGTATGGAGGTGTCAGGAACCTGGTATGGAGGTGTCAGGAACCTGGTATGGAGGTGTCAGGAACCTGGTATGGAGGTGGTAATATCCTGGTATGGGGGGTGGTAATATCCTGGTATGGGGGGTGGTAATATCCTGGTATGGAGGTGTTAGCCTGGACTGGAGCACTTGTCAGGAACAAAGAAAAATGGATGGGGCAAAATACCATCAAATACGTGAGGAAAAGCACAGTGGTTGGAGTAGAACGTGGGGAATGTCCATCAATGAGCACACAGTGGTTGAAGTAGAACGTGGCGAATGTCCATCAATGAGCACACAGTGGTTGGAGGAGAAGGCGGGGAATGTCCATCAATGAGCACACAGTGGTTGGAGGAGAAGGCGGGGAATGTCCATCAATGAGCACACAGTGGTTGGAGGAGAAGGCGGGGAATGTCCATCAATGAGCACACAGTGGTTGGAGGAGAAGGCGGCGAATGTCCATCAATGAGCACACAGTGATTGGAGTACAACGTGGCGAATGTCCATCAATGAGCACACAGTGGTTGGAGTACAACGTGGCGAATGTGCATCAATGAGCACACAGTGGTTGGAGGAGAAGGCGGGGAATGTCCATCAATGAGCACACAGTGGTTGGAGGAGAAGGCAGGGAATGTCTATCAATGAGCACAGAGTGGTTGGAGGAGAAGGCGGGGAATGTCCATCAATGAGCACAGAGTGGTTGGAGGAGAAGGCGGGGAATGTCCATCAATGAGCACACAGTGGTTGGAGGAGAAGGCGGGCAATGTCCATCAATGAGCACAGAGTGGTTGGAGGAGAAGGCGGGGAATGTCCATCAATGAGCACAGAGTGGTTGGAGGAGAAGGCGGGGAATGTCCATCAATGAGCACACAGTGGTTGGAGGAGAAGGCGGGCAATGTCCATCAATGAGCACACAGTGGTTGGAGGAGAAGGCAGGGAATGTCCATCAATGAGCACAGAGTGGTTGGAGGAGAAGGCGGGGAATGTCCATCAATGAGCACACAGTGGTTGGAGGAGAAGGCGGGCAATGTCCATCAATGAGCACAGAGTGGTTGGAGGAGAAGGCGGGGAATGTCCATCAATGAGCACAGAGTGGTTGGAGGAGAAGGCGGGGAATGTCCATCAATGAGCACACAGTGGTTGGAGGAGAAGGCGGGGAATGTCCATCAATGAGCACACAGTGGTTGGAGGAGAAGGCGGGGAATGTCCATCAATGAGCACACAGTGGTTGGAGGAGAAGGCGGGGAATGTCCATCAATGAGCACACAGTGGTTGGAGGAGAAGGCGGGGAATGTCCATCAATGAGCACACAGTGGTTGGAGGAGAAGGCGGGGAATGTCCATCAATGAGCACACAGTGGTTGTGGGAGAAGGGCAGGGAATATCCATCAATTAGCCCACAGTGGTTGGAAAAGAAGGCGGGAAATGCCCATCAATGAGCACAGAGTGGTTGGAGGAGAAGGCGGGGAATGTCCATCAATGAGCACACAGTGGTTGGAGGAGAAGACAGTCCGATGTGTCCGTTGCAATGTCACAGTCCCACTAAAAATCGCAGATCACCGCCATTAATAGTAATAATTAAAATTAAAAATGCTATAAAATGACCCCCTATTTTGTAAACGCTATAACTTTTGCGCAAACCAATCAAACGCTTATTGCGATTTTTTTACCAAAAATATGTAGAAGAATACGTATTGGCCTACACTGATGAAGACATTTTTATTTGGGGGATATTTATTATAACAAAAAGTTAAAAATATTGCTTTCTTTTTCAAAATTGTCGCTATTTTTTTGTTTATAGCGCAAAAAATAAAAACTACAGAGGTGATCAAATACCACCAAAAGAAAGCTCTATTTGTGGGAAAAGAAGGACGTAAATTTTATTTGGGTGCCACGTCGCACGACCGCGCAATTGTCAGTTAAAGCGGCGCAGTGCCGAATCGTAGAAAGAGGCCGGGTCCTTAACCTGCATAATGGTCCGGGTCTTAAGTGGTTAAGGGGGCAAATCCTTCCCAGACTTAAGTGGTTAAAGAGGGGAGCATAAGCTATCGCCGTTCTTGACTACGGTTTTCACATGCTCCAAACAGGACTAATCCAATAAACGACCAAGTCGGCAACCAGGTGAGTGTTTCAGCTCACAAAGGCCTTAGTCATAGATATGACTAAGGCCGTTGTAGGCTGAAACACGTTGGTGCTTGTTTTTGTATTGGAACTTTTTACCTCATATGATAAAATAAAGAAAAAGAAAAACTTTTTTACCACTGGTTGCTGACTTTATTGTTTTAAAAAAATCACAAATTGGGAGTTCGCCTAGAGATGAATTGTTGGCCAAGCTCGTCTCTAATGTTCTAAGTTACAAACAACCACTAGGGGGAGACTTTACACATCTGATTAGAAAAAGTGAAAATCATTTTTGGCATAAGGGTTACAATAAAGTCAACATGTGACTGCAGCGTCCTCCTACGACTCCCTCAGTAGCGTGCTTCTACCGCTGCCAATATACGATCGGTCTAATGCGATTTCGTGGGATTTCAACAAGTCGATCTGGAGACGTCCTTAGCTGCAGATTCAATATATTAGGTAAAAAAAATAAAATGTTTTTATTTTTTTATATTTTCTGAATTGCTTGAAATCACTGCGAAGCACACTCGCCGTTACATTCAGGTTATGATGCACGCAGCTGCCGCCCGAGGGGTGCGTAGTAAATTGTGTCCAGGCCGCGTGCGGCACACCATCGCCGTGGGCGGACGGAGAAGCCGCGGTTCTCAGTTCAGTCACGTATGAATTGTGCCTCGTTCTCCGGGAGAAGGCCAGGCTGAGAGCTATATTGGATAGACACACACTGATCGCCTCGGCGCTGATTTCGCAAACAAACTGCCTTTTAACTCTGCTGGTCCAATTTTCCGTTGCAGTTTCAATTTCGCCGGCTTCTTAAGTGCGCGAGTAGTGGGTGGCTCTCTCAATCTAAAGTCACCTTCCAGCTCGGGGGGATAGAAAAAAAAGGAAACAATACAGAATAGTGTAGCTGAGGAGGAGGAAAATAAGCTCAGAAAAAAACATCTGAATGAAATAGGCTGCTGGCAATAAAACAAAGTGATTAATAAAACACATGGGGGGGGGGGGGGGGGGGTGGGGGAGGGGAAGGTGTCACTTCGGGGAAGGCTGTTGCTTCGTTTGGAGCAGACAAGCTTTGCATGTGATAGGAAAATAAAGTCTGCTTTGCTTAGGGAAAAAAAATGGGTTAACAAAGGTCATCGCTGAAAATGTAGGACTGGATCTGTCACGTCACTTACTAAAATCATCCATACAAAGGGTGAAATGATTGGTCCCTACAGGGTCTTTGCACAACGTTCCCGGGTCTGTACACCTGCTGTGCCAACTATGAGGGGTTCCCACCATCCCTGTGCTGAGTTCCTGGGTCTGTACACACGCTGTGCCCATTATGAGGGGTTCCCACCATCCCTGTGCTGAGTTCCTGGGTCTGTACACCCGCTGTGCCAACTATGAGTTCCCACCATCCCTGTGCTGAGTTCTCGGTTCTGTACACCCGCTGTGCCCATTATGAGGGGTTCCCACCATCCCTGTGCTGAGTTCCGGGGTCTGTACACCCGCTGTGCTCATTATGAGGGGTTCCCACCATCCCTGTGCTGAGTTCCGGGGTCTGTACACCCGCTGTGCTCATTATGAGGGGTTCCCACCATCCCTGTGCTGAGTTTCCGGGTCTGTACACCGGATGTGCCCATTATGAGGGGTTCCCACCATCCCTGTGCTGAGTTCCCGGGTCTGTACACCTGCTGTGCCAACTATGAGGAGTTCCCATCCTCCCTGTGCTGAGTTTCCGGGTCTGTACACCCGCTGTGCCAACTATGAGGAGTTCCCATCATCCCTGTGCCGAGTTTCCGGGTCTGTACACCTTATGAGCTATTGTGAGAAGTTCCCACCATCCTTGTGCCAAGTTACCGGGTCTGTACACCTGCTGTGCCCATTATGAGGGGTTCCCACCATCCCTGTGCCGAGTTCCTGGGTCTGTACACCTGCTGTGCCTGTTATGAGGGGTTCCCACCGTCCCTGTGCTGAGTTCCCAGTTCTGTACACCCGCTGTGCCCATTATGAGGGGTTCCCACCATCCCTGTGCCGAGTTCCTGGGTCTGTACACCTGCTGTGCCAACTATGAGGAGTTCCCATCATCCCTGTGCTGAGTTTCCGGGTCTGTACACCCGCTGTGCCAACTATGAGGAGTTCCCATCATCCATGTGCCGAGTTTCCGGGTCTGTACACCCACTGTGCCCATTATGAGGAGTTCCCACCATCCTTGTGCTCAATTCCCGGGTCTGTACACCTTATGAGCTATTATGAGAAGTTCCCACCATCCTTGTGCCAAGTTACCGGGTCTGTACACCTGCTGTGCCCATTATGAGGGGTTCCCACCATCCCTGTGCTGTGTTCCCAGGTCTGTACACCTGCTGTGCCCATTATGAGGGGTTCCCACCATCCCTGTGCTGAGTTCCCAGGTCTGTACACCTGCTGTGCCCCATTATGAGGAGTTCCCACATCCCTGTGCTAAGTTCCCAGGTCTATACACCTGCTGCGCCCATTATGAAGGAGTTCCTGCCATTTCTGTGCCGAGTTCCCAAGTCTGTACACCTGCTGTGCCCATTATGAGGGGCTCCCATCATCCCTGTGCTGAGTTCCCAGGTCTTCACCCCTGATGAAGTCATGTGTCATGATGTAACGCGTAGGGCGTGGCCGGATATATACCAAGGAACCGGAAGTGACGCTTGGTTTGCATTTTATTCGTTTGTTATACTGCTTTTAAATGTGAGAGCCCATTTGGCCGTTCAATAAATCATTTTATCATACGTTTTTACGCTGTGAGAGGCTCTCTTTTTGTATCTTTTTAGAAAATATGAAACCGGGAGATCCACATATAGTTGGAAATTTAGAAAACCACCGGCACCACTGAAAATTGGGACCAGATGAAAGGGCCCCCGAGACCAGAGGAAAAGGCCGGGACCAGAGGAAAGGGACCCCCGAGACCAGAGGAAAGGGCCCCCCGAGACCAGAGGAAAAGGCCGGGACCAGAGGAAAGGGCCCCCCGAGACCAGAGGAAAAGGCCGGGACCAGAGGAAAGGGCCCCCCTTGAGACCAGAGGAAAAGGCCGGGACCAGAGGAAAGGGCCCCCCAAGACCAGAGGAAAAGGCCGGGACCAGAGGAAAAGGCCCCCCAAGACCAGAGGAAAGGGCCCCCCAAGACCAGAGGAAAAGGCCGGGACCAGAGGAAAAGGCCAGGGCCAGAGGAAAAGTTCGGGACCGGAGGAAAGGGCCCCTAAGACCAGAGAAAAAGGCTGGGACCAGAGAAAAGGGCCCCTGAGACCAGAGAAAAAGGCTGGGACCAGAGAAAAGGGCCCCTGAGACCAGAGAAAAGGAGGCGGTCAGGGGGACCCTTCATGCTTTCTTGCACTGGGGCCCTGAAGGTTCAAGTAACGTCTCTGATTTTAATGAAAGTTTTTGTACCTGGATTTTTACTTTTAAAATAAAATTGCCCCCCCCCCCCCCCCCCCCCCCCCATCTCCAAAGCCATAAAAATCTGCCATTGAGGGAAATGAATCCGTCACCCCCAAGCCGTGTAAAGGCCAGCGATCCGCCCTGACTTCTGTAAGTTCCGATAAGCGGCGGTCTCTGGCTGTTGCGAGATTCAGCGATGAAGAGGTTGGCGGCGTTCAGACAAACTGAGAATCCTAAACAATTAGTTATTCCTCTCACCTCTCCCAGTTGGCTGGAGAAGGGCGAGCACAACTCATATTACAAATTGCTCTTTTGAAGATCAAAGCCGAATGGAATTTGTCTGTATGCGCTGCAGATGAGATTGTAATTTAATGAATTTTTCTTTTTTTTTTTTCTCTTTCTCGTCTCTCTCCGCTCACCCTGGGCTTGGCAGCGTTCCCACGGTGGGCTCCGGGGTAAAGATGCATGGACGGCGGAGCACAAAAAAAACGGGGAGGTGTGAAGAAAGTGGGGGGGGTTCGGCGACTTCGTCTCTCCTGAGCGCTCGGCTCTGCCATTAATTGGCACCTCATTAAAAAGTAATGAAAATGACATCTTCTGTTCTCGAAGCTTCAGGCGCCGAAACGCTACAAAGGGGCCGAGCACAATTCACAACACGTTCAATTTATATAGCGAGGGGCTCTTAAGCATTATTTATGAGATGTGATTTCCTGTCCGTGCTTAATAACCTGTTATTGAGGGGGAGAGAGAGAGAGCGCGGGGTCCTCAGCGCTGTTTTGCGGGGAAAAAAACGCGTGCACTACGGTAAAAAAAATTAATAAAAATGTAGTCTTCAGTTCTTTTTTCCCTCCTTGTCACTCGCTGTTACTGTTGTCACTTTACGGCTCATTAGGCCTGAGATGCGTAGCGAGCGACAATCCCGCTGTTATCACATCTTGGCTGGCCGGGTAACAAGCTCTGGACGCAGAGATAATTTTACCCCCCCTCCTTCCTCCTGCACGCAGCCAGTGCCGGCGCAGCGTTATGGAGAGCGGCGAGGGAGCGGGGCTGTAACACATGTCGGGGCAGCGCTCTTGAATCGGAGGAGGATGCTCATTCACACGTGTCGCGGCCTTTCCGAACATGTGCGCTGCCATTTAATATATACATACGTAAAGTAGAAGAAAACTCTATACCAGTGGTGGCGAACCTTGGCACCCCAGATGTTTTGGAACTACATTTCCCATGATGCTCAATTACACTGCAGAGTGCATGAGCATCATGGGAAATGTAGTTCCAAAACATCTGGGGTGCCAAGGTTCGCCATCACTGCTCTATACTGACCTCGGCACCGGCGCCAATGTAACTCTCGTGCCTGAGGAAAAAGGGTGGAACCAGAGGAAAAGGCCAGGACCAGATGAAAGGGCCCCCAAGGACCAGAGGAAAAGGCCAGGACCAGATGAAAGGGCCCCCGAGACCAGAGGAAAAGGCCGGGACAAGATGAAAGGGCCCCCGAGGACCAGAGGAAAAAGGCTGCACGTGCATAAACGTTGTTTCATCCCAGCACCCAGAAGAAGTTTCAGGCTGGTGGTGGGGGTGTAATGGTGGGGGGCATATTCTCTTGGCACACTTTGGGCCCCTTACCAACAGAGCATGGGTTTATTCACCACGACCTACCTGAATATTGTTGGTGACCATGTCCATCCCTTTATGACTACAGTGTCCCCATCTTCTGATGGCTCCTCCCAGCAGGATAATGTCACCATGTCCCAAAGCTCCAATCATCTCACCACTGGACAATGAGGTCACTGTCCTCCACACCCCCAACATCTCATCAAATAGAGCCCTTTTGTGGTGGAACGGGAGATTGGTATCATGGATGTGCAGCCGACAAATCTGCAGCAACTGTGTGATGTTATCAGGTCACTATGGAGCGAAATCTCTGAGGAACGTTTCCAACACCTTGTTGTATCTATTCCACCAAGGACTGAAGGCAAAAGGGGGTCCAGCCCGGTACTAGGAAGGGTGACCTAATAAAGTAGCCAGTGATTGTGTATTCTGTAATTATATTTAAAGATTTGTAACCGTAGTTCATGTGAAAGGTGCATTCCTAAGTATTATGGCAAAAACACCATTCACCTGAGGTCCATACCCTACGTGTGTCGTCCATGGTGCAGATAGCACTGAAGGATAAATGTCATCAGCCAGACTTTTCTGGACAAAGGATAACGTTAGAATATGTGTTGTCTGATTTCTCTGAGTTCCGGTCTGAAGATATAATCAGAGTAACGTAGAGCTGGGACGAGGATTCTTCTCTTGACTTCGTCCTCAGAGGACTGAGGTGGAACCAGTATTGGTGCTTTACTGCCCAGGTGAGCCCACGTCTTCTGCCTTTGTGTTTGTCCTTGTAATATATATATATATATATATATATATATATATATACGTTCCGATTTCAGAAACTCTCTTGGTTTTTCTTGGACCTATTTGGCATTTCCATATACAGCCACCCCCTTTTTTTGCTTTATTTGAATTTGATTTTAAGTACCGTATTTATTGGCGTATAACACGCACTTTTTTCCCCTTAAAATCAAGGGGAAAATCATGGGTGCGCGTTATACGCAGATCTGCACTGTCTCTGAGCGCTGCCGACATAGACCGAGCCGAGTGTACCCGAGTGTACTACGCACTTGGCTAGGCTTGGCCACGCTCGGCTCGGCTCGGGGTCACGCCCTGTCCCGCCTCCTAGCCTTTATGCGAGAGGAGCCGAGCATGGCCGAGTCTAGCCGAGTGCGCAGTACACTCGGCTCGGTCTATGTCGGCGGCGCTCAAAGGCCGCAGACGGACGCCGGACAAGGCCGCCGATGGACGCCAGGCAAGACAGCAGACAAACACCGACGACAAGCATTCAAAATGTAAGTATTTTTTTTTCTTAAACTTCTCTTCTAGGCTTGGGGTGCGCGTTATACCCCGATAAATACGGTACCTTTGTTCTAGATTCCTGTAAACTATATACATAAAAATACCGTGGAACCTCGGATTGCGAGTAACGCGCCTGGCTGGCGCTGCTGTCAATCACAGCGGATGAAGCGGCGCGCCGGGGGGCGGAGCCGAGTGATACAGTCGGCGGCCACGGCCGCCGCTGTGTCACGGGAGCGCGCTCGCAAAAGCTTTCCACCGTGTGAGCGCCCTCGCATGAAGAAGGAAAGCTTTTACGAGGAGGAGCCCAGACAGCCGACGAGGGACCCCAGAAGACAACTTTCCGGGCCACTCTGTGCAAAACGAACTGCACAGTGGAGGTAAGTATCACATGTTTGTTATTTTTTTTTATCTTTTTAAAGTCCTGACTTTAGTGTCCCTTTTAGGGAAAATTGGGCCTTTGGTGGCAAGTCCTTTTGCTTATTGGTGGATCTGTCCACATTGGAATTCCTGTGATAAATTATTCATCTGATGTACATTTATACAATATTTTTCTCATTTCATATTTGTATAGTGGCTCCTTTTGTCTATGGTTGACGCAATACATACCCTGATGAAGCCTACAGGCGAAACATGTCGGGATAACATATGAACCCGTGATAATTTGTCTATGGCTGATGCATACATCCCCTAATGAAGCCTACAGGCAAAACATGTCAGAATAACGTATGATCCTGTGATTATTATTCATGTGCTATCCGATGTATATTTATACTATATTTTTCTCTTTTCATATTTGTATAGTTGCTCCTTTTGTTTATGGTTGACGCAATACATACCCTAATGAAGCCAAGAGGTGAAACATGTCAGGATAACGTGTGATCCTGTGATAATTTGTCTATGGTTGACGCATACATCCCCTGATAAAGCCTAGAGGCGAAATGTGTCAGGATAACGTATGATCCTGTGATTATTATTCATGTGCTATCTGATGTATATTTATACTATATTTTTCTCTTTTCATATTTGTATAGTTGCTCCTTTTGTCTATGGTTGACACATACATCCCCTGATGAAGCCTAGAGGTAAAACATGTCAGGATAACATATGATCCTGTGATAATTTGTCTATGGTTGACGCATGCATGAAGCCTAGAGGCGAAATGTGTTGAGATAACTTATGATCCCGTGATAATTATTCATGTGCTATGTGATGTATATTTTTCTCTTTTCATATTTGTATAGTGGCTCCTTTTGTCTATGGTTGACGCAATATATACCCTGATGAAGCCTAGAGGTAAAACATGTCAGGATAACGTATGATCCCGTGATAATTTGTCTATGGTTGACGCATGCATGAAGCCTAGAGGCGAAATGTGTCGAGATAACGTATGATCCTGTGATAATTATTCATGTGCTATCTGATGTATATTTTTCTATTTTCATATTTGTATAGTTGCTACTTTTGTCTATGGTAGACGCATACGTCCCATGATGAAGCCTAGAGGTAAAACATGTATGAATAACGTATGATCCCGTGATAATTATTTATGTGCTATCTGATGTATATTTATACTATATTTTTCTCTTTTCATATTTGTATAGTTGCTCCTTTTGTCTATGGTTGACGCATTATACATCCCCTGATGAAGCCTAGAGGCGAAACATGTCGGGATAACGTATGATCACTCAACCCTCAGCAAACCTTTAATGCAACCACTACTCGGAATTACTCCACATTAAATGACCTTTAGTGATTAATCACTCCTTTTTTTTTAACACGTTTTGTATAATTAAACATAAAAACTTTTTGTATTTTGATTATTGTGTTTGAGTTTTCCATTGTTATGGAATTATAGGATTAAGCACCGTGATCGTCCCATCCTTCTCCTTTCTTTCTAACTCATATATATATACCGTATACACTATAAACAGTCTCTGAGTCGGAGATTAGGTCACGCTCATTATGAGGGGCCCCAGGAAGAGTCACGTGTAGAAGACAATGCAGATGTTGGGGGCAAGACGGAGGATTCCTGAGGGCCCTTTTCTGAGGTCACATTCCACAATTCCCGGGTATTTGTATATTAGCAAACTAACGATGGAACTTTATAAACTCATTAATTTGATTTTTAGGCTTCGGGCTAATCGGTTCTGATGAGCATTTTATGGTAATTATTAGGCCATAATCAGAAATGTTCTTGTCTGCTGTGGTGACCCCAATAATGAGGCAGAACAAACAATCTGCTGAACTCATTTCCTAAATAAAGCTTCTGATGACAGCGCCAAAAAAATGTCCCCTGTGCAGTGATCATCGTCTGTACCTACCGAGTGTTATCCCAAACAACACATCCCAACCCCATGGAAAGGAGCAGAGTCCTCCAGCAGAGCAGAGTCCTCCAGCAGAGTATCCAAGGAGAGGAGAGTTATAGAGGAAGGAGCAGAGTCCCCCAGCAGAGCAGAGTATTTCAGGAGAGGAGAGTTATAGAGGAAGGAGCAGAGTCCTCCAGCAGAGCAGAGTATTTCAGTAGAGGAGAGTTATAGAGGAAGGAGCAGAGTCCTCCAGCAGTGCAGAGTATTTCAGGAGAGGAGAGTTATAGAGGAAGGAGCAGAGTCCTCCAGCAGAGCAGAGTATTTCAGGAGAGGAGAGTTATAGAGGAAGGAGCAGAGTCCTCCAGCAGAGCAGAGTATTTCAGGAGAGTAGAGTTATAGAGGAAGGAGCAGAGTCCTCCAGCAGAGCAGAGTATCCTAGGAGAGGAGAGTTATAGAGGAAGAAGCAGAGTCCTCCAGCAGTGCAGAGTATATCAGGAGAGGAGAGTTATAGAGGAAAGAGCAGAGTCCTCCAGCAGAGTATCTCAGGAGAGGAGAGTTATAGAGGAAGGAGCAGAGTCCTCCAGCAGTGCAGAGTATCTCAGGAGAGGAGAGTTATAGAGGAAGTAGCAGAGTCCTCCAGCAGTGCAGAGTATCTCAGGAGAGGAGAGTTATAGAGGAAGGAGCAGAGTCCTCCAGCAGTGCAGAGTATATCAGGAGAGGAGAGTTATAGAGGAAGGAGCAGAGTCCTCCAGCAGAGCAGAGTATCCTAGGAGAGGAGAGTTATAGAGGAAGAAGCAGAGTCCTCCAGCAGTGCAGAGTATATCAGGAGAGGAGAGTTATAGAGGAAGGAGCAGAGTCCTCCAGCAGAGTATCTCAGGAGAGGAGAGTTATAGAGGAAGTAGCAGAGTCCCCCAGCAGTGCAGAGTATCTCAGGAGAGGAGAGTTATAGAGGAAGGAGCAGAGTCCTCCAGCAGTGCAGAGTATCTCAGGAGAGGAGAGTTATAGAGGAAGGAGCAGAGTCCTCCAGCAGTGCAGAGTATCTCAGGAGAGGAGAGTTATAGAGGGAGGAGCAGAGTCCTCCAGCAGAGCAGAGTATTTCAGGAGAGGAGAGTTATAGAGGAAGGAGCAAAGTCCTCCAGCAGTACAGAGTATTTCAGGAGAGGAGAGTTATAGAGGAAGGAGCAGAGTCCTCCAGCAGAGCAGAGTATTTCAGGAGAGGAGAGTTATAGAGGAAGGAGCAGAGTCCTCCAGCAGAGCAGAGTATTTCAGGAGAGGAGAGTTATAGAGGAAGGAGCAGAGTCCTCCAGCAGAGCAGAGTATTTCAGGAGAGGAGAGTTATAGAGGAAGGAGCAGAGTCCTCCAGCAGAGCAGAGTATTTCAGGAGAGGAGAGTTATAGAGGAAGGAGCAGAGTCCTCCAGCAGAGCAGAGTATATCAGGAGAGGAGAGTTATAGAGGAAGGAGCAGAGTCCTCCAGCAGTGCAGAGTATTTCAGGAGAGGAGAGTTATAGAGGAAGGAGCAGAGTCCTCCAGCAGAGCAGAGTATTTCAGGAGAGGAGAGTTATAGAGGAAGGGGCAGAGTCCTCCAGCAGAGCAGAGTATTTCAGGAGAGGAGAGTTATAGAGGAAGGAGCAGAGTCCTCCAGCAGAGCAGAGTATTTCAGGAGAGGAGAGTTATAGAGGAAGGAGCAGAGTCCTCCAGCAGAGCAGAGTATTTCAGGAGAGGAGAGTTATAGAGGAAGGAGCAGAGTCCTCCAGCAGAGCAGAGTATTTCAGGAGAGGAGAGTTATAGAGGAAGGAGCAGAGTCCTCCAGCAGTACAGAGTATTTCAGGAGAGGAGAGTTATAGAGGAAGGAGCAGAGTCCTCCAGCAGTGCAGAGTATTTCAGGAGAGGAGAGTTATAGAGGAAGAAGCAGAGTCCTCCAGCAGTGCAGAGTATATCAGGAGAGGAGAGTTATAGAGGAAGGAGCAGAGTCCTCCAGCAGTGCAGAGTATCTCAGGAGAGGAGAGTTATAGAGGGAGGAGCAGAGTCCTCCAGCAGAGCAGAGTATTTCAGGAGAGGAGAGTTATAGAGGAAGGAGCAAAGTCCTCCAGCAGTACAGAGTATTTCAGGAGAGGAGAGTTATAGAGGAAGGAGCAGAGTCCTCCAGCAGAGCAGAGTATATCAGGAGAGGAGAGTTATAGAGGAAGGAGCAGAGTCCTCCAGCAGAGCAGAGTGGCTGATTCCCCCCGAACCGGCCTTCCACATAGACCAGCATTGTTTCCTCCTCCCAGCTCTGTCCATATTCTGCCCCTTAGGGCAGTGAGCTCCACAAATCTGTTGGGCCCGTAGGCACCTAAACCCATCCCCCGCACCCCAGAAAATGACACTCACCGCAGCGACACGAGCCCAGCTCCTGTTGTACCAACTCCAGCTTTATCTGGCAGCGGTAGCAGCGGCGGCGGCTCTTCTGTTTGGGACGGTTACGGTCAGGCCCTTCGTCGTCGTCTAGTAGTCGAGGCCGTTTCATTGGAGATGGTTCGTCCTCTGACTGGGAATCTGGAGCAGAAAAATAAATAGGCGACACTTAATACACAGGAACATCTCAAAGTGGACCTATCAGTAACAAGTCTGCGTGAATAAATCCCTGACCCCGCAATTTATAGCAACGGGATCGTTTTTCAGGAAAAACTTAATCCTTCATTAAAAAGCCAATCCTTTAAACTCCAATCAGTGACTTTGCCTAGGCTGAGATGATGTCATCAGTCTGCTGCAGGCAGGAGGAAGTATTTCCCCATTCTCCCCTTTCCCAGGAAGGTAAAGTGGTAATAACCAACTACCCCCCCCCCCCCCACCCATTTTATTTCCCCCACTTACCTGTATTGCTGTGTTCCCTCCAAAGCACATACCCACACAGCAAATACAGCAGTGTCCCTCTGTGATTCGCTGCCTGGGTGCCACACAGTAGGCCCTATGCCCCCGGGTGGGGACAGCCAACCAATGACACGTTAAGCCTGCACCTTTCTTCCCTCTCGACCGCCTCCTGGCCCTTTGTGTGCCAATCCTGCAGCCTTCTGAGAAATATGATGTAGGTATTTTAATTTTGGACCTTTCCATAGATACGTACATTTCTTGTGTGTTTAATAAGACAGGAAATTAGCTAGTGGCTTCCTATAGATAGGGACCTGGAGGACTGGTGGCTCCCTATGGGTAGGGACTTGGAGGTCTAGTGGCTTCCTATAGATAGGGACCTGGAGGACTGGTGGCTTCCTATGGGTAGGGACTTGGAGGACTAGTGGCATCTTTTGGGTAGGGATTTAGGGGACTAGTGGCTTTCTATGGGTAGGGGCTTAGGGGATTAGTGGCTTCCTATGGGTAGGGATTTGGAGAACTATTGGCTTTGTATAAGTAAGGACTTGAAAAACGAGTTGCTTCCTATAGGTAGGGAACGTGATTGACTTGTGGCCTCATATGGGTAGGGACATGGAGAACTAGTGGCTTTATATCTGTGGGGACTTGAAGGACTAGTGGCTTCTTACGGGAAGGGACTTGGAGGTCTAGTGGTTTTCTCTGGGTAGGGACTTGGAGGTCTAGTGGCATCTTTTGGGTAGGGATTTAGGGGACTAGTGGCTTTCTATGGGCAGGGGCTTAGTGGCTTCCTATGGGTAGGGATTTGGAGAACTAGTGGCTTCATATAAGTAAGGACTTCAAAAACTAGTGGCCTCCTATAGGTAGGGAATGTGATGGACTTGTGGCCTCATATGCGTAGGCCATATTGAAACTTGAAGGACTAGTGGTTTCCTATTGGTAGGGACTTATGAAACTAGTGGCTTTACTATGTATAGGGACCTGGAGGACTAGTGGCTTCCTATGGGTAAGAATTGGGGGAACTAGTGGCTTTACTATGTATAGGGACCTTGAAGACTAGTGGCTTCCTATGGGTAGGAACTTGGGAAACTAGTGGCTTTACTATGTATAGGGACCTGGAGTACTAGTGGCTTCCTATGGATAAGAATTGGGGGGACTAGTGGCTTTACTATGTATAGGGACCTTGAGGACTAGTGGCTTCCTATGGGTAAGAATTGGGGGGACTAGTGGCTTTACTATGTATAGGGACCTTGAGGACGAGTGGCTTCCTATGGGTAGGAACTTGGGGGACTAGTGGCTTTACTATGTATAGGGACCTGGAGGACTAGTGGCTTCATATCTGTAAGAACTTGAATGATTAGTGTCTTTTTACAAGTAGGGACGATGTATAGGGACTTGGAGGACTAGTGGCTTCCTATGGATAGTGACCTAGAGGAGTAGTGGCTTTTTATGGGTCAGAACCTGAAGGAATAGTGGCTTTCTATGGGTAGGGAGTTACAGGACTATTGGCTTCTTATGGGTAGAAACTTGGGAAGACTATTGGCTTCCTATGGGTTGGACCATGATGTATTAGTGGTTTTCTATGAATAGGGACTCAGAGAACTATTGACTTTATATGGTAGGGATTTGGAGAACTAGTGGCTTCATATGAGTAGGGACTTGGAGAACTAGTGGTTTTATATAGGTGGGGCCTTGGAGAATTGCAGCCTAATGTGAGTGGGGACTTGGAGGACTAGTGGTCTTATATGGGTGGGGACTTGGAGGACTAGTGGTCTTAAATGAGTGAGGACTAGTGGCTTCATATGGTAGGGACTTGGAAGACTAGTTATTTCAGTGATTGCTGTTAAATCCTCCCTCCGGCCTTCCTTTCAGTCTTGCACAGTTGTAGTGGCTCCCCTCCTGGACTGAAATGGCTTCCTCTGATTCTACCGCACACTGTGAGCTTCTCACAATGTGCGTTAGAAGGGGCAGCAGTCACTAGTCCTCCAAAGATACTACCTTATGAAGGAATATAAATATGGGCAGGGACTTGAAGGACTATTGGCTTTCCATGGACAGAGACTTGAAGGACTATTGCCTTTCCATGGACAGAGACTTGAAGGACTATTGCCTTTCCATGGACAGAAACTTGAAAGACTATTGGCTTTCCATGGACAGAGACTTGAAGGACTATAGGCTTTCTATGGGCAGGGACTTGAAGTACTATTGGCTTTCTATGGGCAGGGACTTGAAGTACTATTGGCTTTCTATGGGCAGGGACTTGAAGGACTATTGGCTTTCTATGGACAGAGACTTGAAGGACTATTGGCTTTCTATGGACAGAGACTTGAAGGACTATTGGCTTTCTATGGACAGAGAATTGAAGGACTATTGGCTTTCTATGGACAGTGACTTGAAGGACTATTGGCTTTCTATGGGCAGAGACTTGAAGGACTATTGGCTTTCCATGGACAGAGACTTGAAGGACTATTGGCTTTCTATGGACAGAGACTTGAAGGACTATTGGCTTTCTATGGACAGAGACTTGAAGGACTATTGGCTTTCTATGGACAGAGACTTGAAGGACTTTTGGCTTTCCATGGACAGAGACTTGAAGGACTATTGGCTTTCTATGGACAGAGACTTGAACGACTATTGGCTTTCTATGGACAGTGACTTGAAGGACTATTGGCTTTCTATGGACAGAGACTTGAAGGACTATTGCCTTTCTATGGACAGAGACTTGAACGACTTTTGGCTTTCTATGGACAGAGACTTGAACGACTTTTGGCTTTCTATGGACAGAGACTTGAACGACTATTGGCTTTCTATGGACAGTGACTTGAAGGACTATTGGCTTTCTATGGACAGAGACTTGAAGGACTATTGGCTTTCTATGGACAGAGACTTGAAGGACTTTTGGCTTTCTATGGACAGAGACTTGAAGGACTTTTGGCTTTCTATGGACAGAGACTTGAAGGATTACTGGCTTTCTATGGGTAAGGACATGGAGAACTAACTAGTGCCTTCATAAGGTAGTATCTTTGGAGGACTAGTGACTGCTGCAGCTTCTAACGCACATTGTGAGAAGCTCACAGTGTGCGGTGGAAACAGAGGAAGCCATTTCAGTCCAGGAGGGGAGCCACTACAACCGTGCAAGACTGAAAGGAAGGCCGGAGGGAGGATTCAACAGCAATCACTGAAATAACAGGATTATCCATATGAGGGGTATAAAGTAGGCGGGGGGCACCGGCTCTCAGTCCGCTCACATAGAAGCCATTTCCCATAAGTCAGTAAACCAGAAATAAAATCGGAGGGCCCCCATAATGCCCAGGAGGGCGACTCTCGCTGGTTTTCCCGGCTCCCCGCACTGCCGCTACCTGACAAATCAAACGATCGGTATGCAAAGCATGCACATTAGCGGGATGAGAAGTGTGAAGTGGAAACTCTTGAAATGTTCCTGTGACAAGTCAAGAGCCTGCTGACCCCAAAATGAATGTAATTATGTTTTTCCCAGAAAGGCGTGTTTATTCCGAGGACACAAGACGCTTCTCCAATGATAAAAACAAGGAGGTCGCATCCCCGAAAAACGGCATCTCACCGAATGTTTGGCAGCAGCAGCCGGCTCACATGAAGAGCACCCGTCACCATCATGCTTCCAGCCTGACATACCCGGATACACGCCGATCTCACCGTTATTATATGCAATAATGAATGGAAAAATACCGCGCTAAACCTATTAACAAAATACTTAACCACTTAAACCCCCGGACCATTATGCAGCTAAAGGACCAGGCCCCTTTTTGCGATTCTGTGCTGCGTCGCTTTAACTGACAATTGCGCGGTCATGCGACGTGGCTCCCAAACAAAATTGACGCCCTTTTTCCCCCACAAATAGAGCTTTCTTTTGGTGGTATTTGATCACCTCTGCGGTTTTTATTTTTTTGCGCTATAAACAAAGATAGAGCGACAATTTTACTTTTTGCTATAATAAATATCCCCAAAAACATAAAAACATTTTTTTTTGCCTCGGTTTAGGCCGATACGTATTCTTCTACCTATTTTTCGTAAAAAAAAAAAAAAAATCGCAATACGCGTTTATTGATTGGTTTGCGCAAAAGTTATAGCGGGATAGGGGATAGTTTTATGGCATTTTTATAAAAAAAATGTTTTTACTAGTAATTAAGGATGAGCTCTGGCGTGTTCGCATGGTACACGTGCAGAGCCCGCCAGGAAGTGTGCGCGGTGCTGCGCTAATCACAGCCAGGGAGACATTTCCCGATGCTCGGCTGCAGAGATCAGGACAATGTCTCCCTGCCTGTGATTAGCGCGGCGCCATGCACACTTCCTGGCGGGCTCTGCACCTGTACCATGCGAACACGCCAGAGCTCATCCTTACTAGTAATGGCGGCGATCAGCGATTTTTATCATGACTGCGACATTATGGCGGACACATCGGACACTTTTGACAATATTTTGGGGCCATTGATCAGTGCTATAAAAATGCACCCATTACTGTGAAAATTACACTGGCAGTGAAGGGTTAACCTGTAGGGGACGCTGAAGGGGTTAAGTGTTTCTTAGGGAGTGATTACTACTGTGTGTGGACATGGCTTGGCGTGCAACGTCACTGATCGTCGTTCCTTATGACAGGGAACAGACGATCAGTGGCAGTCACACTAGGAAGGACGGGGAGAGGTTGGTTTACACTTACCTCTCCCCGTTCTTCAGCTCTGAGACCCAATCGCGGCACATCGGCGGCAATCGGGTCCAATCATGGAGCTTAGGACTAGGTCGTAAGCGTGCCAGCGGCCGCGTGCGCGCGACCCACGACTGGGCTCCTAAAGGCGACGTACCTGTACGTACTTGTGCCCAGCATGCCATTTTGCTGACGTATATCGTCATGAAGGGGTCCTTTAGTGGTTAAAGAATTCAGCAGCAGCTCAAACGTGAGATAGACACATGTACAGATTGCAAATTATAAAAGAAAAGCTGCAGTAAAAGAAAATAAATATAAACAAGTGATTGTGATACAAAAGAAAAATTGCAATCAGTACACCACTGAAAATAATGAATAGGAAGCAGTCCTCAGAGGAATGATCCAATTGCCCCATACAAATATAATGAAATCCTTGATAGGAGACACCACTGATTGTTATATGTAGATAAGAGTGACCTCCTGATAGAAACACCACCAGCAAACGCGCACCTCCACCACATGAATTGCGCGCTTTTCGAAAGGCAAGCTTGGATAAGCCTGTAGTGTTGTCTGGATCTGTGTCCAGCAGCAGCTCACAGGAGTTGGGTAGAAGGTGGACCAGGTAGGCTGAAATCACCGGATAGTAAAGGGTTTAGCATTGATCATGAAGAGCTCTCCGTAGTGTAAATCAGACCAAGACGACGTCATTCTGTGACGAAACGTACGTCGGGAGGTTGACGTGCTGACGTCATTGCAGTGTATCTTGTGAGCTAGCCAGCTGGCAATACTTTTTATGGATGTTTTTATCTTCACTTTGTGCAAGTGCAATTTTTATTCTTACTAAATCCTTATTAGTCTGATTTACACTATTTTACTAGTCCATAGTACTATCCATTAGTGGTGCAATGGATCACCGTTGATCCGTGATCCGAACGGGTCACCCCCTTCAGATCGGCACACTATGATCCGCGGATTGCCGGATAGCATTAGGAAAGGCATCTTGGTACACCTGGCGGCGGCCCCTTCTCTCTGTTTACACCCACAGAGGAGGAGGAGCCCGCACTCGTGGGACACACATACCGCTGTCTGAGGTCTGTAAGGGGGACTGGGAGTCATACTGATGAGGGGTTTGCACTGAGGGGATACTGTCTGTACTACTGGGGGGTGTCTGCACTGAGGGGTTACGGTCTGTACTACTGGGGTGTGTCTGCACTGAGGGGGTCTTTAGTTGGTGGGGGGGGGGGGTGACACCATATTTTTTTGGCACCGAGTGACACCAACCCTAGTGACGCCACTGCAGTGGGGGAGATGTGGATATTACAGTTGGGGGGGGGGAGATGTGGATATTACAGTGGGGGGGGGGTGGATATTACAGTGGAGGTGGGGGGATATGTGTATATTACAGTGGGGGGGATGTGGATATTACAGTGGGGGTGTGTGGCTATTACAGTGGGGGGGTGTGGCTATTACAGTGGGGGGGGGGGGGCGGAGATGTGGATATTACAGTGGGGGGAGGCGGAGATGTGGATATTACAGTGGGGGGGGGCTGAGATGTGGATATTACAGTGGGGGGGGGGGGGGGGGGGGAATGTGGATATTACAGTGGGGGGGGGGGGGAATGTGGATATTACAGTGGGGGGGGGGGAGATGTGGATATTACAGTTGGGGGGGGGGGGAGATGTGGATATTACAGTGGGGGGGATGGATATTACAGTGGAGGTGGGGGGAGATGTGTATATTACAGTGGGGGGGATGTGGATATTACAGTGGGGGGGTGTGGCTATTACAGTGGGGGGGGGGGGGCGCGGAGATGTGGATATTACAGTGGGGGGAGGCGGAGATGTGGATATTACAGTGGGGGCGGGGGGCTGAGATGTGGATATTACAGTGGGGGGGGGGGGGGGGGGGGGGGAAATGTGGATATTACAGTGGGGGGGGGGGGGAGATGTGGATATTACAGTGGGGGGGGGGGGGGAATTTTTTTTTTTTTTGCCGATCCAAAAAATGATCCGATCCGTGAGTTTTTTGATCCGTTGCACCCCTACTATCCATAGGTGACACTTTAAAAGCCTTTACAGATGAGCACTTTATATTTACAGAGGAGGATTGGTGTTAGAATTACTGCCTGTGATCTGACCTTTACAGTGATACCTCACGCTGTTTGCGTGCGCGCGGGAGTGAAGTATGCGTTCGTCTTTTCCCGCAAGTATGGACACTATAAAAAAAAATAAAAACTGTACCGGGGGGGGGGATCATCCCGGTAAAACTACTTGAAGACCGGTGAATGTACCAAGTATGTGACTGGTCCACAAGTGGGAAATATGCCGACATCCAGGCTCAGAGCATGGGCACTAATGCAATGTACATCGTGAGTCAGAAGTCTGATGTAATTGGCTCAGTGTTCTCTGTACAGCGCTACGGTATATGTCAGAGCTATATAATGTATAATAATAATAGTGTGTAACTGTGGGGGGACGACGACATTAGAGTGTAAGCTCCTCTGATAGAGATTGATGCGACTGGCTCAGTGTTCTCTGTACAGCATTATGGAGTATGTAAGCGCTATATATATATATATATAAATGTATAATATGTGACTGTGAGGGGACATTGGAGTGTAAGCTCTTCTGGTACAGAGACAGACGTGACTGGCTACTGGCTCAGTGTTCTCTGTACAGCACTGCGGTATACGTTAGCACTATATAAATGTATAATAATAGTGTGTGACTATGGGGGGACATTAGAGTGTAAGCTCTTCTGGTTCTGTGATGACTGGGGGGGGGGGGCATTAGAGTGTAAGCTCCTCTGGTACAGAGACTGAAGTGAATGGCTCAGTGTATATTGTTCAACCCTGCGGTATATGCCAGAGGTATTTAAATATATAATAATAATAATATGTGACTGTGGGGGGACATTAGAGTGTAAGCTCCTCTGGTACAAAGACAGACGTGACTTGCTCAGTTTTCTCTGTACAGCAGTATATGTTAGCACCATATAAATGTATAATAATAATGGTGTATGGGGAGGACATTAGAGTGTAAGCTCTTCTGGTGTAGAGACTGGTGTGACTCAGTGTTCCTTGTACTGCACTGTGGTATATGTCAGAGATATATAAATGTATAACTGTGAGGGGGACATTAGAGTGTAAGCTCCTTTGGTGCAGATACCGGCTTGGGGTCCTCTGTACAGCACTGTAGTATATGTCAGAGCTACATAGATGTATAATAATAGTGTGTGACTGTGGGGGGGGGGGGGGGGGCATTAGAGTGTAAGCTCCTCTGGTACAAAGACTGATGTGACTGTCTCAGTGTTCTCTGTACAGCGCTGCGGTATATGTCAGAGCTATATGTATAATAATAATAATAGTGTGTGACTGTTGGGGGGGGGGGGGGGCATTAGAGTGTAAGCTTTATGGTGCAGAGACTGATGTGAATGGCTTAGCGTTCTCTGTACAGCACTGCGGTATATGTCAGAGCTATAGAAATGTATACTGTGTGTGGGGGGGGCATTAGAGTGTAAGCTCCTCTGGTACAGAGACTGATGCGACTTGCTCAGTGATCTCTGTACAGCACTGCGGTATATGTCAGAGCTATAGAAATGTATACTGTGGGGGGGGGGGGGGGGGGCATTAGAGTGTAAGCTCCTCTGGTACAGAGACTGATGCGACTTGCTCAGTGATCTCTGTACAGCACTGCGGTATATGTCAGAGCTACTGTATATTACACCAGACACGGCTCCACCTGTGTAGATCTCTCACCTTCACACGGATCCGGGTCGCCGTTTTACCTTATTTGCTCCTCTGCGATTATCTGACACGCTGGCACTCTGACAAGCTTGCGATTGCTTCTTCTGAAAAGTCAGAGTGTGTGAAAGTTTCTAAACATATCACGTGGGAACAGCAGATTGCGCTCCGCTCCACAATAGTTATTTAGCGCACAATTTACAAATCACACACTTCAAAATGTCACGCCTCTGTCTGCGGGTAAAAGCATTTCTGGATGTGGGGGATAATCGGTAGAAAAACAACAACGGCAGAATTATTTTGTTGCAAACGCCAGAAATGAATCCCAGCGCGGAGTACGGTGCGCACCACCCACTGGACACGAACGCGGAAAAAACAGTGCCTTGATAAAAGTATTCATACCCCTTGAAATTCCTCACATGTTGTCATGTTACAACCAAAAACAAATGTATTTTATTGGGATTTTATGTGATGGACCAACACAAAGTGTCACATAATTGTGAAGTGGAAGGAAAATGATAAATGGTACAAATAAATCTGTGAATAGTGTGGGGGGAGGGGCATTTGTACGACGCCCCCCAGAGTCAATACTTTGTAGAACCCCCTTTCTCTACAAGTCTTTTTGGGGGGTCTCTACCAGCTTTGCACATCTAGAGAGGGACATTTCTGCCCATTCTTTTTTGTAAAATATCTCTGTCTCTGTCAGATTGGATGGAGAGCGTCTGTGATCAGCAATTTTCAAGTCTTGCCACAGATTCTCAATGGGATTTAGGTCTGGACTGTGACTGGGCCATTCTAACACATGGATAGGCTTTGATCTAAACCATTCCATTGTAGCTCTGGCTGTACTTTAGGCTGTACTTTAGGGTCGATGTCCTGGTGGAAGGTGAAGCTCCGCCCCCCCAGCCTCAAGTCTTTTGTAGACTCTAACAGGTTTTCTTCTAAGATTGCCCTGTATTTGGCTCCATCCATCTTCCCATCAACTCTGACCAGCTTCCCTGTCCCTGCTGAACAAAAGCATCCCCACCACATGATGCTGCCACCACCATGTTTCACAGTGGGGATGGTGTGTTCAGGGTGATGTGCAGTGTTAGTTTCCCCCATTCATAGCGTTTTGCTTTTAGGCTAAAAAGTTACATTTTGGTGTCATGTGACCAGAGCACCTTCTTCCACATGTTTGCTGTGCCCCCTCCCCCACATGGCTTCTCACAAACTGCAAACAGGACTTCTTATGACGCATGCTCGGAAAGGCTCGTCGTAATGTTGTACATCACCACGTTCTCGACGGTCAAAAGTTCAGAGAACTTGTGTGTGACCGTGTGTATGCAAGACAAGCTTAAGCGAAATCCTGTCAGAAAAACCATCCAAGGTTTTTCCCCGACGGAAAATCCGTTTGTGTGTAGGCGGCATTATGGGGAAATTCGCTTTGATATAAGAGTGCTTTGGATTACAAGCATGTTTCTGGAACGAGTTATGCTCGTTTTACTATAGGTTTAAAGTGTTTGTTAACCCACTTGTTGGACCGTTTTTATCGGAGGAACCGATCGTGTGTGGGCCCCATCGTTGAAAAAAAATAGAACCCGTTTTAAAATTTTCTAATGGTTAAAAAACCGATAGAAAAAAACGATCGTCTGTGGGGAAATCCATCGGTCAAAAATCCACGCATGCTCAGAATCAAGTCAACGCATGCTCGGAAGCATTAAACTTAATTTTTCTCTGCATATCATTGAGTTTTACGTCACCGCGTTGGACACGATCGGATTTTTAACTGATGGTGTGTAGGCAAGACTGATTAAAGTCGGCTTCATAGGGAGCTGTGGTGGCTCAACGTGATTGGCACTGCGCTGACAAGCCGTTCACCTCTGCAGTCAAGGGTTCGGATCCCGGTCTCGGCTACATGTGAATTGAGTTTGGTGGTCTCAGCCCGGCTCCCGGTGGGTGTGCTATGCAAGGTACGCCTGTGCTTAGTATGCCCACCCCCCCCCCACAAAAACCACCACACTTGCACGCACACGAAATTGGTTTAACACACACACACGCACTTTGGCCATGTGGTCTCCTAAAATAAAGAGAGGCGAAGGACCTACGGGGCTGGCTGGGTGGGCTAGGCCCCCTCACTCCCTCATAGGGGGAGTCCCTCTGCCCAGTTGGGCTCCCAAGAGGAGCAGGTAGGGCGGGGTGAGTGGGAGGCCCCCCCTCACACCCGCCATTGCCACCAGGGGCATGGAGAAGGATGGCGATTGCCTCCGGGGGGAGGGTCTGCCTACTCCCAACTCCTGCAGTCCGGCTCCTCTCTCTCGACTTCACGCACAAAAATACACTTTGAAAGAAAAAGAAAAAAAAAGAAAGTCAGCTTTATCGGAAATCTGATGAAAAAATCCATCGGTCCGTTTTCATCGGATGAACCGATCGTGTGTACGTGGCATAAGGCCCTATCTATAGGTAGTGGAGATATCTCCTAAACGTGCTCCGTTTAGGACATAATTCACTTGTAGTCCGCCGAAAATCTTCACTGTGCATGCATGGGGAAGAAACAAAACAAAGTGCCTTTTCTTCCCCAGCCCGTGCTGTGAATTGCAGCTCCCGTGTGCATTCGCGGGAGTGATGTCACGCGGCTCCGGCGAAGTCAGCGGCCCGGAAGGAAGAGGGGACAGAAGATGGACGCTGCCTACTGCAGGGACATCGCTGGATTCTTTTGCAGGTAAGTGACACATAATGGGCTAGCATGCGAGGCAGGCTGCTGCAGCAGCGGGCTAAAGAGGAAGTAAAACCTCTTTAACCACTTCCCACCCTGCGGCCGACTATATACGGCCGCAAGGTGGCTCTGATCTGCCGGGAGGGCGTCTATATATACGGCCTCCGGCCGCGCGCCACCGCATCACACAGGTGCCGATGCGCGTCCCCCTCCCCCCACAGTAAGAATCACTCCCATAGTACATGTTTAACCCCTTGATGCCCCCTAGTGTTAACCCCTTCCCTGCCAGTCACATTTATACAGTAACCAGTGCATTTTTATAGCACTGTTCGCTGTATAAATGTAAATGGTCCCAAAAATGTGTCAAAGGTGTCCGATGTAATATCGCAGTGGTGACAAAAATCGCAGATCGCTGCCATTACTAGTAAAAAAAAAAAAAGTAATAATTATATCCCCTATTTTGTAAGCGTTATAGTGTTTGCGCAAACCAATCAACAAACCAGGGCTTGACAAATTTGCTTGGAATCTAGGAGCCAGCTAAAAAAGTTAGGAGCCAGAAAATGCGCCCCAACCCGACGAGCTCGCGCGCAGAAGCGAACACATACGTGAGTAGCGCCCGCATAAGTAAACGGTATTAAAACCACAAGTGAGGTATCGCCGCGATCGTTAGAGCGAGAGCCATAATTCTAGCCCTAGACCTCCTCTGTAACTCAAAACACACAACCTGTCAATTTACTCGGCGTAACATTCTTTCACAATATAAAAAAAAAATTGGGATAACTTTACTGTTTTATTTTTTAATTAATTTTTTTTAGTTTTTTTTTTTCCAAAAAAGTGCGCTTGTAAGACAGCTGCGCAAATACGGCGTGACACAAAGTATTGCAACGATCGCCATTTTATTCTCTAGGGTGTTAGAATAGAAAATATATATAATGTTTGGGGGTTCTAATTATAGGGAAGGAGATGGCAGTGAAAATAGTGAAAAATTACATTAGAATTGCTGTTTAACTTGTAATGTCAACAGCCACCACCAGATGGCGCCAGCTCACAGAAGGAAGAGCTTGGGACTTCACAAGGCTGCAAAGCCGCGGCCTCAATTACCGGCTGTCGCGGACCCGCCGTGATCGCGCGGCGGGGGCGCACGGAGACACAGGATCTTGTGCCTCTGTGCTCCCCACCTTCCCCGCCGCTCGATCAAAGCGGGCCCGCGGCGGCCGGTAATTACCAGCCGCCGCGGGCACCAGGTCACAATTTTTGGTCGCAATTGCGACCTGATGCTCGGATATTGTCGACCCCTGCAATAAATGCTTATTGTGTTTTGTTTTTTTACCAAAAATATGTAGAAGAATTTTCAAAATTGTCGCTCTATTTTTGTTTATAGCACAAAAACTAAAAACCGCAGAGGTGATCGAATACCACCAAAAGAAATCTCTGTTTGTGGGGGAAAAGGATGCCAATTTTGTTTGGGAGCCACGTTGCACGACCGCGCAATTGTCAGTTAAAGCGACGCAGTGCCGAAAGCTGAAATTTCGCCTGGGCAGGAAGGGGGTACATGTGCCCAGTAAGCAAGTGGTTAAATTCTTCATAAACCGGTGAGGTCATCTACAAATCAGATGCAGCTGAGATATTTTCATCCGATGTAAAATATGGTGAAAATGAGCAAAAAAAAAACCACCAAGAGCTGCTTTATAATCCAACAAAATTGTCACGGGAAAAAGAAAATCCATCATCTTCGCCCTTTTAGTAATTGGCCCCCGTAGGATCGGCTTGGTGACCTTGGCCTCCCTCTGCAGAGAGTCTGCATGACCCTCCCCAAGTGTTAAGCTGGGGACAGATCGTTTCATCCTCCGGGGGGCCCCCGGCCAAGAGCTGGCGGTTCCTCCGAGCCCTCACGAGAGGGAGAAAGAGTTGTCAGTAATTAGCGATTTGCACTCTGCGGATTAGACGAGTTTCTTAAGAGGTCGGAACGGTGGGATTCCGGCATCTCCCGGCTGGTAATCTCCATCTCATTTACTGCTAAGAGGGAAGAGAAGCGCGCAGCGTGCGACGACTAGGCGGTATGGAGGCTGTACGCCGAAAAAGACTTACAGGAGATTATAAAACGGTATGAAGTTCCATATATACAGACTATATTAGAGCTGCACCATTCTCGCTAAAATGAGAATCACGATTTTTGATTCTGGGCTAACTTTACTGTTTCTTTTTTTTTATTATTCATTAAATTGTATTTTTTCCCCCAAAAATTGCATTTGAAAGACCGCTGGGCAAATACAGTGTGGCATAAAATATTGCAGCAATTGCCATTTTATTCCCTAGGGCAGGGGGTCTCCAAACTTTCTAAAGAAAGGGCCAGTTTACTGTCCTTCAGACTTTAGGGGGGCCGGACTGTCACCACTGAAAGTAGAAAAGGTCCCGGCGTCTGGGAAAATAAAATGCCCCATCTTTGGTGTCAATGGAAGAAATTGTGCGTCATCGTTGGTGTTAGTGGGAGAAAAGGTGCCTCATATCAGTGGGAGAAATAGTGCCCCATCATCGGTGCTGGTGGGAGGAATTGCACTTCTTAAATGTTATTGGAAGGCATTGTGTCCCATCATTGGTGTCATTGGGCCCCTTTGTGTCATTTTGAGAAATCATGCCCCAGCTTTGGTAGAAATTACGCCCCATCACTAGGGGTGCAACGAATGAAAAAACTCACAGTTCGGATCGTTCCTCGGATCGGATCACTTTTCGGATCGGCAAAAAAAATTAAAAAAATTCTCCCCCACAGTAATATCCACATCTCTCCCCCACTGTAATATTCACATCCCACCACTAATATCCACATCTTCCCCACTGCAGTGGCGTCACTAGGGTTGGTTTCACCCAAACGCAAAACAAAATGGTGTCACCCCCCCCCACCAACTATAGTCCCCCCTCAGTAAAGATCCCCCTTCCTAAGTGCAGACACTCCCACCTCAGTGCAGACCCTACCCAGCAGTACAGACGCCCCCCCTCTCAGTAGTACAGACGCCCCCCCTCTCAGTAGTACAGACGCCCCCCCTCTCAGTAGTACAGACGCCCCCCCTCTCAGTAGTACAGACGCCCCCCCTCTCAGTAGTACAGACGCCCCCCCTCTCAGTAGTACAGACGCCCCCCCCCTCAGTAGTACAGACGCCCCCCCCCTCTCAGTAGTACAGACGCCCCCCCCCTCTCAGTGGTACAGACCCCCCCCCCTCTCAGTGGTACAGACCCCCCCCCTCTCAGTGGTACAGACCCCCCCCCTCAGTGGTACAGACGCCCCCCCCCTCAGTGGTACAGACGCCCCCCCCCTCAGTGGTACAGACGCCCCCCCTCTCAGTGGTACAGACGCCCCCCCTCTCAGTGGTACAGACGCCCCCCCTCTCAGTGGTACAGACGCCCCCCCTCTCAGTGGTACAGACGCCCCCCCTCTCAGTGGTACAGACGCCCCCCCTCTCAGTGGTACAGACGCCCCCCCTCTCAGTGGTACAGACGCCCCCCCTCTCAGTGGTACAGACGCCCCCCCTCTCAGTGGTACAGACGCCCCCCCTCTCAGTGGTACAGACGCCCCCCCTCTCAGTGGTACAGACGCCCCCCCTCTCAGTGGTACAGACGCCCCCGCTCTCAGTGGTACAGACGCCCCCGCTCTCAGTGGTACAGACGCCCCCCCTCTCAATATCCCACAATTTCGTGGCCACTCCCTCCTGCAATTTCGCGGCAATCCCCCGTTCGCGACAATTTCGGCACCACACAATCCTCGGCACCACACCCCCCCTCAACAACTTCAGCGGATGGAAGTAATTCTCAGCAGCCCCCAGCCGCTCAACAACTTTGATGCTCCAGGGGCCCCAAAATTACTGAAGGTGGCCCTGGGAAGAGGTAAGGAGTCCGTCCAGCGGCTCGCCCCCGCTCAACAACTTTGATCGGTCGACGAATCCCCCGGCTCAACAAGTATGTGATCAGTCGGTGGCACTGCCAACCAACTTCGATAGTCCGGTCGGCAGATCCAGCCCCACCAACTATGATCAGTCGGTGGCAACAAGCCCCCCCCCCCCCCCCACCGGTTCTCTTTGAGTCCTGCCCTGGTCAGGGGAGTCGAATCGAGATCACGATTTTTTAACGATTAATTGTGCAGCTCCAGACTATATTGTCACTTCCATCCTGACAAACAGAAATCCCTAATAAAATATTCATAATTCTGTTCAGCCAGTGTTATAAATCACACGGCTACGCCGCACTGCAAAGCTATAAGGGTGACACCACTGATCACTTATGCGTTCTAGCAAATTTCTGCTGTGCAAGCTTCCTTGATGGCCTACAGAAGAGCCTCATCATCGTCCTCCCTGTAAACCTACTTCTCTTTTAACCGGTTAACGACCGGTTTACGAACGTCGGCGGAATGGCACGGCTGGGCAAAGCGCCGTATATTTATGTCACTTTGAATTTCCCGTCGAGTGGACGTGCGCGCCTCTGCCGCAAGCTCCATGACCGTGCCCGCGGGACCCGCGGACTCGATGTCCACCGGCAGGGCTGCCATCAGGGGGGTACAGGCATTACACCTGTAAGGGGCCTGATGGTCCCAGGGGCCCCCCATTTTTTTTTGCTTGACCCACCCCCCCACCTTTAGCAACGCCCCCCCCCCCCCGTTTTTTTCCCGTCTGACTTTAGCAACTCGCGGCAGGAGAGAGAGGAGAAGACTTGACTTTGTTTTGTTCGTCAGCAACAAGGCCCAACCCCCCCGCTTATCGTCTCAACTCGTGGCAGGACAGGAATCGCAGAGCTGCAGAACGGGGAGAGGCACAACATCTCCCTATTCTTCCTAGTGACACGTCACTGATCGTCTGCTCCCTCTTATTGTTTAGTGACGTGTCACTCGTAGCCATGCCTCTTAACAGTTAGAATCACTCCCTAGGGAACACCTAACCCCTCCCTCGCCCCCTAGTGGTTAACCCCTTTCCTGACAGTCACATTTATACAGTAATCAATGCATTTTTATAGCACTGATCGCTGTATAATTATGAATGGTCCCGAAATATTGTCAAAAGTGTCTGATGTGTCCCGCCATAATGTCGCAGTCACGATAACAAAAAAAAAAAAACAGATCGCCGCTATTTCTAGTAAAAAAAAAAATATTAATAAAAATGGCATAAAACTATTTCCTATTATGTAGACGCTATAACTTTTGCGCAAACCAATCAATATACGCTTATTGTGATTTTTTTTACCTAAAATACGTATCGACTAAACTGAGGAAAAAAAAAAAAATTATAGATTTTTTTGGGGGATATTTATTATAGCAAAAAGTAAAAAATCGTTTTTTTTTTCAAAATTGTCGCTCTATTTTTGTTTATAGCGCAAAAAATAAGAACCGCAGAGGTGATCAAATACCACCAAAAGAAAGCTAAATTTGTGAGAAAAAAATGACGTCAATTTTGTTTGGGAGCCACGTCGCACGATCGCGCAATTGTCAGTTAAAGCAGTGCGGAATCGTAAAAAGGGGCAAGGTCCCTAACCACTTAAGGACCGCCTCCTGCACATATACATCGGCAGAATGGCACGGCTGGGCACAGGCATGTACAGGGACGTCCTGTGCTAGTACCCAGCCGTGGGTCGCTCCCGTGACCCAGTACGAAACTCTGGGACCTGCGGACCCGATCGCCGCTGGAGTCCCGGGATCGGTCCCTGGAGCTGAAGAACTGGGAGAGCCGTGTGTAAACACGGCTTCCCCGTTCTTCACTGTGGCGGCGTCATCGATCGTGTGATCCCATTTATAGGAATACACAATCGATGTTGTCACACCTATAGCCACACCCCCCTACAGTTGTAAACACACATGAGGTCACACATAACCCCTTCACCGCCCCCTTGTGGTTAACTCCCAAACTGCAATTGTCATTTTCACAATTAACAATGCATTTTAAATGCACTTTTTGCTGTGAAAATTACAATGGTCCCAAAAATGTGTCAATATTGTCCGAAGTGTCCGCCATAATGTTGCAGTCACGAAAAAAATCGCTGATCGCCGCCATTAGTAGTAAAACATTTTTTTTTTATAAAAATGCAATAAAACTATCCCCTATTTTGTAAACGCTATAAATTTTGCGCAAACCAACCGATAAATGCTTATTGCGATTTTTTTACCAAAAATATGTAGAAGAATACGTATCGAACTAAACCGAGGGAAAAAAATAAAATAAATTATATATTTTTTGGGGATATTAATTATAGCAAAAAGAAAAAAAATATAAATTTTTCTCAAAATTGTCGCTCTATTTTCGTTTATAGCGCAAAAAATAAAAAATCGCAGAGGTGATCAAATACCACCAAAAGAAAGCTCTATTTGTGGGGAAAAAAAGACGCCAATTTTGTTTGGGAGCCACGTCGCACGACCGCGCAATTGTCTGTTAAAGCGACGCAGTGCCGAATCGCAAAACCTGGCCGGGTCCTTTAGCTGCCTAAAGGTCCGGGTCTTAAGTGGTTAAATATAAATATTCGGCAGGCAGATGCTATCAAGGTGAAGGTGAGCTTTAATGAATTCCAATATGGAAGAAATAATTTTGAAGTAATGGATAACATGGCGGCCTTCCATTGGATGTACACTGAGAAGGAAATATGGCCGCCGTTAGGCCTCCAATTTCCAGCGTGTAATGAGGATGTATTTGTAAATGATGACGCCGCGTTCCTGGAAGGAAACGAATGGCGAAGAGAGGCGAGGATAATACAAGTCTGTCCGATAGAGATGAGCCCGTACAATCTCATCACCATATATCACCCTATCAGAGCTCGCCGTCACCTCCACCGCTATCGGCGCCATCCCCGCCACTTCATCCTGTTTATAATTGCTGATGAGAGGTAATAAGGGCGCCATGGCTCACCGCCTGTCCGATACACTTCACTGGAAGCCTATTAGGTAATAACTTTTATTTACAGTCGCCTCCTTTTATTACGATGGCGCTTTGCGCACATCGGGGGCCGCAGAGGGGTCACGTCACACTTCGCTGTGGCTGGAGGTTTAATAGGGGACAATGTTTAGAAAGGTCGGAGTGGCTCTGAGAGACAGAGAGCTGCGTGACCTCTAACTGCAATGTACGGGACAGCCTGACGCATCAAAAGTATGGACTGATATCCTTCAAACAAGACCGTCATTTAAAATAGTACCGTATATTCTCGAGTATAAGCCAACCTGAATATAAGCCGAGGCACCTAATTTTACCACAAAAAAATGGGAAAACGGATTGACTCGAGTATAAGGCCCCTTTCACATTGAGGCGTTTTTCATGCGGTACATCGCTAAAAATAGCGCTGCTATACCGCATGAAAAATCATGCCCTGTAGTGTTCAATGTCAAAGCCCGAAGGCTTTCACACTGAAGCGGTGCGCTAGCAGGACCGCTCCAAAAGTCCTGCTAGCCGCATCTTTACCGCGGTATAGGAGTGGTGTGTTCACCGCTCCTATACCACGCCTTCCCATTGAAATCAATGGGAAACCACGGTAATAGCGCGGTAATACCGCCCGCAACGCGGGTGGTATTAACCCTTTTTCGGCCGCTAGCAGGGTTAAACCCGAATATCGCGGTAAATACGACGGTATAGCGGCGCTACAAATAGCGCGGCTA
Source organism: Rana kukunoris (assembly GCA_029574335.1). Classification (NCBI taxonomy): domain Eukaryota; kingdom Metazoa; phylum Chordata; class Amphibia; order Anura; family Ranidae; genus Rana; species Rana kukunoris. The sequence continues at coordinate 554,594,174 of CM056052.1, read as the reverse complement.
TACCGTCACCGCGGCTCCACGCCTCAATGTGAAAGAGGTCTTAGCCTAGGGTGGGAAATGCAGCAGCTACTGTAATTGGAAAAGAGGGTCAACAATGTTTACCTGCAGCCTCACTGTGCCCATCTGCATGCCTCACTGTGCCCATTTGCAGCTTCCCTGTGCCCAACTACATGCCTCAATGTGCCCATCTGAATGCCTCACTGTGCCTCATGTAACTCTGTCCAGTGTAACAAAGAATCCGAGTCTCCTGCGGTGTCATGCAGTCAGTCGGTGGCCGGTGTTCTGTCATATTTCCATATGTCCATTTGCAGCTTCACTGTGCCCAACTATATGCCTTACAGTGCCCAACTTAATGCCTCACTATGCCCATCTTAATGCCTCACTGTGCCCATTTGCAGCTTCACTGTGCCCACCTGCATGCCTCACTGTGCCTCATGTACCTCCCTCCAGTGTAACAAAGCCTCCGAGTCTCCTGCGGTGTCATGCAGTCAGTCGGCGGCCAGTGGTCTGTCATATTTTCAAACCGGTCAAATTCTCCAACAGAGGGTTCTGCGCATGCACAAGCTTGGCCACATTCCACTGTAACAAAGCCCCGCCTCCTCGTCCGTGATAGACGGAACACTGATTCAGTTTCTCAGTGTTCGGCCTATCACAGACTTGATTGAGGCCTTGTTACACTGGATGGCCGCCTCCCAGATGGACTGGATGGACAGTCGCCGACTGACTGCATGACACCGCGGGAGACTCAAGTATAAGCCATGTGGGGGGGGGGGGGCTTTTTCAGCACAAAAAACGTGCTGAAAAACTTGGTTTATACTCGAGTATATACGGGATATCCAATGATCAGAAGTTTAAAGAGCAACCTTTCCACCCCAGAACCACTCTGGAATTATCCTTCAGGTCCCAGGGAACCCCTACTAAAATGAATTAATCTGGGGAAGAATGTCCCTTACATTGGTGATCAGTGAGAAGAATGTCCCTTACATTGGTGATCGGTGAGAAGAATGTCCCTTACATTGGTGATCAGTGGGAAGAATGCTCCTTACATTGGTGATCAGTGAGAAGAATGTCCCTTACATTGGTGATCAGTGGGAAGAATGTTCCTTACATTGGTGATCAGTGGGAAGAATGTCCCTTACATTGGTGATCAGTGGGAAGAATGTCCCTTACATTGGTGATCAGTGGGAAGAATGTCCCTTACATTGGTGATCAGTGGGAAGAATGTCCCTTACATTGGTGATCAGTGAGAAGAATGTTCCTTACATTGGTGATCAGTGAGAAGAATGTCCCTTACATTGGTGATCAGTGGGAAGAATGTCCCTTACATTGGTGATCAGTGAGAAGAATGTTCCTTACATTGGTGATCAGTGGGAAGAATGTCCCTTACATTGGTGATCAATGGGAAGAATGTCCCTTACATTGGTGATCAGTGGGAAGAATGTCCCTTACATTGGTGATCAGTGAGAAGAATGTCCCTTACATTGGTGATCAGTGAGAAGAATGTTCCTTACATTGGTGATCAGTGAGAAGAATGTCCCTTACATTGGTGATCAGTGGGAAGAATGTCCCTTACATTGGTGATCAGTGAGAAGAATGTCCCTTACATTGGTGATCAGTGGGAAGAATGTCCCTTTGTATATCCTCCATCTCTGATCTCAACAACTTCCCACCAATGACAATACACGGAGTGTGAGACTTTGGAATACCGGCGGCTCAGGCATTGCACAGCGGTAATATTTCCTGAGAACTCACATCATTTGTCTTTTTGAATTACAGACCCGCCGGCGCTGTCAGAGAACAAGATTAGTCGGTTTCTCCGGGAAAAGTCGCGGATTTGCGCGGCGGTCTGGCATGTTGGGGTTTCTGCCTCGGAGACCCTCAAATCACATCAGGGGGTAATGGTGTGTTTTGGAAACGTTTCCGGCCCCTTGCATCAACATCTGACAGTAAGACTCGGCTTTACATCAAGAAAGGAATACAGCGTGTAATATACGGCGAGTGAGCGTGGCGCGTTAGCCCGGGACCCCGCAGGATCTACGGTCACAGCTCCGCAAAGGAAGCCAGCTGGGCATTGTTTAATATAAAAGCGGATAAAATAAGTATAGAACACGTCACAATTCTTCTCGGTAAATATATTTCTAAAGGTGACATACAATTTTTGACCCCAGGAACTCAATATTTCCGGGCAGCTCACAAAGGCCGAACAGGGGGGATGCCTTTGTAAACAAAGCATTCCCCTGTTCTGCTTAGTGACATGTCTGGGATCTACTGTTCCCTGTAATCGGGAACAGTGATTGGTGATGTGTCACTGGTAGCCCCTCCCCCTAACAGTTCGAATCACTCGCTAGGACACAGTTGACCCCTTCAGCCCCACCTGGTGGTTAACCCCTTCACTGCCAGTGTCATCTACACAGTAATCCGTGCATTTTTATAGCACCGATCGCTGTAAAAATTACAATGGTCCCAAAAATGTGTCCGATGTGTCCGCCGTAAAGTCGTAGTCTTGATAAAAATCGCTGTTCGCCGCCATAACTATTAAAAAAAAAAAAATGCCATAAAACTATCCCCTATTTTGTAGACGATATACCTTTTGCGCAAACCAATCAATATACGCTTATTGCGATTTATTTTTACCAAAAATAAACTGAGGAAAAAATGTTTTTATATAATTTTGGGGGATATTTATTATAGCAAAAAGTAAAAGATATTGAATTTTTTCCAAAATTGTCGCTCTATTTTTGTTTATAGCGCAAAAAATAAAAACCGCAGAGGTGATCAAATACCACCAAAAGAAAGCTCTATTTGTGGGGAAAAAAAGAGCGCCAATTTTGAAAAAAAAAAAAAAAAATACACATTTTTTTACTTGTTGCTATAATAAATATCCCAATTTTGAAAAAAAAAATTTTTTTTTCTCAGTTTAGGCCGATACGTATTCTACATATTTTTGGCGATCTGCAATTTTTATTGCGGACACATCGGACACTTTTGACACATTTTTGGCGCCGTTCACATTTATACTGCGATCAGTGCTATAAATATGCACTAATTACTGTATAAATGTGACTGGCATTGAAGGGGTTAACCCTAGGGGGTGAGGAAGGGGTTAAATGTATTCCCTGGGTGTGTTCTAACTGTGGGGGGTGACTGGGGGAGGTTGACCGATCTGTGTCCCTATGTACAAGGGACACAGATCGGTCTCCTCTCCAGAGACAGGACATATTACATATGAGATCATCTCTCATTGGCCGCACAGATCGCATCGCAAACGGCCACTCAGATTGGCCGTTCGCGGCGATCTGTAATTGGCTGTGTCCAAGGGACACGGCCAACACACACAGGGCCAGATTTTCAAAAGAGATAAGATGGTGTATCCTAGAATCACTTACACATAGATACAGTGAAGATCCGACATGTGTAAGACATTTACATCGTCGGATCGTAGATGTAATTCCTTCGCTGGCCGCTAGGTGGCCTTTACGTTGATTTCTCATTTGCCTATGCAAATGAGCCCAATACGCCGATTCCCGAAAGTTTTTACGCCGCCCCGTCGTCGTTTCCGTCGTTTCCGTAAGCGTAAACCTACCCCTGCTATATGAGGGGTAACCTTACGAAGTTCCGTCGTATGCCATGTTAAGTATGGCGTTGGGTCAGCGTCGTCTTTTTCCGTCGTTTATGTTGTTTTACTAAGTCGTTCGCGAATAGGGATTTACGTAAACGACGCTCACGTCGGTTTCATTCACGTTTTCCGACGTGAGCTGGAGAATGCGCACTGGGTAATTTTTGCGGCCGGCGCATGCGCAGTTCGATCGACGCGGGGGCGCGCTTAATTTAAATACAAGCCCCCCCCTTTGAATTACGCGGCCTTACGCCGGGCCATTTACACTACGCCGCCGCAAATTACGGAGAAAGTGCTTTGGGCATACGGCACTTGCTCAGTTAAGTTGCGGCGGCGTAGTGTAAATGGCTTACGCTACGCCGTCGGCCAATCTACGTGAATCTGGCCCAGAGTTTCTCCGACGCTCGGGGAACGTGCTAGTGACAGGCCGTCAATTGACGGCCTGTTGGATATTCAGATCCGCGTTGAAGCCGTCATTTGGCTATAGCGTGGATCTCAAGAGGTTAAATACAGTTCAGATAGAGGGTTTCAATACTTTTTCCCCCCATGTCCTTTTATTTAATTACACAGAACTTCATTTCTGAACTTGTTAGTTTTGGTGTCTTTGTATCTATGGATTGCATGGAATGTATCACCTTTACCTAGAAAAATGGTGACGTGTTCAATACTTATTTTACTCGCTTTGATATCGCTGGTATATAAAGTAGTTGTAGGTTCAATCAATATAATCTCAAGATTTAAAACCCGTTCACTGCCACGGTGGCAGCGGGAGGTTTACCGTCAGTGGCGGTGTTGGTTTTACACACTCTCCCAACCATAGGCGTGCATGCAGGGTGTGCCAGGGCACACCCCAACGACCCTGTGCTGGGCAGATTCCCCCTGCTACTTGGCTGCAGAGTAAGGAACTGGGGAATCTATGTCTTCAGTGAGCAGCGCCTGCATAGGAAAACGATGTTCAAACCACATGTCAAGGTTACATGTGAGGTATCGCTGCGATCGTTAGAGCGAGAGCAATAATTCTAGCCCTAGACCTCCTCTGTAACTCAAAACATGCAACCTGTAGAATTTTTTAAACGTCGCCTATGGAGATTTTTAAGGATAAAAGTTTGACGCCATTCCACGAGCGGGCGCAACTTTAAAGCGTGACAAGTTGGGTATCAATTTACTCGGCGTAACATTATCTTTCACAATATAAAAAAAAATGGGCTAACTTTACTGTTTTATTTTTTAATTAATTTTTTTTTATTTTTTTTTACCCAAAAAAGTGCGCTTCTAAGACCGCTGCGCAAATACGGTGTGACAGAAAGTATTGCAATGACCGCCATTTTATTCTCTAGGGTGTTAAAATAAAAATTATATATATAATGTTTGGGGGCTCTAATTAGAGGGAATGAGATGGCAGTGAAAACTAGGGTTGTCCCGATACCACTTTTTTAGGACCGAGTACAAGTACCGATACTTTTTTTTCATGTACTCGCCGATACCGAATACCGATACTTTTTTTAAATGTGTTCCCATATGCAGCCATGACCCCCACACATATGCAGCCATGCCCCCCCAGCCATGTCTCCCACATATGCAGCCATGTCCCCCCAGCCATGTCTCCCACATATGCAGCCATGTCCCCCACATATGCAGCCATGCCCCCCCCAGCCATGTCTCCCACATATGCAGCCATGTCCCCCCAGCCATGTCTCCCACATATGCAGCCATGCCCCCCCAGCCATGTCTCCCACATATGCAGCCATGTCTCCCACATATGCAGCCATGTCCCCCCAGCCATGTCTCCCACATATGCAGCCATGTCCCCCCAGCCATGTCTCCCACATATGCAGCCATGTCCCCCCAGCCATGTCTCCCACATATGCAGCCATGTCCCCCACATATGCAGCCATGCCCCCCCCAGCCATGTCTCCCACATATGCAGCCATGTCCCCCCAGCCATGTCTCCCACATATGCAGCCATGCCCCCCCCAGCCATGTCTCCCACATATGCAGCCATGTCCCCCCAGCCATGTCTCCCACATATGCAGCCATGTCCCCCCAGCCATGTCTCCCACATATGCAGCCATGCCCCCCCCAGCCATGTCTCCCACATATGCAGCCATGTCCCCCCAGCCATGTCTCCCACATATGCAGCCATGTCCCCCCAGCCATGTCTCCCACATATGCAGCCATGTCCCCCCAGCCATGTCTCCCACATATGCAGCCATGTCCCCCCAGCCATGTCTCCCACATATGCAGCCATGTCCCTCCAGCCATGTCTCCCACATATGCAGCCATGTCCCCCCAGCCATGTCTCCCACATATGCAGCCATGTCCCTCCAGCCATGTCCCCCATACCTAGCCGCCGATAGCCGTCGGCGCACGGGAAACATCACAGCATTCATTTGAATAGCTGTTTTCCGCGCACGTATAGACACTCCGCCTTGCTCGGGATTGGACAGATCACAATCACCCATCCAATCCCGAGCAAGGGGGAGTGTCTATACGCAGCGGGAACACTACAGCTATTCAAATGAAAGCTGTGATGCTCCCGCACGCTGTTTAATCCATGCGGTGGCGGCGGCTTTCGATGCGGCGGTGGCGGTGGCGGTGGGGGGGGACGAAGTATTCTATTTAGGCATCGGGGGTATTTGCGGGAGTACGAGTACTCCCGCAAATACTCGGTATCGGTCCCAAAACCGATACTGGTATCGGTACAACCCTAGTGAAAACAGTGAAAAACACATTAGAATTGCTGGATTGCTGTTTTACTTGTAATGCCAACGGCCACCACAAGATGGTACCAGATCACAAAAGGAAGCTTAGACCTGCAGAAGGCCGCAGAGCCGCGGCCTCAATTACCGGCTGGCGTGTCGGGCCCACGCCAGTCAGTAATTGAGGCCGTGGCTTTGTGGTCTTCTTTAGGACTAAGCTTCCCCGGGCGCCAGGTCACTATTTCTTGTCGCAAATGCGACCGGGCGCCTGGATTTTGTCGAGCCCTGTTCTAGCCCTAGACCTCTTCTGTAACTCAAAACATGCAACCTGTAGAAGTTTTTTAAAAACGTTGCCTATGGAGATATTTAAGGGTAAAAGTTTGTCGCCATTCCACGAGCGGGCGCAGTTTTGAAGCGTGACATGCTGGGTATCAATTTACTCTGTGAAATATCATTTTTTACAATATAAAAAAGTTTTCCCGACACAAGGGAAATAAAAGTGACAGGGGAGGAGCTCCAGCACACAGTCTGTGATTGACAGCCTCAGCTCTGTTCCTGTGTGCTGTGTGGAGGCGTGTGTATCTCTTCCCTCCTATCAGCTTTAAAGCCTGGCAGAGCTTTCTTGCCGAGTATACGGAGCGTGTGTACGAGGCTTTCAGGTTTCTTGTCAAGAAAACTGTCCAGAATCTCAATGAGGAAAAATGGAGAACCTGCTCTCTATTTTCCTTGTCGTGATTCTCTGCAGTGCTTTGCAGTGTTTTTCTGCCGAGAAAACCAGAGCGTGTGTATACTTACTGTTGCCGTGGAAACCCACGCATGCTCGAAATGACTTTGACGCGTGCACGGTAGCTTCCAAGGAATAGGTAGGGTGAAGCAAGATGGCGGCGACGGCATCGAATGTCACGAGCTTATGCTTGTCGTGCGTGACGACGTCACCGCATTCTTGCCATTCAGAAGAACGGCAGTTCTTTTGAATGGAGTGTCTATACACTCGGCCGGCAAAGAGATTCTCGTCAGGAAAAACAACGTTTTGTTTTTCCCGACGAGATTCTGGCCCGTGTGTCAGAGTTTAAACCAAGCACGCCAGCCGCGTGAAACGCGTCACTTTTTGCCCCTGCCAATGCCTATGTCGTTGCCTTTTGTCTCATGATTTTATCTCCACAATACACTTTTCTATTTTTGCATCTAATATGGGAGTGCCGCCATCCCTTTTTTTTTTATGTATATCCATCTCTCAGAGCTCTTCTCACTGAACTCTGCAGAGTGTAACTTTAGCTCTATTTTTTTCTGAATTCTCAGACAAGCTTTATAAATTCTGCATTTTGAATGGCTGTAGAGAAGAGACGACAGCAGGTAAACAGGTGCAACTTATGTAGGAGGATTTGTTTAATCTCTGTGTATCACCTGAGGGTGGCCACTTTGCTGGGTATATGGTTTACAAGTCTAAATTCGATCAAACGAAAGGAGCCGGCTCCGCCTCTTACCTGTGTCGCAGGATCTTTTGGTCGGCGTGGTTAAAGAGACGTGAACTGTGTCTGTGCAGGGCCCACCTGAAACCGAGAGACACACAAATCAATACTGACTGATCAATATACCATATGCCAATCACATTTAGTTTGCCTAAAAAAAAAAACATTTTTTTTTTCAATTTTGTGCATTTTTTATGCTACATTAAAAATAATCAAAATAAAAAGAAACAAAATAAAGGTTCTAAATATTAATGGTACAAAAAGCTAGGAAAACAATAAAATAAGAATAGCTGAGAGGGAGAAGGGGGGGTTGGAGTGGATTAGGGCCGATCATCATGGTTTACAAAGGATTAAAAAAAGTTATAAAACAGAAATTAACTAAAGTAAAAAAAATTAAAAATTAAAAAGTTTTTTTTACTTGTAATCGTTCTTTAACCACTTCACCTCCGGAAGGTTTTGCCCCCTTAATGACCGGGCCATTTTTAGCGATACGGCGCTGCGTCGCTTTAACCGCTTCAGGACCGCCGCACAACGATATACGTCGACAAAACGGCACGACTGGGCACAAGGGCGTACATGTACGTCCCCTTTAAGATCCCAGCCGTGGGTCACGAGTGCGACTCAGTCCTCTTCTCTGTGACCGTCCCCGCTGGGAACAGCGGACCCGATCGCTGCCGGATGTCCTGCGATCAGGTCACAGAGAGGAAGAACGGGGAGAGGCGAGAGTAAATAAACCTTCCCCGTGCTTCCTAGTTAGACTGTCACTGATCGTCTGTTCCCCGTCATAGGGAACAACGATTGGTGACATCACACGCCAAGCCACGCCCCCCTACAGTAAGAATCAAATTAAGGCACACTTAACCCCTACAACGCCCCCTCCTGGTTAACCCCTTCACTGCCAGTGTCATTTTTACAGTTATCAGCTCATTTTTATAGCACTGTTCGCTGTATAAATGACAATGGTGTCAAAAGCGTCCGATGTGTCCGCCGTAATGTCGCAGTCACGATAAAAATCGCTAATCGCCGCCATTACTTCAAAAAAAAAAAAAATATTAATAAAAATGCCATAAAACTATCCCCTATTTTGTAGACGCTATAACTTTTGCGCAAACCAATCAATATACGCTTATTGCGATTTTTTTTTAACCAAAAATAGGTAGAATACGTATCGGCCTAAACGGAGGAAAAAAGTTTTTTTATATATTTTTTGGGGGATATTTATTATAGGAAAAAGTAAAAAATATATTTTTTTTTCCAAAAATGACGCTCTATTTTTGTTTATAGCGCAAAAAATAAAAACCGCAGAGGTGATCAAATACCACCAAAAGAAAGCTCTGTTTGTGGGGAAAAAAGGACGCCAATTTTGTTTGGGAGCCACGTCGCACGACCGCGCAATTGTCAGTTAAAGCGATGCAGTGCCGAATCGCAAAAACTGGCCGGGTCCTTTACCTGCGTAATGGTCCGGGACTTAAGTGGTCTTAAGGACATATCTCATACATCTAAAATCCTCACGTAGTTAAAGTTTTGAAAAAAAAAAACCCCAAGGAGCCACAGCCGCGGCACAGAGCTTTAACCACTTCAATACCAGACACTTTCCCCCCTTCCTGCCCAGGCCAATTTTCAGCTTTGGGCGCTGTTTAAATGACAATTGCGCGGTCGTGCTACACTGTACCCAAACTACATTTTTATAATTTTGTTCCCACAAATATAGATTTATTTAGGTGGTATTTCATCACCTCTGCGGTTTTTATTTGCAAAAAAAAAAAAAAAGAAGACAGAACATTTTGAAAAAAAAATTACGTTTTTCTTGTCTCTGTTATAAAATGTTGTAAATACCGTATATACTCGAGTATAAGCCGAGTTTTCAGCACATTTTTGGTGCTGAAAATGCCCTCCTCGGCTTATACTCGAGGCATCTTTTTGCACCAGATCTTCCAGATTGTGGGGACCCGGTACCGGCCGGCCGTAGGTCCCCTGGACCCCAAACTTGGCACACATGTAGCCCTGCTCTTCCTCTACAAGTGCAAAGTTGGTTGTCTGGGGGACCTACAGCTGGGGAGCACCGATTTTTCAAAGCCGGCCACCCCTTCCATAGACTCCCATGTTAAACTGCAATTTCTCCGGTGACTTTGGGGACCCGGTACTAATCGGCCATAAGTCCCCTGGACCGGGATCTTGGCATACATGTAGCCCTATTTCTCATCTACAAGTGTGCAAAGTTTGTTGTCTGGGGGACCTACATCCGGGGAGCACCCCTTCCATAGACTCCCATGTTAAACGTCAGTGTAGTCATGGACACAGTGAGGCATGGACACAGTGAGGCATGGACACAGTGAGGCATGGGCACAGTGAGGCATGGGCACAGTGAGGCATGGGCACAGTGAGGCATGGGCACAGTGAGGCATGGGCACAGTGAGGCATGGGCACAGTGAGGCATGGGCACAGTGAGGCATGGGCACAGTGAGGCATGGGCACAGTGAGGCATGGGCACAGTGAGGCATGGGCACAGTGAGGCATGGGCACAGTGAGGCATGGGCACAGTGAGGCATGGGCACAGTGAGGCATGGACACAGTGAGGCATGGACACAGTGAGGCATGGACACAGTGAGGCATGGGCACAGTGAGGCATGGGCACAGTGAGGCATGGGCACAGTGAGGCATGGGCACAGTGAGGCATGGGCACAGTGAGGCATGGGCACAGTGAGGCATGGGCACAGTGAGGCATGGGCACAGTGAGGCATGGACACAGTGAGGCATGGACACAGTGAGGCATGGACACAGTGAGGCATGGACACAGTGAGGCATGGGCATGGACACAGTGAGGCATGGACACAGTGAGGCATGGGCATGGGCACAGTGAGGCATGGACACAGTGAGGCATGGGCATGGGCACAGTGAGGCATGGACTCAGTGAGGCATGGACACAGTGAGGCATGGACACAGTGAGGCATGGACACAGTGAGGCATGGACACAGTGAGGCATGGACACAGTAAGGCATGGACACAGTAAGGCATGGACACAGTAAGGCATGGACACAGTAAGGCATGGACACAGTAAGGCATGGACACAGTGAGGCATGGACACAGTGAGGCATGGGCATGGACACATTTAGGCACAGTGAGGCATGCGGATGGTCACCCTAGGCTTATACTCGAGTCAATAAGTTTTCCCAGTTTTTTGTGGTAAAATTAGGTGCCTCAGCTTATATTCGGGTCGGCATATACTCGAGTATATACGGTAAGTACGTTTTCTTTTTCACTGATGGGTACTGATGAGGCTGCAATTATGGGCACTGATAAGGTGGCACTGAAATGATAGACTGATGGGCACTGATAGGCGGCACTGATGGACAATGATTGATGGCACTGATGGGCATCGCTGCTATGGAGGCACTGGCAGGTATTTGTGGTGGGCACTGATTGGCATCACATGTGGGCACACATTGGCATCAATTGCATGACCGTGTAATTGTCATTTACCACTTAACCCCCGGACCATATTGCTGGTCAAAGACCAGGTCACTTTTTGCGATTCGGCACTGCGTCGCTTTAACTGACAATTGCGCTGTCGTGCGACGTGGCTCCCGAACAAAATTGACGTCCTTTTTCCCCCCACAAATAGAGATTTCTTTTGGTGGTATTTGATCACCTCTGCGTTTTTAATTTTTTGCGCTATAAACAGAAATAGAGCCACAATTTTGAAAAAAATAAATATTTTTTACTTTTTGCTATAATAAATATCCCCCAAAATTATATAAAAAAACAATTTTTTCCCCTCAGTTTAGGCCGATACGTATTCTTCTACCTATTTTTTGTAAAAAAAAAAAAAAAAAATCGCAATAAGCGTTTATTGATTGGTTTGCGCAAAAGTTATAGCGTTTACAAAATAGGGGATAGTTTTATGGCATTTTTATTAATATTTTTTTTTTTTTTTTTTACTAGTGATGGCAGCGATCAGTGATTTTTATCGGTACTGCGACATTATAGCGGACACTTCTGACACATTTTTGGGACCATTGGCATTTTTATAGTGATCAGTGCTAAAAAAATGCATTGATTACTATAAAAAAGGCCACTGGCAGCGAAGGGGTTAACACTAGGGGCTAAATATGTTCCTGGGTGTGGTCTACTTGAAAGGGGGGGGGGGGTGGGACTGACTTGGGGAAATGACTGATCGCTGTTAATATGAACAGACGATCAAGCATTTCTCACCCTGACAAGACCGGGAGCTGTGGGTTTACACCCACAGCTCCCGGTCCCCGCTCTGTAACGATCATTCGCGGGTGCCCGGCTGTGATCGCGCCCATCGGGCACTCGCGTCGGCGTCAGGGGCGCGCCCCTGACGGAGATCTACGTGATCTCGCCCAGCAGTTATACGGCGGCTGGTCGGCAAGCAGTTAAAGTGGAACAGCGGTGAAAGCTGAAAAATTGGCCTGGGCAGGAAGGGGGTGAAAGTGTCCGGTATTGAAGGGGTTAAAGACACCACCAGCACTCTCAGGCAATAAGAAAGTCACTTGACACAATTTAAATGTTTTGTAATCAATCCTCTCCAAGATAAGACAGAAAAATGCTGATGAGTAGGTCTTGGAGTACCCCCCCCCCCCCCACTTTATCGTTCTATACTACATTATACATTTACAATGAGCTTCTGAATAGTTTGAAGACATAAGTGACAGGCCGAGGCGTCTGAATTCACATGCAACCATTGTATACGCATCTGATAAGCGCAGTAAACAAACTGAGAATAGACAATGTTTATCCGCCGCCTCTGCAGCTCCCCGTTAAACAATCTGGCGGATTAGCGGGTCTCTGAAGCTTCTGGAATGAGAGAAAACGCCAGATTTGTAATGCAAATTGCCTAATGAAGCAGCGGGAGGGCGCGGAGTTTATTTCTGGCGAAGGAGAGCGACGCCGTTCATTATTAATGTTCACGCTGTGCGATTCGCCAGGCCCTCCCTAAAGATAACCTCACCTGAATCTCCATTACTTCACCGCCGACAAGGGGGCGCCAGCATTTATATCACCTAATTGATGAGGCTAAAATGGACTAGGAGAGCCTAATTACCCCAAAAACATGTGATTGGTGAGATTTCATCACAGTGACCACTTATGGAATAAGTCAAAAGATTTTATATAGCTAAAGGATGTAGAGGTCATACAGGGGTCCTTCAACCCAATTATTAAGACCAGCATATTCCTGTAACTAATCAGGACCTCCTTCCTCCTGCTGGTGATCCCTCTAGTGATATAAAGATCTATATAGAGGGATCAGGACCTCCTTCCTCCTGCTGGTGATCCCTCTAGTGCTATAAAGATCTATATAGAGGGATCAGGACCTCCTTCCTCCTGCTGGTGATCCCTCTAGTGCTATAAAGATCTATATAGAAGAATCGGGACCTCCTTCCTCCTGCTGGTGACCCCTCTAGTGATATAAAGATCTATATAGAGGAACAAGGACCTCCTTCCTCTTGCTGGTGATCCCTCTAGTGATATAAAGATCTATATAGAGGAACAAGGACCTCCTTCCTCTTGCTGGTGACCCCTCTAGTGATATTGAGATCTATATAGAGGGATCAGGACCTCTTTCCTCCTGCTGGAGATCCACTGCCCTGGTTTGGTACATTTTTACAAAGTAAACTTTATCCTTTAAATCCTTGAAAAAATAGCATTTTAGCACATTGTTTTCACATGTCATCATCATCAAACTGCTCTACAACCAGATATGACTGGGAAAGACTGTCTTCTCTGAAATGTCACTGAATATTTTACATGAACCTTAATGGATCAAAAAAGGAAAAAATGTAATAAAAAAACTCTCTTTGTACCCGACTAGATAAAAAACTGACAATAAGGTCTTTTATTAGTGTGTAGTTCATGGCACATCTTTGTTCTATAAAATGTTAAAATGTGTTTTTCGAAACATTTAAATGTTAAGCGCTCACAAGCAGAACACTTATCTGGGCCTAACCTTAAGAACGGCGGGGACATTTATATTCCAAAAGGAAATTACTACGTTTCTCCAACAAACAAATGCACAAGTGCTCAAAATTTGCTCTGAGGCTGTGAAGTTCAGAGCAGGGTCCGATGTCCACAGAAAAGATTCTAATCTATTCAATGCGAATGTAGAAATAAAGACTAAAGAAAAAAGTTTAGACGCTGGATTTGGGTATGGATCTGGGGTGCATCAGCAGATCTTTTATTCATTTGAAGAGGAAACATTGATAGCCGGATTCACAGACATCGGCGCATCTTTATGCCGCAGTAGCGTATCTTCGCTGCGCGGCAGAGAGGCAGAGAGGCAAACGTTGCGCCGGCGTAGCGTATATTGGACGGTGTAAGCCGACGCAGGTCAAATTAGGCGTGATACATTTAAATGACGCGTGACCCCATTCAAATGACGGGCTGAGCTTCAAACAAGTACTTAAAATGAACGGCGCATGCCTCGTATCTTGGACGCATCCCAGTGCGCATGTTGACTTCAACGTCGAAACAACTGGCAAAGATACGTCGAATCACTGCCTACGACGTGAACGTAACTTATGCCCAGCCCTATTCACGTACTACGTAAAATTCGACGGCGTTCAATCCCTGATCCATACCTTTGCATGAGTTGCGTCTCCAATATGGGGAATAACTTTACGCCGGACGTAACCCTTACGCAAACCGTGCATATTATGCGCCGGGAGCAAGTACGTTTGTGAATCGGCGTATCTCCCTCATTTGCATCGAATATCAATGGGAGTGCCAAATGCGTCCAGTGTAAATATGCGCCCACAATACGCCGGCGTAGGAGAGTGGGGCGGATGAAGCCTATTTTTCGACGTATCTTAGTTTGTGGGTCGGCGCATAGATACGACGGCGCACATTTGTACTTACGTTGGCGTATCTGGAGATACGTCGGCGTAAGTGCTTTGTGAATTCGGCTATTAGTGTGTGGGAAATGACGATCACAAAACAACCAACAGAGAGAACATTGTGATATCAGATCAACTACCATTATCGAAAAAAGGCTTAATGCCGCGTACACACGATTGGATTTTCCGTCAGAAAAACCTTGGATGGTTTTTCTGACAGAATTCCGCCCAAGCTTGGATTGCATACACACGGTCACACAAAAGTTCTCTGAACTTTCGACCGCCAAGAACTCCGTAATGTACAACACTACGACGAGCCAAGAAAATGAAGTTAAGTGTTTCCGAGCATGTGTCAGAATTGCATACAGACGATCGGAATTTCAGATCAGAATTTTTTCTGTTGGAAAATTTCAGAACCAGCTGTAAAAGTTTTGTTGGCGGAAATTCCAACAGCAAATGTCCGATGGGGCCTACACACGGTCGGAATGTCCGAACAAAAAGCTCCCATCGAACATTTGTTGCCGGAAATTCCGACCGTGCGTACACGGCATGAGGGCTGCATTCTTGTAAGTGGCAATTTCCTCATGGACTCCCGATTATTTGGTTTTAGAAAGGGTGCCCAACACCTGAAAATTATTTTAAGGGTTCCTCTGAGATAAAAGTCTGACCTAGATCATGAGATCAAAGAGCATCAGACATAAAACCATCGGCAGAATGGCACGGCTGGGCACAGGCACGTACAGGTAAGGGTGCCCATTAAGAGCCCAGCCGCTGGCGCACTCGCGACCCTGTCCGAAGATCGCGACCCGGTCTGTGACCACGCCTGTGGGAACCCATCGCCGCCGGTGTACCGCGAGCGGGTCACAGGAGCTGAAGAACGGGGAGAGGTGAGTGTAAACACATCTTCCCCGTTCTTCTCTGTGGCAGTGTCAGTGATCATCTGTTCCCTGATATAGGGAATGTCGATCAGTGACGTCACACGTCCAGCCCCGCCCCCCTACAGTAAGAATCACTCCCTTAGGGCACAGTTAACCCCTTAGCGCCACCTAGTGGTTAACCCATTCACTGCCAGTGTCATTTTCACAGTAATCAATGAATTTATAGCACTTTCGCTGTGAAAATTACAATGGTCCCAAAAGTGTCCGCCATTATGTCGCAGTCATGAAAAAAAAAAAAACGCTGATCGCCGCCATTACTAGTAAAAAAAAAAAAATTATTAACCACTTAAGGACCGCCTACTGCACATTTACGTCGGCAGAATGGCACGGCTGTGCACATCAACGTATATATACGTTGATTTTAGTACCCAGCCGTGGGTCACTGGCGTGCGCCCGCGGCGCGCTCCCGTGACCTGGTCCGAAGCTCCAGGACCGGGACCGCAGGATTTGCGGACCCGATCGCCGCTGCAGTGCGGCGATCCGTCCCTGGAGCTGAAGAACGGGGAGAGCCGTGTGTAAACACGGCTTCCCCGTGCTTCTCTGTGGCCGCAGCATCGATCGCGTCATCCCTGTAATAGGGGGACGCGATCGATGATGTCACACCTACAGCCACACCCCCCTACAGTTGTAAACACACACACAGGGAACACTGAAAGTCACAGCGCCACCTGTGGTTAACTCCCAAACTGCAACTGTCATTTCCACAGTAAACAATGCAATTTAAATGCATTTTTTGCTGTGAAAATGACAATTTTCCCAAAAATGTGTCAAAATTGTCCGAAGTGTCCGCCATAATGTCGCAGTCACGAAAAATAATCGCTGATCGCCGCTATTAGTAGTAAAAAAAAATAAAAAAAAATAATAAAAATGCAATAAAACTATCCCTTATTTTGTAAACGCTATACATTTTGCGAAAACCAACCGATAAACGCTTATTGCGATTTTTTTTACCAAAAATACGTAGAAGAATACGTATCGGCCTAAACTGAGGAAAAAAAAATGTTTTATATATATTTTTGGGGGATATTTATTATAGCAAAAGGTAAAAAGTATTGCATTTTTTTTAAATTGTCGCTCTATTTTTGTTTATAGCGCAAAAAAAAAAAAAAACGCAGAGGTGATCAAATACCACCAAAAGAAAGCTCTATTTGTGGGGGAAAAAGGACGCCAATTTTGTTTGGGAGCCACGTCGCACGACCGCGCAATTGTCAGTTAAAACGAATCGCAAAAAGGAGCAAGGTCCTTTACCTGCATAATGGTCCGGGTCTTAAGTGGTTAATAAAAATGCCATAAAACTATCCCCTATTTTGTAAATGCTATAAATTTAGCACAAAAAATTAATCAATAAACTCTTATTGCGATTTTTTTTACTAAAAATAAGTAGAATACGTATCGGCCTAAAGAGAGGAAAAAATTGTTTTTCTATATATTTTTGGGGATATTTCTTATAGCAAAAAATATTGATTTTTTTTTTCAAAATTGTGGCTCTATTTTTGTTTATAACGCAAAAAATAAAACCCGCAGAGGTGAACAAATACCACCAAAAGAAATCTCTATTTGTGGGAAAAAAAGGACCCAATTTTATTTGGGAGGCACGTCGCGCAACTGTCAGTTAAAGCGACGCAGTGCTGAATCGCAAAAAGGGACCAGGCCCTTAACCTGCATAATGGTCCGGGTCTTAAGTGGTTAAAGGACAAGGGCACAAAGAGCGTCTATAAACGCACAAGTATTCTGTTCTTGAGAAATCGACCTGGAAAGGTGAAACAGAACACCAAGTTCTGAAGGCCAGAAAATCCGCAGAGAAGTTTCGGAATCTCGGAGACGGTGCCAAGCCTTGCTCAGCACTGGTATGCCTACAAATAACATCCGACACGCTGGGACGGATATGTCGCACAAAAAAATACAGACCTATTGCCCAATCCAAAGATAGCCCTGCAGTGTTTGTTTATCCCGTATCTTTCATTAGTGTTCAAGCATTTCCTTCCGCCACGACACGGAGATGCTCCATATATCACCAAAACGTCCCCCAAGATGCACCACAAATAAAACGCTGACACTTTAATGAGATACACTCCACATTATATAGCCAAATTAATCCCTTTATTACATTTATTGACAAAGGCCACGAATATTCAGTCCTGCTCTTGGCTAAACCGTGCAGCTGGAGCACCCCGGGACGGCACGCCGAGGAGGAGAGAATTCCTTCCAACGTTTAATAAAATTAGTCTACAGACAAACTCTGTTCCCAGGGGGTCCTCGTAGTTTTTGCAGGTTGGACTTTTCTCTCGCTTTTCTTTTCTCGCAGTATTTTTTTTTGTAAGCCAGCCTGCAAATCAATTCTGGCCCCCATCCAGCGGGTCCATCGCTCCCCACGTCACGTACGCGCTCTCAAGAGATCTTGTTAAGCCAACGGGCCAATTCAATGTATTCACGGCATAAGCGTGAAGCACACATTTTTACCGAGGACGGGTTAAGATAAATGGATAGCCTTAGTAACTGCTTCTCTGTTGCGGCTTTGATAATTGGATGGCGTTTCAAACAGGGAGACAAATTAAGGCTGCTGTTTAACAACGCCGGCGTGAGTTGACTCTTTCGGTACTGGGAACGCGAACGAGTATGACCTTCAAGTAAAATATTTTCGATAAGCAGATAGAACAAAGAGGGGGGAAGAAGGCATGCGTTGTCTTACGCTTCCTTGTGAAGAAAGATTTAAAGCCTTTGTTTTTAGCTCAAAGTTTTACGTCAAGGAAGTGCTATGTAGGAACATGAACTTCGGTGCAGGGAAAGCTTTATATGCAGCTCTGAGACGCTGGACGGCCAACTGGGGACTTGGTAAAAAGCCACCCCGACTGAGCAGAAGTCCTAAATTGCGTCTTTAAAATGGGCCAATGCAAAAAGCTATATTAACAACGCTGGAGAACAATAAAACTGAGCTGCATGGTGCGGGGAAAGGGGTTGTACCTAGAGGGACCGCCACCGGGGCGGTGCTGTACAGTTTGTTTGATGTGTTTAACCACTTAAGGACCGCCTCCAGCACATATACGTCGGCAGAAAGGCACGGCTGGGCACAGGCACGTACGTCCTGTACTAGTACCCAGCTGTGGGTCGTGGGCACGCTCCCAGGACCCAGTCCGAAGCTCCGGGACCGCGGGACTCGCCAGGGTATGGACACAGTGTAAAAGGTCCCGGACAGGTTTTGTGATTCGGCACTGCGTCGGTTTAACCGACAATTGCGCGGTCGAGCGACGTGACTCCCAAACAAATTTGGCGTCCTTTTTTCCCCACAAATAGAGCTTTCTTTTGGTGGTATTTGATCACCTCTGCGGTTTTTATTTTTTGCGCTATAAACAAAAATAGAGCGACAATTTTGAAAAAAATAAATATTTTTTACTTTTTGCTATAATAAATATCCCCCAAAATATATAAATAACATTTATTTTTCCTCTGTTTAGGCCGATTTGTATTCTTCTACCTATTTTTGGTAAAAAAAAAAAAAAAAAAATCGCAATAAGTGTTTATCAGTTGGTTTGCTCAAAATTTATAGCGTTTACAAAATAGGGGATAGTTTTTTGCATTTTTATTAATTGTTTTTTACTACTAATGGCGGCGATCAGCGATTTTTTTCGTGACTGCGACATTATGCCGGACAGTTTGGACAATTTTGACACATTTTTGAAGGGGTTATGTGTTCCCTAATGTGTGTTTACAACTGTAAGGGGGGGGGGGGTGTGTGGCTGTAGGTGTGACGTCATCGATTGTGATTCCCTATATAAGGAATCACGCGATCGATAACGCCGCCACAGTGAAGAACGGGGAAGCCTCTCCCTGTTCTTCAGCTCCAGGGACCGATCGCCGGACTCCAGCGCCGATCGGGTCCGCGAGTCCCGGTGCTTCGGCTGGGTGCTAGCACAGGACGTACCTGTACGTGCATGTGCCCAGCCGTGCCATTCTGCCGACGTTTATGTGCAGGAGGCGGTCCTTAAGTGGTTAATGATCGGGTTGAAAAAAACGTTGTCCTTTGTCCATCAATTCTACATTCTGTTTGCTTCTCTGATCCCAACTGTGCAAACCATGAACTTGTAGGAGACAAAACTGTCCAAACAGCGGACATTTTTTATTTTTTGATCGCTCTGTCCTAGCGTTACGAGGATCAGCGGGGGCCCCGTCCACCAGAGTCATCTTGGAACCAGGTAGCTGGCACTGGCAGGCGTCTGTTGCGGCCTCTCCTGCTAATGAGATCACTTAAGAAAAATGGATTTGTCAATGGCGGGGATGGCAATGTACTGGCCGCTCTGTAATAAACAGCGTTCTGCGTGACTTTCGAAAAAAAAAAAAAAAAAAAAAAAAAGTGTGAACAATATTAAGCTGGGGAGTTCATCCACTTTGCCAGCTTCTGCGGATTTATTGGGCTTTCTCACTCCCCTTAATTAACATGACATTTACATAACAGCAGCTCATTAATTTCAGGCCACAGGCACCCGGGGCTAATTAGTAATGCATTACCTCTTTTGAAACAGGTTGTCAAATTTGTTCTTTTATCAACATCATCATCAACCGAGTGTTAATGATTTTACCTTTTTTTTTTTTAATGAAGTAACTTGCCCCCTCTCTTCCTCGTCTACCTGCTGACAACCCCGACCGACTCTTCTAGGATTCCAACCGAGCCTCCAATTTGTTATTTTATCTTGTTGGGAGTCCGCCGGGAGTTTAAGCCTCTCCAGAGGAAGAGAAGTTGGTCTGGTCCTCCGGGGAATGATGGTCGGCCTAATAAATATTCAGAGTGGCTCTGACTATTATAAGGAGACTGCTCTGGAAATGTAAATACGGAAACGATGTACATGAAGGAAAGTCATCCTTCAGAATTTGGACATGCCGCAGTTCACAAATTGCATAAATTAGCCATTTTCTGCTGACTTTTAACCACTTCCCTACCGGGCCTATTCTCGCACTTGTCTCCTTCGTGTAAAAATAAAAAGCCCCGGATTCATGCAAGACTTGCGCCAACGTATCTATAGATACGCCGTCGTAAGTACAAATGTGCGCCGTCGTATCTCTGCGCCGATTCCCAAAGCTAGATACGTCAAAAAAATTTGGCTTCAGCCGCCCGACGTAACTTGCCTACGCCGGGGTATCGTGGGCACATAGTTACGCTGGACGCATTCGGCGTTCCCATGTTAAATATGCAAATTAGTAAGATACGCCGATTCCCAAACGTACTTGCGCCCGGCGCATGTTTTAAGCGATTTGCGTAAGGGTTACGCCCGGCGTGAAGTTATTCCCCATATTGGAGGTGCAGCCCATGCAAAAGGTATGGACCAGGGAACGAACGCCGTAGATTTTTACGTTGTACGTGAATAGGGCTGGGCGTAGGTTACGTTCAGGTCGTAGGCAGTGTATTGACGTATCTTAGCCAGTTATTTCGACGTGACTGTGAGCATGCGCACTGGGATGCGTCCAAGGTACGACGCATGAGCAGTTTGTTTTTTGAAGCTCAGCCCATTATTTGCATGGGGTCACGATTCATTTAAATGTTACACGCCCACTTCCACCTACTTTGACTTACGTTGGCTTACACCGACAACTATACGCTATGCCGGCGCAACGTTGAGAGCATTTGCTTTGTGAATTCCATGCTTGCCTCTCAATGTTGCACCGATGTAGCGTAAAGAAGATACGCTACGCCGGCAGAAAGATGCGCCGAGGTACGTGAATCTACCCCATATTTTCTTTGCTAGAAAATTACTCAGAACCCCCAAACATTATTTATGGTCGTTACCCTCTGACCGAGAGAAACACGCGACAAGACTTACAACATAAATAGACCTGAAGTGTGCCTTGGTGGTCTGGCCAGTATGCCAAGAAAAGGGGGCATACCCAAGGTAAGTAATGGGTAGTTAATTGAAGAAGGATATGCTGAGAAGTGCCCTGAAAAAGGGAAGGGCGGGATTGTGTCGAATGCGAAGACTCACGGACATGAGGTGAGCTGCTAAGAGTCGGCCCAGTGACGTGTAGTACCGCACACTGAACCGACAAAGAGCATGTGTGAGTGGGCTGCTTAAATACCCTCCGTGCTCCTACCATAAAATCAGGCCACCATACTGGCCTTCTTATATATATTTTTTTAGCAAACACCCTAGGGAATAAAATGGCGGTCATTGCAACTTTATCTCGCACGGTATTTGCACAATAATTTATCAACACCTTTTTTTTTTGGAAATTAAAAAAGAACAACAAAACCGTAAAGTTAGCCCAATTTTTTTGTATAATATTAACGATGACGTTGCGCAGAGTAAATAGATATCCAACATGTCACCCTTTAAAATTGCGCACAGTCATGGAATGGCGCCAAACATCGGTACCTAAAAAATCTCCATAGGCGACACTTTCATTTTTTTTTTTTTTACAGGTTACAAATTTAGAGTTACAGAGGGAATCTAGTGCTAGAATTGTGCTCCACGATATGTCACATGTTGGCTTATCTAGAGTTCTCTTTAGGATGTTCTTGCCTCTATATAAATGGGTTTATAAGAGACACAAGACTCCCAATGAGTCTTTTTGAGAGGCACCAACATGTCTGGTGAGCAGAAAAAAAATGTGTCTTAACTTTTACTGGATTTGGTAATTCCAGATCGGGGTTGGAAGCTTGAAGGCTCTAAAGAGTATTGGGTTGGACAGAGCCTTCAGTCCTGTGTCCAGGCATTGCTAGTTTCCTACAGCCTGTGAAAGTGCACAGGTGGTGAGGATTGTTATAAGCCAGATCTCAGGGCAGTTGCTGCTGTTTGGTGACAGAGCCCTGTTAGGAGGGCTGGGAGTTGCAACCCCTGTGAGGAGGAGATTTCTTGCCCAAGGAAAATCAGGACAGCTACAAAAGTCTGAAAGACCAAGAGAGGGCCTGGGAGACCAAGAGAGGGACTGGGAGACCAAGAGAGGGACTGGGAGACCAAGAGAGGGACTGGGAGACCAAGAGAGGGACTGGGAGACCAAGAGACGGACTGGGAGACCAAGAGAGGGACTGGGAGACCAAGAGAGGGACTGGGAGACCAAGAGAGGGACTGGGAGACCAAGAGAGGGACTGGGAGACCAAGAGAGGGACTGGGAGACCAAGAGAGGGACTGGGAGACCAAGAGTGGGCCTGGGAGACCAAGAGTGGGCCTGGGAGACCAAGAGTGGGCCTGGGAGACCAAGAGTGGGCCTGGGAGACCAAGAGAGGGCCTGGGCGACCAAGAGAGGGACTGGGCGACCAAGAGAGGGACTGGGCGACCAAGAGAGGGACTGGGCGACCAAGAGAGGGACTGGGCGACCAAGGAAGCTGAAGAGGCTAGTGAGTTCAGGGAGCTGGAGGGAACCCAGAAGCCTCTGAAGGAAGCAAGCTTAAAAGATATTTGCCAGCACCGCAGCCCCACCGGTTTACTTACCTGAGCCCTCCTAAGTCCCGTGTCGAGAACGCACAATTAAATCCAATGACGTGGGCTCCGGGGGCGGGACCAAGTCCAGCATTTGTGTCTATAGACATAAATGCTGGACTCGTGAGTGCACCCGCAAGGTAACCCCCTTGGAAAAGCATTTTCCAGAGGGCATTATCTGATGCGGGGAGGAGCCGAGACAGCCGCCGAGGGACCCCAGAAGACGTGGGTCGGGGCCACTCTGTGCAAAACTAGCTGGACAGTGGAGGTAAGTATGACATGTTTGTTTTAAAAAAATTGAACCTTTAATATCACTTTACCTTGCTGGGAAACCCTGTCAAGTGGCCAAGTGGGACCCGAGCAGTGAGGTGCTGCAACTAAGGCAGCCTATGGTCAGGAAGACCAATGGCAACAGTGGCAGAGCTGCTGTAAGGTAGCTAGGTGGGCTAGCATTCTTGTTACTGTTTGTTGAAGAAGACCCCTGCGTAGGAAATCCATGTTTATTAACTTTGCTTTAATTTTGGTTTACTTTCGATCAAAAGTGGGCTGCCAGGCCAGGCCCCTAAATATAGTTTGGATCTGGCATGGGCTTACTTTATGTACCATTCAGCTAAACAATCCCCATATCTTTGCAAATCTGACAAGCACCCAACTCTACCACTCTGTCTGAAAACAAAAGAAAGATGTTTCTGGAGTTTCATTTTAAACTTCATTGTATGAAATACAGTTGAGTTAAAACCTACTTCCAGCAAACTCTTTGTTGGGGAACTGGACCCTCTCACCCTCCCTCATTTCATCCGCTCCGTTTTATCCTGGCTGCGATGGAAGCTTCGTAAGCGGCACGCTGGAGGGCAGAGGTCACCGGCAAAACTTCTTCCCCTCCTGGAGAGTGAAGTACTTGAAGCATGCAATGTGTGCGCCATTCTTCTAGATCATCGCGGAAATACGGAAATGTACATTTTGTGAATATAAAAAGTCTTGGTGTGGAATAATACGGGCTTTATGTAGAGTGTCTTGGAGGAAGGATGTGGGAGGTCAGGGAGGCGTCCCATGCACACAGCTGCTTTTCTTCAGGTTTCCTTTGGTGGGAACGGTTACAGGACGTGTGGGCAAAATCCACGGGGGGCTCCAAAATATTCCACAGAGACGGATGACCGAAGGCCACTGCTAACAGTCTTATAATGTTTTTCAGTTACTAAGAAAGCCGTATATCCCGCTGTCAGCTCTCAGACGACATTCATGGAAGAACGGGGAAATGCGATTTCTTCTAATAAATCCGTCCTAGGCCTGGAAGAGGCCAAAACACAACTCCGGACCTCACACACAGAGCAACTCGTTGGCCCAGGCATTGTCATGACTGCTACAATACCGAAACGCAAGAGATATTGGGGGGAAATGTCAGTACTTTAGGTTCACTCTAAGTAAATTAGCTGATTGCGCGTCCCACGTCAGAACACAATTAACCCCTTGCCGACCGGCTCATGCACATTTTCGTTGGCAAAGTGGTTAATTACCATTACCGTACATACAGCCCCTTTAAGAGCCATAGCAGGCACATGTGCACATGGCAGGAGACCCGATGCACATGGCTGACAGGCGTGATCATCGCCGGCCACCCAGGGAATTGAGTGTAAACACATAAATCTCTGTTCTGACAGAGAAGGGACAGATCGCTTGTTCTGTGTTAGTGTGTAAATGTCACTGGTAGGGAAGAGGTTAACACTAGAGGGGTTAAATGTGTTCCCTTGTGTGTTTCTAACTGTATGGGGATGGGACTGACTGGGGGAGGAGACATATCGCTGTTTCTACTCACTAGTAGGGATGAGCTCCGGTGTGTTCGCACCATACAAGTGCAGAGCCCGCCAGGAAGTCGGCACTGCGCTGTGCTAATCACAGGCAGCGAGACATTTCCCGATCTCTGCAGCCGAGCATCGGAACAATGTCTCCCTGCCTGTGATTAGCGCCGCGCCGACTTCCTGGTGGGCTCTGCACGTGGAGTGTGCAAACACACCGAAGCTCATCCCTATTAGTAAGTAGAAACAGCGATATGTCTCCTCCCCCAGTCAGTCCCATCCCCATACAGTTAGAAACACACAAGGGAACACATTTAACCCCTCTAGTGTTAACCCCCTCCCTACCGCCATTGAAATTTACACAGTAATCAGTGCATTTTTTATAGCACCGATCGCTGTATAAATGTCAATGGTCCCAAAAACTGATGAAGTTATTTGTTTAAAAACATAGGCCCAGATTCACAGAGCAATTACGCCTGTCTAACTGGTGTTAGACAGGAGTAATTTCAAATTTTGCGCGCCGTATCACTAGTTTGAATCCTCAAACCATGATACGGCGGCTTCGGGCTTCGATCCGAGAGGCTTACGTCCTCGTAAGCCTTCGGATCTACACTGCGATATTTTTGCGGCCGCTGGGAGGAGTTCGCGTCGTTTTCATGCGTCGGGATATGCAAATTAGTTTTTACGGCGATCCACTAAGGTACGAGTGTCCCTCGCAATCGCCTACGTCATTTTTTGGCTACGTAATGTTAGAGGAGCTTTTTGCAGGTCTAACAGTGCGTAACCCATGTAAAGTATGGCCGTCGTTCCTGCGTCGATTTGAATTTTTTTTTTTTTTTTTAACGTAACTCGTTCGGGAATAGGAATGTACGTAAACGACGCTACTACGACGTGTTTTCGCGCAATGCACGGCGGGAAATTTGCGAACGGAGCATGCGCAGTTCGATCGCCGCGGGAACGCGCCTATTTTAAATGCTTCACGCCCCCTACTCGCGCAGATGGATTGCGACGGGAGAAATACACTACGC
This sequence comes from Rana kukunoris, assembly GCA_029574335.1. Lineage (NCBI taxonomy): Eukaryota > Metazoa > Chordata > Amphibia > Anura > Ranidae > Rana > Rana kukunoris. The sequence continues at coordinate 554,568,374 of CM056052.1, read as the reverse complement.
CGCCGTCGTTTACTGGACAAAATCTACCTGGATTCCACGTAGAGCCAGGTAAAAAACGGCGGCGTAGTGTATTTCTGATACTCTACGAAAAATCTAATTCTCTGTGAATCTGCCCCATAGGGTATTTTTGGTGATATTTATTATAGCAAAAAGTTAAAAATATATATATTTTTTAAAATTGTCGCTCTATTTTTGTTTATAGCGCAAAAAATAAAAACTGCAGAGGTGATCAAATACCACCAAAAAAAGGGGAGCTGCGGTAGCTCAACGCGATTGGCACTGCGCTGACAAGCCGTTCACCTCTGCAGCCAAGGGTTCGGATCCCGGTCTCGGCTGCATGTGAATTGAGTTTGGTGGTCTCAGCCCGGCCCCCGGTGGGTGCGCTATGCGAGGTAAGTACGCGCTTAGTACGCCCACCCCCCTCCCACAAAAAAACACCACACTTACACGCACTCAAAATTGGGTTAACATGCACGCACTTTGGCCACGCGGTCTCTAAAAAAAGAGAGGCGAAGGACTAACAGGGCTGGCTGAGCGGGCTAGATCCTCTCACTCCCTCATAGGGGAGTCCCTCTGCCCCGTTGGGCTTCAAAGCGGAGCAGGTAGGGCAGGCTATGTGGGAGGACCCCCTCACATCCCCCGCACCCGCCATTGCCACCCAGGGGCATGGAGAAAGACGGCAGATTGCCTCTGGGGGAGGCCTGCCTACTCCCAACTCCTGCAGTCCGGCTCCTCTCACGAGTACACGCACTAAATACACTTTAAAAAAAAAAATACCACCAAAAGAATTTGTGATTGCATTATATTGTCTGTTGAGATGTAAATGAATCTAGGATGGCTTCTAAGGATCTTTCATTGTGGCTTGTGCTAATTGACCCTGTATTGTGTGAAGGTCTATTGATGGGAATGTGCATTGTAAGTTAGCAGACAGCCTGTGTATGAGTCATTAGCTGTAGTTAATAAGCCCATGTAAATTAGGTCAGGAGACGGAGTCAAAATGTCTGTTAAAAGATTTATTGAGAAGGATGTGTATTGGGGCAAACATTGTGTGATGTTGTGGGTGGAGTTGGGTCATTGTTCATTTGGTTACTGCAGTATTCTTTTTGTGTATATAAGAGCATGTGTCTCGTTAATGGGGGAATTCTTAAGGGTTCGCGGGATTGTGGAGTGTCGGTAGCTGCCTTGTGTTCGGAATGGAATATCCTAAACGGCTTTAACCCCTGTCCCATTTGGGGTTCCGTTACAGATGCATTATATCATTAGACGAAATGTGTGCTTATTAGCACAGGAGACATGGCTGTGCGCTCAGCGTACAGCCTCATCTCCACGACAGTCTTCAGGATAGAACTTCAAGCAGAAGTTCCATGGCTCCTAAAGTGAGGCGATGGCACAGTAGTCATTTAGTCCATGTAATCCTACCTCGTGATGATAATTCATACAGCGTCGGGTTGGTGAGGCATTCAGAGCAGCCTGATAATTACACAGGTCCTTCTGTGCTCCCAAAGCTGCACGTGATTCATTAGATATCAATACAGACTCCATCTGTTCTGTCATTATGTCTAGAAAACAATACAAGCCCCTGAGGAGCACCAGAGGAACCTGGAAGATTGCAGTGTGAGGTACCCACTTTATACCATAGACAATACAAGTTTGTGTGCTTTACTGAAGGTAGAAGTCCAATCAAAATTGAAGGTCTCTGGTGGCAGAGCTGTTCAAATGTCTAAATACAACCCCATTAACAAAGATGTCCCAATTCCTGGATTTAGAAAGGTTCCTATAAAGAACCAAAATGTACCGATCTCATAAAGAAGAAACCCAGATTATATGGTGCCTCTGTCGAGAAAGGTTCCCCCTGGTGGATAATGCCCGCCTTGTAATGCGCAGGCGCAGTGCTTGCACAGTACGGAGTACAACGAAGCTGCCGAAAACCACCGAAGATGAACAGCTGTGACAGGGTTCAACAAAATCCAGGCGCCAGGTCGCAATTGCGACTAGAATTAGTCGCCTGGGGAAGGAAGCATAGGCCTGCAGGAGGCCGCAAAGCCGTTGCCTCAATTACCGGCCGGCGTGACCCGAAACAGGCCTATCCTTCTTTCTGTAATCTGGCACCATCTTGTGGTTGGTATTGGCATGACAAGACAAATGGAGCTTCCCCTGTGTTTTCACTGCCATCTCCTTCCCTCTAATTAGAACCCCCAAACATTATATATATTTTTTATTCTAACACCCCAGAGAATAAAATGGCGGTCATTGCAATACTTTCTGTCACACCGTATTTGCGCAGCGGTCTTACAAGCGCACTTTTTTGGAGAAAAACAGTAAACAGTAAAGTTAGCCCAATTTTTTTATATTGTGAAAGATAATGTTACGCCGAGTAAATTGATACCCAACAAGTCACGCTTCAAAATTCCGTCCGCTCGTGGAATGGCGACAAACTTTTACCCTTTAAAATCTCCATAGGCGACGTTTAAAAAAATTCTACAGGATGCATGTTTTTGAGTTACAGAGAAAATCTAGGGCTAGAATTATTTTTCCCGTTCTAACAATCGCGGCGATACCTCACATGTGTGGTTTGAACACCGCTTTCATATGCCGGTGCTACTCACGTAAGCGTTCGCTTCTGGGTTGCGAGCTTGGCGGGACGGGGCGCATTTCTTGCTCCTAACTTTTTTAGCTGGCTCCTAGATTCCAAGCAAATTTGTCAAACCCTGAGCTGTGAATCAGCTGTATAGGGCGCCTGCGCAATGAGCACGACATTGTGCTACACGTTGCCGCACGCTCCCGATGCTCGTGCAACTCTGCAAAGGTGCGGGTGTATTGCTGTTCTATCGTGTAAGGGGCGGATGGGTACAGAAGAGGCTGAATTTTAATTTGATGGGCAGAGCTGATTTTATCAATAAATTACATGTCTTTGCGGGGCGTGTTTAAACAACTGCCGGGCGGGTTTTGCAAGGTTGATGGGCGGGTTTGCAGGACCTATTTAATTAACGAACACAATGAGGTGGACGTGTTATTGAGAAGCATGCAAGGGGCGGATGGCTACAGAAGAGGCTGTATTTTAAATTGATGGACAGAGATGCCATCCGCCCCTTACACAATATAACGGTAATACACCCGCCCCTTTGAAGAGTTGCACGAGCATCGGGAGCGTGCGGCACAATGTCGTGCTCAGTGTGCAGGCGCCGTGTACAGCCGATTCACAGCTGTTCATCTCCGGCGATTTTCGGCGGGTCCGTTGTGCTCCGTACTGCGCAAACGCTGCGCCTGCGCAGTACAGGGCGGGCATTATCCGCCGGAGGACCTTTCTCGGCAGGACACCGGCATTGATACATTTGGAGTCATACAGTGTCTGTTTTTAGACATACTATACTCCAAAGTTCAAACTGAGCATCAGAATGGGGAAGAAGGGATTTCGGTGACTTTGAACCCACCATGGTTGTTGGTGCCAGACGAGCTGGTAATTAAATAAATGCTGATCTACTGGGATTTTCCCGCACAACTATCTTTCAGGTTTACAGAGAATGGTCTGAAAGAGAGAAAATATCCAGTGAGCGGCAGTTGTGTGGAGGAAAATGCCTTGTTGATGTCAGAGGAGAATGGGCAGGCTGGTTTAAGATGATAGCACAGCATTAGGAGACAGAGGAGAGTATGATGAGGTCCACTTTTAACAACCACTTTAGGGATTATACATCTGTGAGTTTGGGATATTGACCAACAGCTGAGCGCTCCTACATCTCAAACTCTGAACTTCCATTCTAATTCCATAACTCCTACTGTAATAGAGTTACCTTCCTAAATAGTGGCTACATTGTTATAGAAGAGAATACAAACATGTCTATGTTACACCGAGTATCTCCGGCCTTGGGATGGAGGTAAGAATGCATCTAGGAAGGGCAGAGCACAACGTATCAGTGCTCTTGTCCTTTAAACCAGGGTTTGACAAATTTGCTTGGAATCTAGGAGCCAGCTTAAAAAAAGTTAGGAGCCAGAAAATGCGCCTCGTCCCATCCAGCGGAGCTTGGGTTTAGAAGCGAACACATACGTGAGCAGTGCCCGCATATGTAAACGGTGTTCAGACCACAGGTATCGCCACGATTGGTAGAGCGAGAGCAATAATTCTAGCCCTATACTTCCTCTGTAACTCAAAACATGCAACCTGTAGAATTTTTTAAACGTCGCCCATGAAGATTTTAAAGGGTAAAAGTTTGTCGCCATTCCACAAGCGGACGCAATTTTGAAGCGTGACATGTTGGGTATCAATTTACTTGGCGTAACATTATCTTTTACAATTTAAAAAAAAATTAGGCTAACTTTACTGTTGTCTTATTTTTTATTTTAAAAAAGTGTATTTTTTCCCCAAAAAGTGCGCTTGTAAGACCGCTACGCAAATACAGTGTGACAGAAAGTATTGCAACGACCGCCATTTTAATCTCTAGGGTGTTAGAATAAAAAATATATAATGTTTGGGGGCTCTAATTAGAGGGAAGGAGATGGAAGTGAAAACACTGGGGAAGCTTCATTAGCATTGCTGGTTTACTTGTCATGCCAACGTCCACCATAAGGTGGCGCCAGATCACAGAAGGAAACATAGCCCTGCAGAAGGCCGCAAAGCCACGGCCGGCGCGGCAGGGGTGCACGGAGACACAGGCCTATGCTTCCTTCTCTGGGCGCCAGGTTGCCAATTCTAGTCGCAAATGTGACCGGGCGCCTGGATTTTGTCGAACCCTGCTTTAAACTGTGAGCAGTCTTTTATTGACCTTAAAGCGGAGGTCCACCGACAATTCTTTTTTTTTTTTTAAACATTAATAACCTTACATATTGTCAATGTTACACTCCTTTGTTTGGGAAAATCTATCCCCTGGTGTCTGGTTTCGAACGAAAAAAAGGGATTTTTAAATACAGCTTACCTGTAAAATCCTTTTCTTGGAGTACATCACGGGACACAGAGCGGCATATTCATTACTATATGGGTTATATGGAGTACCTTCAGGTGTGGACACTGGCAATCTCAAACAGGAAGTCCCCTCCCTATATAACCCCCTCCCCTAGAGGGAGTCCCTCAGTTTTGTAGCAAGCAGTATGCCTCCCAAAATGGTCACCCAAAAGAGGGGTGGGAGCTCTGTGTCCCGTGATGTACTCCAAGAAAAGGATTTTACAGGTAAGCTGTATTTAAAAATCCCTTTTTCTTTCTCGTACATCACGGGACACAGAGCGGCATATTCATTACTATATGGGATGTCCGAAAGCAATGCTTTAATGAGGGGAGGGAGACATCTTCCAAAGAAGGATTTAATTTTAGAGGTATACTCAGATACTAGTAAATCCAACTTAAACGAGAAATGTAAATCTCAAATCAAATCAAGGGAGCCCCCTCAGATCCTGAGGAGCTTGAATCGCGGCCTGTAGTACTGACTGCCCAAAGGCTGTATCCGCATTCCTTCTTACGTCCAATTGATAAAATTTTGTAATGACTACGTTGCTGCCTTGCATATTCGAGCCCTAGAGATCTGATGATGTGCTGCCCAGGAGGTGCCCATGGCCCTGGTAGAATGGGCCTTTACCGACAAAGGAGGAGGCACCTCTTCACACCGCAGGCCCGAACAATTAATTGTTTAATCCATCTTGCGATGGTGGATCAAGCGGCTGCCTGACCCATCTTGGGCCCTTCCGGTAAAAACGAACACCACATCTGTTTTCCGAACCTTCTCTGTAGCTTTAAGATAGGCCCTTACGGCCCTGACAATATCCAACGTATGCAGCAACCCCTCCTTTCTAGAGGTGGGTTTTGGAAGAAGGATGGAAGTACCACATCCTGGTTCAGGTGGAAACTGGATATAACCTTTGGTAGAAAGGAAGGATGAGGACGGAACCCCGCCCTATCCTTATGTAAAATGAGATATGGTTCCTTACAAGATAAGGCTGCCAATTCCGATACTCTCCTGGCCGAAACTATGGTGATCAGAAATACCGACTTTCTAGTCAGTAAAATCAAGGTACCTCAGCCAACGGCTCAAGGGGTTGTTTCTGTAGGGATGACAGAACAAGATTTAAAGTCCCATGGACAAAGTGGTGACTTGACAGGAGGATTAATACGCAAGACCCCCTGTAAGAAGGTCTTTACCAGCGAGTGGGTGGCCAGCGGCCTCTGAAACCACACTGACAGAGCTGAGATCTGTCCCTTGATTGTGCTTAGTGCCAGGCCTTTATCCACTCCTAGCTGGAGAAAACTTAACACCCTGTCAATAGTATATTTACGGGAATTCCATCTTTTGGATTCACACCAGCCTACGTAGTTCCTCCACACCCTGTAATAAATCACCCTGGAGGCCGGCTTTCTAGCCCTAATCAGGGTAGGAATTACCTGCCTAGACAGACCTCTACCCCTGAGAATCAGGGATTCAGCCTCCAGGCCGTCAAATTTAGACGTTGTAATGTAGGGTGGAGGATCGGGCCTTGTGAGAGTAGGTCTGGTTGTAGAGGAAGAGTCCAAGGGTCTCCCACTGCCATCTTCAGGGCTAGTGAGTACCAAGTCCTCCGGGCCCAAGCCGGAACTACTAGAATGACTGGCTTGTGCTCCACTCTGATCCTGCGCAACAGGCGAGGGAGTAACTGTAGCGGAGGGAATGCATATAGAAGTTTGAATTGATGCAAAGGGCAAACCAACGCATCGGTTCCGCAGGCCATAGGATCCCTCGCTCGAGACACAAACCTGTCTAGTTTCTTGTTGAACCTGGATGCCATTATATCTACGTCCGGCATTCCCCACCTCTAGCAGATTGTCTGAAAGACCTGGGGATGCCGAGACCACTCCCCTGGCAACCGACTCTGGCGACTTTAAGAAGTATGCCTGCAGGTTGTCCACTCCGGGAATGAATATCGCCGAAATGCAGGGTACATGAACCTCTGCCCACTGAAAAATCAAGCTCTTGAGCGGCCTGACTCCTGGTTCCCCCTTTGGTGGTTTATGTATGCCACCGCCGTGGCTTTGTCTGACTGGATTCTCACCGGGAACCCCTTTAATCTGGAGGTCCATGCCAGAAGGGCTAGGCGAGCAGCTCTGATCTCCAAGATATTGATGGGGAGCTGCCTCTCTGCTTTCACCCAAGTTCCCTGGCGAGAGAACCCCTCGAAGACCGCCCCCCCCAGCCTGCCAGGCTGGCGTCTGTGGTAACTACCTCCCAGACAACAGGGCTGAAGGATTTTCCCTTTAGAAGATTCTGGGGGTTCAACCACCAGGCCAGGCTTTGTCGGACCCTTGATGATAGCGTCAAAGGGGACTCTAAGGCATGTGCCCTCTTGCCCCAGGCTGCTAGAATGGCTGCCTGTAGGACGCGAGTGTGGATCTGAGCGTACGGTACTGCCTCGAACGTGGCCACTAGCTTGCCTAGTACTCGCATACACAGGCGAATAGTTGGTTTTTTCTTGTTTAGAACCAACTGAACCAACCCCTTGATAGCCTCGATCTTTACAAGGGGCAGGAACACCCTTTGCTGTTCTGTGTCTAACCTCATGCCGAGGTATTCCAACTGCTTTGTAGGCTGGAACGCTGACTTTCCCCGGTTTTAGGACCCAGCCAAATCCTTCGAGGTACCGAACCGTGAGGTTTACTGCCTGTTGCAGACCCGGCCGTGAGTGATCTATGATTAAAAGGTCGTCCAAGTATGCTAGGACTGTGACCCCTTGGATCCTTAAATTGGCCAGAACTGGGGCTAGGATCTTCGTGAATACCCGGGGGGCCGTGGCCAGCCCGAAGGGGAGCGCCCTGAATTGGAAGTGTCGCTGCCCCACCGCGAAGCGTAAAAATCTTTGATGCGACTGAAAGATTGGTACATGAAGGTAAGCATCCTTTATGTCTATGGAGGCCAGAAAATCGTCCCTCTGAAGCGCGGCGGCTGCTGACCGGATGGATTCCATCCGGAAGGAACGAACCCTTAGGTAACCGTTTAACCTCTTTAGGTCCAAGATTGGCCTGACATCGCCGTTGGGCTTTGGTATGACAAAGAGATTGGAATAGAAACCTAGCCCTTGCTCTTGGGCTCTCTATTATTACGTCCTGGCAAAGCAGGTGATCCAAAGCTGCCAGCATTGAGGCCTTCCTTGCTGGATCCTTTGGTAGCCTTGATTCTTGAAAATGAGGCGGAGGACCCCTTAGAAACTCCAGTCTGTAGCCTGTGGTTACAGACGCCCGGACCCATTTGTCGGGGATCTTGGCTTCCCAAACTTCTGAGAAGAAACGAAGCCTTCCCCCCACCCGCGAGAGTGGGGGCGCCCCTTCATAAGGCAGACTTAGGGGCTGTCTTTGTCGGCTTGCGATACCATGGCCTCTTACCCCCAGGGGCCTGTCCCTGCGATCTACTGTTAACGTTGGATCGTGCAGGCGGCCGTCGATACTGCCTGGAATTTGAGGGCCCCGAGACAGGAAAGAGCTGCCTCTTAAATGTAGGACCCCGGAATGTCTTTTTGACCGGTAAAAGGGTACTCTTGCCATTTGAAATAGTCTGAATATATTTATCCAGATCCTCTCCGAAGAGTCGTCCTCCATGGAAGGGAAACCCTGCCAGAAGCTTTTTGCATGGGGGCTCCGCTGCCCAGTTCTTCAACCATAAGAGCCTTCTCATGTGCACCAAAAATAGTGATAAACGAGAGGCCTGCTGGATGGAATCCTTTATAGCATCTACTGCAAAACACAGAGCTCTGGGAATGTCAGAAAACTCTTCTGCTTGTTGGGTAGGCATGTCCTTTAACATTTCTTTTGTCTGGTCTTTTAACGCCTGACAAACACCAATCGCAGCCACAGCTGGCTGTACCACTGCTCCTGCCGTAGCAAAGGATGCTTTTAAAAGTGTCTCTAACCTTTTATCAACCGGATCTTTAAACATATGTATGTTTTCCACCGGGCAAGTTAGTGATTTATTCACACATGAGATGGCTGCATCCACTACTGGGAGCCTCCACCTCTTGGAGAATCTTTCCTCCATGGGGTAAATGACCGCAAATCTTTTCGGTGGCAGAAAAATCCTGTCCGGCCGTACCCAATCCCGAAAGATCAATTCCTCCAAGAGAGGATGGACCGGAAAAACTGCGTTGCTTAACGGAGCTTTCAAAGAGCCCAGAGAGGATACCGGAGGAACCTGAGGCTCTGGCAATGGTAAACTAAATGCCGAGCGGACCATGTCCGTCAAAGACTGTACCCACAGTCTCTCTGTCTGGGAGTCTGAAAATGGTTCCTCAGAGGCAGATCCCTCAATCCCTGAACCCTCTTGGTTCAGGTCTAGTTGATCCTCCTGTGATTCCAATTCCTTCGGAGAGAGAATCTCAACATCTGAGGATACACCTCTTGTGATGGGGGTCTAACCCGTTTCTTACCAGGAATAGCTCTAGCGATTAATGCTGCTATTCTCTCTTCTAGCCCCCCTAGGGATACGGCTAGCATCTCCTCTGTGATAAACACAGGGCTGGGCTGATCTGGGCCAGCCTCCGCACCAGATCCCCCTAATGGCTCATCCAAGGCGCCCTTTATGTTAATAAGTTGCGGGGAAAGTATCGGCATATCATCAGAATCAGAAGGGGAACCCCTTTGTTTTTTGGTCTTTTTTGTACCCTTTGACCCCGAACATTTGGAAGCCATAATACAAAATCGAGGGACTCCGCCCACACAACAGACTGTAGTGGCCAGGAGTACAAAACCAGAGCTTAGGGGACAATAGATCACTAATGCCCAAAAACTGATGGGATCCCGTATGTTTTTCTCTTTTTTTTTTTTTTTTTTTTTTAAATATATATTATATATATTTTCTTTTTTTTTTTTTTTTTTTTTAAAACATACAGTGACCCCAAACTTAGTTTGCCAGCCTCCAACCTGCTGCAAAAAGGGGGATTTCTTGGCTTAACAAAAAAGGCATTGGAACAAAGTCCAGCATGTACTACCCCTCTTCCGCCACCGGGAGTCACTGTTCTGCCGCTCTGCGTCCTCTCCTTCTGAAATCAGCCTCAGACTGAGCACTGACAATGCCTGCTGATCTATAACAGCACAAGGCGCGCCCCTGTATGACGCCGCAGTCACGCCCCCCCCCCGCCCTCCTGTCTGAACGGCGCGAAAAACGTCTATAAGACGTGCGCGCGTATGCCGGAACAGGAGGAACATGGAGGAGCCGCGCTGCTGGAGACCCAGGACTGCAGAAACAGGCGGCAGATTCAAACCCCCGGCCAGGTAGGACTCTCCAAAAGGCCCCTAGGGATCCTTACTAGTCCTAGGAAGAAAGCAGCAGGTTAGCTAGCAACACATTCTTAGACAGGGGAACCTAGTGATGGGGGAAAAAAGGTGTCATCCTGTCTCTCTCAGACATAGTGAGCAAGGTTGCCCATGCAGAGCATACTTAGGCTATCCCCCCTTTTAGGTTACCCCGGAGAGCCTGCTGTCGAACCAAGTCCCGCAGGCTCCCCCTTACCTGCTCCATGCTGCAGGATGTTTGTCCAGCAAACTGATCCAATCTTCTCCCATCTCCGTGGGTAGCGTAGTAGACCTTCAGGCCCTGGGGTCCTATGAAGGTACCCACTGTCCTGGACCTATATAGCACCCTGGCAAACAGGAACTTATGGTTTTTACAAACTCCAAGTCCTGGGCCCAGGGTCCAGCCCTCCAAAGAGGAGCATTATAGGCAAAACCCCACGGTTTGGGGCCCGGGTACTGTCCACTTTGGCACTGAGGCTCCTTGGACAGATCCGGTTAGCCCGCCCTTAATCCCAAGGATGTGGAGCAAAGCTATTCCGTGACCAACACCTAAGACACTGGCGAAAAAACTGAGGGACTCCCTCTAGGAGAGGGGGTTATATAGGGAGGGGACTTCCTGTTTGAGATTGCCAGTGTCCACACCTGAAGGTACTCCATATAACCCATATAGTAATGAATATGCCGCTCTGTGTCCCGTGATGTACGAGAAAGAAAAAAGGATTTTTAATAAACAGCTTACCTGTAAAATCCTTTTCTTGAAGTACATCACGGGACACAGAGCGCATAGCCATTACACTTGGGTTATATGGGTACCTTCAGGTGTGGACACTGGTGTAATCAATTTCACAGGAAGTTTCCTCCCTATATAACCCCCTCCCACTGGGAGTGCTTCAGTTTTGTAGCAAGCAATTCTCCCGAGGTTACACAATGTTCCCCAAAAGAGGGGTGGGAGCTCTGTGTCCCGTGATGTACTTCAAGAAAAGGATTTTACAGGTAAGCTGTTTATTAAAAATCCTTTTTTTTTTATCGTACATTACGGGACACAGAGCGCATAGCCATTACACTTGGGATGTCCTAAAGCAATGCTCTATGAAGGGAGGGAGACCGTAAGGCCAAGAATAGCCAAATAAAAACATTGTCAGGAGAAAACATGGCTCCACCAACAGAAAAACAAGGGGGCGTGAACCGGGCCAGAGGATTCTATACTGCTGCCCGTAGGACCGCCTGCCCAAAAGCTGCGTCCGTACCCTTTGCAACGTCCAACTTATAAAATTTAGTAAACGTATGTACGGAAGACCAGGTTGCCGCCTTGCAAACCTGTGCCATAGAGATCTGATGGTGTGCCGCCCAAGAGGCACTCATGGTCCTCGTAGAATGGGCTTTAACTGATAAGGGAGGTGGAACGCGCTTCAGACCATATGCCTGAAAAATCAGCTGCTTAATCCACCTAGCCAAGGAAGACTTGGCAGCCGGCTGACCCTTCTTGGGGCCATCCGGAAGAACAAAAAGCACATCTGTTTTCCGAATCTTCTCTGTAGCCTTGAGATAGACCCTCATGGCTCGAACCACGTCCAAAGTATGAAGCCGTCTTTCCTCTCTGGACTGGGGAGTAGGAAAGAAGGATGGTAGGACTAGGTCCTGATTCAAGTGAAAACTGGATATGACCTTAGGAAGGAAAGAAGGTTGAGGCCGCAGAACCACTCTGTCCTTATGCAGAATAAGGTATGGCTCCCTGCATGACAAGGCTGCCAGCTCGGAAACCCTTCTGGCTGAAGCCATAGCCACCAAGAAAACCAACTTTCGGGTTAGTAGCACAAGAGGGATTTCTGTCAGAGGTTCAAACGGCTGCCTTTGTAAAGCTGACAAGACCAGATTTAAATTCCAGGGGCAGAGGGGAGCTCTAATAGGGGGATTCACATGCAAGACCCCCTGCAAGAAGGTTTTCATAAGCGAATGGGTGGCCAAGGGTCTTTGAAACCATATTGATAAAGCCGACACCTGCCCCTTTAGAGTACTAAGAGCCAACCCTTTGTCAACGCCAACCTGGAGGAATCGCAAGATCCTGTCAATAAAAAACTTTCGAGGATGCCATTTTTGAGACTCGCACCACTCCACATAGGTTCTCCAGACTCTGTAATAAATATTTCTGGAGACCGGTTTCCTAGCCTGAATCAACGTAGATATGACCTGAGCTGAGAGGCCTCTGCCCTTAAGAATTAGGGATTCAGCTGCCAAGCCGTCAAATTTAGCTGCTGTGAAGCAGGATGGCAGATTGGGCCCTGAGACAGCAGATCTGGGCGCAGGGGGAGCGGCCCCGGCGCCCCGACTGACATCTTCACGATGAGTGCGTACCAAGCCCTCCTGGGCCAGGCTGGGGCCACCAGGATCACAGGCCTGCGCTCCACCCGGATCCTCCGTAGAAGGCGGGGAATCATCTGCAGTGGAGGGAACGCATACAGAAGAGAAAACTGGTGCCAAGGGCAAACCAACGCATCGGTCCCGTAGGCCGAGGGATCCCTGGCTCGGGATATGAATTTGTCCAATTTTTTGTTGGATCTCGTTGCCATAATGTCCACATCTGGGACTCCGAATCTTTGGCAAATCTCTTGGAATACCCGGGGGTGAAGAGACCATTCCCCCGGGAGCAACTGTTGACGACTCAAAAAATCTGCTTAAAAATTGTCTATCCCTGGGATGAACACCGCCGAGATGCAGGGTACATGGGCTTCGGCCCATGAGAAAATCAGGTTTACTTCTCTTTGGGCTGCTGGGCTCTTCGTGCCCCCCTGGTGGTTTACGTATGCCACCGCAGTGGCGTTGTCGGACTGTATCCTTACTGGCAGACCCTGAAGGGGGAGAGTCCAGGCGATCAGGGCCAGTCGAGCAGCTCTGATCTCCAAGATATTGATGGGAAGCAGTTTTTCTGCCCCCGACCACAGCCCTTGCTGGGTCTGTTCTTCTAGAACTGCCCCCCAACCTAACAGGCTGGCATCCGTGGATACTATCTTCCACGTGATGGGGCAAAAGGATTTCCCTTTTGACAAATTTTGAGAGACCAGCCACCAAGACAGGCTGCGCCGGACCTTCGGGGAGAGCACTAACGGACGATCTAACGCCTGAATGGATTTGTTCCAAGCAGAGAAAATGGCTGCCTGAAGATATCTGGTATGGATCTGGGCGTAGGGCACAGCCTCGAAGGCGGCCACCATCTTCCCCAGCAGTCGCATACATAGGCGAATAGTCGGCCTCTTCTTGCCTAAGATCACTTGAACTGCTTGAGTTATTGATCTGATCTTTGCTTGAGGTAAACTTATCCTCTGGCAGTCTGTATCTAGCCGAAGGCCTAGATATTCCAACTGCTTTGTGGGTTTCAATACCGATTTTTCTAGGTTTACAATCCACCCAAATTCCTCTAGATGCTGAACTGTGCGACCTACTGCCTGATTGAGGTTGGAAGCTGAGCTGTTGATAACCAGAAGATCGTCCAAGTATGCCAAGACTAAAATGCCTTCTGTCCTTAGGACGGCTAGCACCGGGGCTAACACCTTTGTGAATACCCGCGGAGCTGTTGCCAACCCGAAAGGGAGGACTACGAACTGGTAATGGCGGTGATCTATCATACAACGAAGAAACCTGTGATGTGCCGGGTAGATCGGCACGTGCAGATACGCATCTTTTATGTCTATAGATGCTAGAAAGTCGTCTTGATGTAGGCTGGCTGCCACCGAACGTATGGACTCCATACGAAAGGTCTGAATGTTTAGAAAGCGATTTAGGCGTTTGAGGTCCAAGATAGGCCTGACGTCGCCATTGGGCTTTGGTATTATGAAAAGGTTGGAGTAGAATCCCAGACTCCATTCCTGGGTTGGTACTTCTACAATTACTCCTTGGAGCCAGAGACGATCCAATGCTTTTACAAGAGAGGCCCTCTTTAATGGGTCGCTTGGAAGACTTGACCCCTGAAAATGAGGAGGGGGGACTTCCCGAAACTCTAGCTTGTAGTCCGTGGTTACCACGGATCTTACCCTAGAGTCGGGAATTCTGGCCTCCCACACTTCGGAGAAAAACCGAAGCCTTCCCCCCACCCAAGAGAGTGGGGGCACCCCTTCATGAATCTGACTTGAGGACTGGTTTAACCGGCTTGCGAGGCCATGGCCTCTTGCCTGTCGTGGCTTGTCCTTGTGGGCGGCTATTAAATGCTGAACGCCCGGGAGGCCGTCGATACTGACGGGAAGTTGAAGGGGCCGAGCCTGTGAAGGCCTGTCGCTTAAATGCGGGCCCACGCGATCTTTTCTCGATAGGCAAGAAAGAACTTTTACCACTTGATATGGTCTGGATATATTTATCTAGGTCTTCACCGAATAGTCTCCCACCATGAAAGGGAAATCCTGCTAAAAGCTTTTTGCAGGGTGCCTCTGCTGACCAGTTTTTTAGCCACAAAAGGCGACGCATATGAACCAACAGCAGAGATAAACGGGACGCCTGTTGAACGGAGTCCTTAATAGCATCTACTGCAAAGCAGAGAGCTCTTGGGAGGTCAGCCAATTCACGAGCTTGCTGAGCCGGTATGTCCCTTAATATCGGTTTAGTCTGATCCTTTAAAGCCTGACAAACGCCAATGGCTGCCACTGCTGGCTGAACCACGGCACCTACTGTGGTAAAAGAAGCCTTCAGTAGGGTCTCCAATTTTTTGTCGACTGGATCTTTAAACACCTGGACATTTTCCACCGGACAGGTCAGGAATTTATTTACGCAGGAAATGGCTGCGTCCACGGTAGGGAGTGCCCATTTCTTTGCAAATTCTTCTTCCATAGGATAGAGAATGGTGACCCTTTTAGGAGGGATAAAAATCCTATCAGGTCGAGCCCAATCCTGAAAAATCACGCTCTCCAGACCGGGAAAGACGCACCACTCAATGGTGCCTTCAAGGAACCTAAAGAGGATACCGCGGGGGCTAATTGTTCTGACACTGGAAGTTTAAAAGCAGTGCGAACCATATCCGTCAGAGACTGGATCCACAGACTCTCTGCTTGAGAAGCCGAAAAAAAATTCATCTATAGTGGAATCTTCAATGTCTGACCCGTCAGGACTCAGGTCCGCTTGATCCCCCTGTGGGTCCAATTCCTCCGAAGAGAGGACCTCTGCATCCGAACACACCGTTCTAGGTGACGGGGATCTAGCCTGTTTGCCACCCGGCAAAGAGCGGGCAATTAAAGCAGTTAACCTTTTCTCTAGCCCACCCAGGGTGGATTCTAGCATTTCTTCCGTAACATAAACGGGAATGGGTTGATTGGGGGCCGCCTCTGCCCCTAGCACCCTCAATGGCTCCTGCATGATGCTGTTCGGTGGTCTATCTGGTGAGGGTGGGACCACTGGAGCCTGGCCCAAATCCTCTGACCCCGTTGGAGACCCCTTTACTTTTTTGGCACCTTTTGCAGCCTTAGCTGGTCCTGATCCCTTGGGAGCCATTGCACAACCTTGAGACACCCCTACAGCCAACACCCAACTGTTGTAGCTAGAAGTGAAACATTAATAAGGACAGGCTATGGTAAAAAAAAAATTTTTTTTTTTTCATACGCCTGAGAAGGCGGCAATACCGAGGAGAGTCCTGTGAGTATTGCCACACCAATGCCCGTTAGCTGGAGTCCAAGGTTGCACCGACTCAGATACTGCCAGATCTAAGGCTGAGTCCCTTTAAGAAAAAAATCTTTTTTTTTTTTTTTTTCTGGTCAGTGTGGACTAAGTCCAGACCTGAAGATCCACAAACCACCACTGGGTGTCACTGTTAGCCAGAAATGGCTCAGCTGCGCGCTCTGTGTCCTCACTCTCCACTGCTCTCAGGAGGGAATGACCAGCCAGGAAATGCTTTTTTTTTTTTGCTTTATCTGAGACCTGACGCTGCTGGGCCGCCCCCCCCCCCCCCCCCCACGCTGAAACCAACATGGAGGAAGCAGAGAGCAGAGGAGAAGCCTGGACCAGCGCTAGTAACACAGACACCCGGTAAGCCACTAATCTTTGTAGTGCACACATAGAGGAAGCTGTCCCCCTAGGCTTCCTAGGAAACAGGAGTTTTGTCAGCACTTCCTCTCTATACACGTGGGGCTGCAGTATCATGCTAACAGGCAAATCTGGGGGGAGTAGCAAAATACATATCTTTAAAAGCATATATATATCTACATGTTATCTGGGTAAACATTAGTACATCCCATCCTGCCTCAAAAGACATAGTGGAGATAGTGGCTGATGCACAAGCATACCATTAGCCAACCCAGAACCCCCAGGGGGATACCTACTGTCGAACCAAGTCCCGCAGGTTCCCTCTTACCTGCTCCACGCCGCAGGGTATTGCAAAATGCAAGAGGCCCAGCCTTCCCCCATCTCCGTGGGTATTGTCTTGGACCTTCAGGGACCGGGGTCCTGTGTTAAGGAACCCACACCCCTGGACCTATATAGCATCCTGGCATCAGTAGCGTTTAGTTCTTGGAAGAGACTAAGGCACTGGAGCCCAGAATCCAGCCCTCCAAGGAGAGGCATTATAGGCAAAACCCCACTCCAGCAGGGCCCGGGTACCGTACACCTTGGCTTTGAAGCACTTCGGACGGATCCGGCTAGCTATCCTGGGTCCCGAGACCTCTGAGGGACAGCTAGACGTGACCAACACCTAAGACACTGGCGAAAAAACTGAAGCACTCCCAGTGGGAGGGGGTTATATAGGGAGGAAACTTCCTGTGAAATTGATTACACCAGTGTCCACACCTGAAGGTACCCATATAACCCAAGTGTAATGGCTATGCGCTCTGTGTCCCGTGATGTACGATAAAGAAATGTACTTTTAAAAATGTGTTGCTGGCAGGTTTTATCTTGCTTGTGGGCATGTGAAGCCCACAAGCATAAACTTCCTGGATGCAGTAAATGCTGAGCTACCAGCATTCCCCGCTTGTTCCCGTGCATGCTCAGTTGGTACTTCCATGTTGCCATCACAACGGGCTGGCGGAAGTTCCCGCCCTCTTACGATGGCAACTTAGCTAACAGAAAACACACACAGACGGCGTCACTTCTGTCGCCGCCATCTTGCTACACCCCACATTCCTCTATAGTAATGATACATCTAGAAGGGGGCAAGCGGACATGACGGAACAGCAGCATCCGCACTGACTCCCGGGAATAATGACACAGAGCTCCCAGGAGACAGTGCGCCGTAGGATATGATGACCATACCCGCCCACTACCGTGGCGGTCTGAGACAGGAAACGAGCAAGAAAACATGGATATACAGGTACCCACTCTGAATTTTTTTTTTCTCCCCATTTGACACTGTATGCAATGCAATAATGCGATGGAGGTTATCTTAAAAATTTGGGAAGACCTCCGCTTTAAAGCGGATGTCCGCTGAAAAAAAAAATACTGCAGCTGCTGGCTTTTAGTACTAGGACACTTACCTGTCCTGCATTCCAGCGCCGCCCGCAGCAGAGGATGAGCGATCGCTCGTCACTCTGCTGCTCCCCCCTCCATTCACGGTGAGGGAACCAGAATTGAAGCGCGCCGGCTTCACTGCCCGGTTCCCTACGGCGCATGCACGAGTCACGCTATGCCTGCCGATTGGCTCCCGCTGTGTACTGGGAGCCGAGTGTTCCCAGCACACAACGGGGGGGGGGGGGGGGGGGGGATGGGAGGTGATGTAATGCCCGCAGTCTGACCGAGAGTGTGTGGCCGGAAGTGGGTGCAAATACTTGTCTTTAGACAGGTATCTGCACCTCCCTCCTGAAAGGTGTCAAATGTGGCACCGGAGGGGGGGAGGGTTACGATCAGCGGGAGTTCCACTTTAGGGTGGAGCTCCGCTTTAAGGAAGGCCATGAAGGAAATCTGGTAGAGCAAATATGGCGAAAACACACAATTGTTATAGAAAAGGCAAAAGGGAACTCACATTCCTCCTGGCTGGGAGAGGCTACATTCAGGTCTGTGGAGAGAGGCTGGCTAGAACTACTGCTCTGCGAGGATATCGAGGTATTTCCGTTGTCGCTGTTTATCTCGCTTGGGAATAAGTCTGATTGGCTGCTGCTTGTGCTGGGGGCGGAGTCATCATCTGGCTGCTTCTTCTGGAAATCTACAAAGAATAAAGAGAAAATGTCTTTATAAAGAAAAGGATAAGAACAAACCGCTTCCCAACTATAAAAAACATAATTTGTGCATTCAGAAATTGTCGCCTCCTTTCAATGTAAAAGGGAGGGGGCAACTGGCAGTTTGGATCCCACCCCCCTTTCTTGTTTTTTTTTTCTCCATAATTAAACGCTCGATTGCTTTCAGAAGCCTCCTCGCCGGTGTTTCTCAGACTTACTGTTTTTACCGGCGCACTCGAGAAACGATCCGATGGGTCACATGTCTGGCCATAAAGGTTGCCAGAGACCAGATCGTCTCTGATCGCCTCTATGGTCTTGGAGGACTGAGCGACGTCATCATGAGGTCACTTCCGGTCTAGGCGAGAGTAAACCTTTTTTTTTTTTTTTTTTTTTTTTTAAGCAAAATATATATATTTTTTTTAGATCTTTTGCTTTTTGTTTTACCGACCCCAGATCTCTCTAGGGACAGTGTACATTTTTTTTTTTTTTAATAATTAACACACAGCAGTGAACACATACATAAGTCATGCACGCATGTGTAAACGGTGTTCACACAACACGTGAGGTATCACAGCGAACGTTAAAGAGAGCGATAATTCCAGCGCTGGACCTCATCTGTAACTCTAAACTGGTAACCTGTAAAAAAAAAAAAAAAATCTCTATAGGTGGCGCTTTAATTTTTTTGTATTTTAGTTTGCCGCCATCAGCATGCACATCTTTATAGTGTTAGGTATATATTCACTCAGCGTAACTTCATCTTTTATATTATATAATATATTGTGTTTCGCTTTTTTTTATTCCTTAAAGTGCATTTTCCCCCCAAAAGTTGCATTTTAAAAACCGGTACATTTTATTCTCTAGGATCTCTGCTAAAAAATAAAATAAAATAAAAAAATATATATATTATATGTAAAACCAATGGTAGTCACAAACAATGCGCCCTAATGACTTCTGCGCTCAGATGAAAATATATAAATATACAAGAGTTCACTATATTATATATACACACACAGTATCTCACAAATGTGAGTACACCCCCCACAATTTTGTAAATATTTTCATGTGACAACACTGAAGAAATGACACTTTGTATCGAGCGCCCAGAGGCGATTTAGTTCGCATGTGAGGCGCTATATAAGTTTTTCACTCACTCTATCTCCAATGTTGTGTAGTGAGTGTACAGCTTGTATAAACAGTGTACATTTCCTGTCCCCTCAAAAAAACTCAACACACAGCCATTAATGTCTAAACGACTGGCAACAAAAAAAGGATTTTTTAATAACAGCTTACCTGTAAAATCCTTTTCTTGGAGTACATCACGGGACACAGAGCGCATAGTCATTACATATGGGTTATATGGGTACCTTCAGGTGTGGACACTGGTGTAATCAACTTCACAGGAAGTTCCTCCCTATATAACCCCCTCCCACTGAGAGTGCTTTAGTTTTGTAGCAAGCAATTTCTCCGAGGTTACACAATGTTCCCCAAAAGAGGGGTGGGAGCTCTGTGTCCCGTGATGTACTCCAAGAAAAGGATTTTACAGGTAAGCTGTTATTAAAAATCCTTTTTTCTTTATCGTACATCACGGGACACAGAGCGCATAGCCATTACATATGGGATGTCCCAAAGCAATGCTCCATGAAGGGAGGGAGACCGTAAGGCCACAAATAGCCAAACAAAAACATTATCAGGAGGTAAAATAGCTCCACCAACAGAAAAAAGGGGGCGTGAACCGGGCCAGAGGATTCTATACTGCTGCCCGTAGGACCGCCTGCCCAAATGCTGCATCCGTAGCCTTTGCGACGTCCAACTTATAAAATTTAGTAAACGTATGTACGGAAGACCAGGTTGCCGCTTTGCAAACCTGTGCCATAGAGATCTGATGGTGTGCCGCCCAAGAGGCACTCATGGGCCTCGTAGAATGGGCTTTAACTGATAAGGGAGGTGGAACGCGCTTCAGACCATAGGCCTGAAAAATCAGCTGCTTAATCCACCTAGCCAAGGAAGACTTGGCAGCCGGCTGACCCTTCTTGGGGCCATCCGGAAGAACGAAAAGCACATCTGTTTTCCGAATCTTCTCTGTAGCCTTGAGATAAACCCTCATGGCTCGAACCACGTCCAAAGTATGAAGCAGTCTTTCCTCTCTGGACTGGGGAGTAGGAAAGAAGGATGGTAGGACTAGGTCCTGATTCAAGTGAAAACTGGATATGACCTTAGAAAGGAAAGAAGGTTGAGGCCGCAGAACCACTCTGTCCTTATGCAGAATCAGGTACGGTTCCCTGCAAGACAAGGCTGCCAGCTCGGAGACTCTTGTGGCCGAAGCCATAGCCACCAAGAAAACCAACTTTCGGGTTAGCAGCACAAGAGGGATTTCTGTCAGAGGTTCAAACGGCTGCTTTTGTAAAGCTGACAAGACCAGATTTAAATTCCAGGGGCCGAGGGGAGCTCTAATAGGGGGATTCACATGCAAGACCCCCTGCAAGAAGGTTTTCACAAGCGAATGCGTGGCCAAAGGCCTTTGAAACCATATCGATAAGGCAGACACCTGCCCCTTTAGAGTACTAAGAGCCAACCCCTTGTCAACGCCAACCTGGAGGAATCGCAAGATCCTGTCAATAAAAAACTTGCGAGGATGCCCTCCTTGAGACTCGCACCACTCCACATAGGTCCTCCAGACTCTGTAATAGATATTTCTAGAGACTGGCTTTCTAGCCTGAATTAACGTAGATATGACCTGGGCTGAGAGGCCTCTGCCCTTAAGAATTAGGGATTCAGCCGCCAAGCCATCAAATTTAGCTGCTGTGAAGCAGGGTGGTAGATCGGGCCCTGAGACAGCAGATCTGGGCGCAGGGGGAGTGGCCACGGTGCCCCTACTGACATCCTCACGATGAGTGCGTACCAAGCCCTTCTGGGCCAGGCTGGGGCCACCAGGATCACCGGCCTGCGCTCCACCCTGATCCTTCGTAGAAGGCGGGGAATCATCTGTAGTGGAGGGAACGCATACAGGAGAGAAAACTGGTGCCAGGGGCAAACCAACGCATCGGTCCCGTAGGCCGAGGGGTCCCTGGCTCGGGATACGAATTTGTCCAATTTCTTGTTGAATCTTGTTGCCATGATGTCCACATCGGGAACTCCGAATCTTTGGCAAATCTCTTAGAATACCTGGGGGTGAAGAGACCACTCTCCCGGGAGTAACTGTTGACGACTCAAAAAATCTGCTTGAGAATTGTCTATCCCTGGGATGAACACTGCTGAGATGCAGGGTACATGGGCTGCCCCCCTGGTGGTTTATGTATGCCACCGCTGTGGCATTGTCGGACTGTATCCTTACTGGCAGACCCTACAGGGGGAGAGTCCAGGCGACCAGGGCCAACCGAGCAGCTCTGATCTCTAGGACATTGATGGGAAGCAGACTTTCTGCCTCTGACCACTGTCCCTGCTGGGTCCGTTTTCCTAAGATTGCCCCCCAACCTGTTAGGCTGGCATCTGTGGTTACTATTTTCCACGTGATGGGGCAAAAGGTTTTTCCTTTTGACAATTTTTGAGGGACCAGCCACCAGTACAGGCTGCGCCTGACTCCTGGGGAAAGACCTAATGGACGGTCTAATGCCTGTATGGACCTGTTCCAAGCAGAGAGAATAGCTGCCTGGAGAACTCTGGTATGGATCTGGGCATAGGGCACTGCTTCGAAGGCGGCTACCATCTTTTCCAGCAGTCGCATGCATAGGCGAATAGTCGGCCTCTTTTTGCCTAGGACTATTTGAATTGTTTGAGTCAATGACCTGATCTTTTCTTGAGGTAAAAATATCCTCTGGCATTCTGTATCTCACCGAAGGCCTAGATATTCCAACTGTCTTGTGGGTTGCAACCTCGATTTTCCTTGGTTCACAACCCACCCGAATTCTTGTAGATGCCGAACTGTGCGGACTACTGCATGATTGAGGTTGGAAGCTGATCTGTCGCTAACCAGGAGATCGTCCAGGTATGCCAGGACCAAAATGCCTTCTGTCCTTAGGACGGCTAGCACCGGGGCTAACACCTTTGTGAATACCCGCGGAGCTGTTGCCAACCCGAAAGGGAGGGCTACGAACTGGAAATGACTTTGATCTATCATAAAACGAAGAAACCTGTGATGTGCTGGGTAGATCGGCACATGCAGATATGCATCCTTTATGTCTATAGATGCTAGAAAGTCGCCTTGATGCAGGCTGGCTGTCACTGAACGTATGGAATCCATACGAAAGGTCTGAATCTTTAGAAAGCGATTTAGTCGTTTGAGGTCTAGGATAGGCCTGACGTCGCCATTGGGTTTTGGTATAATAAAAAGGTTGGAGTAGAATCCCAGACCCCTTTCTTGGGTTGGTACTACAATTACTCCTTGGAGCAAGAGGCGATCCAACGCCTTTACGAGAGAGGCCCTCTTTAACGGGTCGCTTGGAAGACTTGACCCCTGAAAATGAGGAGGGGGGATTTCTCGAAACTCTAGTTTGTAGCCTGTGGCTACTTTAAACGCGGGCCCACGCGGTCTTTCCTTGACCGGTAAGGAAGAACTTTTACCACTTGATATGGTTTGGATATCTTTATCTAGGTCTTCACCGAATAGTCTTCCCCCATGAAAGGGAAACCCTGCTAAAAGCTTTTTGCAGGGTGCCTCTGCTGACCAGTTCTTTAGCCACGAAAGACGACGCATGTGAACCACCAGCAGAGATAACCGGGATGCCTGTTGGATGGAGTCCTTAATAGCATCTACTGCAAAGCAGAGAGCCCTAGGGAAATCTGCTAATTCACGAGTTTGCTGAGCCGGCATGTCCTTTAATATCTGTTTTGCCTGATCCTTTAAGGCCTGACAAACGCCAATGGCTGCCACCACTGGCTGAACCATGGCACCTACTGTGGTGAAAGAAGCCTTCAGTAGGGTCTCTAATTTTTTGTCGACCGGATCCTTGAACAACTGGACATTTTCAACCGGACAGGTCAGGGATTTATTCACGCAGGAAATGGCCGCGTCCCCTGTGGGGAGTGCCCATTTCTTTAAAAATTCCTCTTCCATAGGATAGAGAACCTCTTAGGAGGGATAAAGATCCTATCAGGTCGAGCCCAATCCTGGTAAATCACGCTCCGCAGAAGGGGGTGAATCGGAAAAGACACACAAGTTAATGGAGCCTTTAAAGAACCCAATGAGGATACCACAGGGGCTACTAGTTCTGGCACTGGAAGTTTAAAAGCAGTGCGAACTATATCGGTCAAAGACTGGATCCACAGGCTCTCCGCTTGAGAGGCCGAAAATATTCATCTACAGTGGAACCCTCCATGTCTGAACCTTCGGGACTTGGGTCTGCTTGATCCCCTTGTGGGTCCCGTTCCTCCGAAGAGGAGACCTCCGCATCTGAAAACACCAAACTAGGTGAGGGGGATCTAGCCCGTTTGCTACTTGGCAAAGGGCGGGCAAACAAAGCAGTTAACCTTTTCTCTAGCCCACCCAGGGTGGTCGCTAGCATTTCTTCCGTTACGTAAACGGGAATGGGTGGATCGGGGGCCGCCTCTGCCCCCAGCACCCCCAATGGCTCTTGTACTATGCTACTCGGTGGTCTAACTGGTGAGGGTGGGGCCGTTGAAGCCTGGCCCAAATCCTCTGACCCCGATGGAGACCCCTTTTGTTTCTTGGCACCTTTTGCAGCCTTGGCTGGTCCTGATGCCTTTGGAGCCATTGCACAACCTTGAGTCACCCCTCTAGCCAACACCTGACTGTTGTAGCTAGGAGTAATTAATATGAGAACAGGCTGAGGAAAATGAAAAATTGTGTATATATATTTTTTTTTTTTTTTTTTTTCACGCCTGGGAGGTGGCAATACTGAGGAAAACCTGTGAGTATTGCAACACCAATGCCCGTTAGCCGGAGTCCAAGGTTGACTCAGATACTGCTGGATCTAAGGCTGAGTCCCTTTAAGCAAAAAAACTCTTTTTTTTTTTTTTTTCTGGTCAATAGTGGAACTAAGTCCTAGACCTGAAGATCCACAAACCGCCACTGGGTGTCACTGTGGCCCAAAGACCCAGCTGCGCGCTCTGTGTCCTTCTTCCTCTGCCTCCAGGAGGGAAAGACCAGCCAGAGAAAAAGTTTTACTTTTAAACAGACCCTGACGCTGCTGGCCCGCCCCCCCCAACGCACGCCGACGCTATAAAAGGCGGCGTGCACGCGCGCGCACGCGCACACGCGCGCGCACCCCCCCACGCTGAAAACAACATGGAGGAAGCAGAGCAGAGGAAAAAACATGGACCAGCGCCAGGCAGCACCAACAGACACCAGGTAAGCACTAATCTTATTGTAGTGCACAGAGAGAGGAAGCTGTCCCCATGGGCTTCCTAAGAAACAGGAGTTTTCACCAGCAATTTCCTCTTTAAAACATGTGGGGTTGCAGTATCAATGCTAACAGGCAGACCTGGGGTGAGTAGCAAATATATATCTTACACAAGTATACATATATCTACATGTTATCTGGGTAAACATTAGTATCCCATCCTGCCCACACAGACATAGTGGAGATAGTGGCTGATGCACAAGCATACCATTAGCCAACCCAGAACCCCCAGGGGGATACCTACTGTCGAACCAAGTCCCGCAGGTTCCCTCTTACCTGCTCCACGCCGCAGGGTATTGCAAACTGCAAGAGGCCCAATCTTCCCCCATCTCCGTGGGTATTGTCTCGGACCTTCAGGGACCGGGGTCCTGTGTTAAGGAACCCACACCCCTGGACCTATATAGCATCCTGGCATCAGTAGCGTTTAGTCCTGGGAGAGACCAAGGCACTGGAGCCCAGAATCCAGCCCTCCAAGGAGAGGCATTATAGGCAACACCCCACGCAGGCAGGGCCCGGGTACCGTACTCCTTGGCTTTGAAGCACTTCGGACGGATCCGGCTAGCTATCCTGGGTCCCGAGACCTCCGAGGGACAGCTAGACGTGACCAACACCTAAGACACTGGCGAAAAAACTAAAGCACTCTCAGTGGGAGGGGGTTATATAGGGAGGAACTTCCTGTGAAGTTGATTACACCAGTGTCCACACCTGAAGGTACCCATATAACCCATATGTAATGACTATGCGCTCTGTGTCCCGTGATGTACGATAAAGAAAGCGAGTACACCCCTAAGTGAAAATGTCCAAATTGGGCCCAATTAGCCATTTTTCCCTCCCCGGTGTCATGCGACTCGTTAGTGTTACAAGGTCTCAGGTGTGAATGGGGAGCAGGTGTGTTAAATTTGGTGTTATCGCTCTCACTCTCTCATACTGGTCACTGGAAGGACAACATGGCACCTCATGGGAAAGAACTCTCTGAGGATCTGATATAAAGAATTGTGTCTCTACATAACGATGGCCGAGGCTATAAGAAGATTGGCAAGACCCTGAAACTGATCTGCAGCATGGGGGCCAAGGCCATCTAGCGGTATAACAGGACGGGTCCCCCCCCCCCCCCCCGCCTCGCCATGATCCACCAAAGAAGTTGAGGTGACGTGCTCAGCGTCATATCCAGAGGTTGTTTTTGGGAAATAGACGTATGAGTGCTGCCAGCATTGCTGCAGAGGGTGAAGGGGTGGGGGGAGGGGTCAGCCTGTCAGTGCTCAGACCATGCGCCGCACACTGCATCAAATTGGTCTGCATGGCTGTCGTCCCAGAAGGAAGCCTCTTCTAAAGATGATGCAGAAGAAAGTCCGCAAACAGTTTGCTGAAGACAAGCAGACAAAGGACATGGATTACTGGAAACGTGTCCTGTGGTCTGATGAGACCAAGAAAAAAGTATTTGGTGTCAGATGGTGTCAGGCATGTGTGGCGGCAACCAGGTGAGGAGGACAAAGACAAGTGTGTCTTATCTACAGTCAGGCATGGTGGGGGGAGGGTCATAGTCTGGGGCTGCATGAGTGCTGCCGGCACTGGGGGGGCTACAGATCATTGAGGGAATCATGAATGCCAACATGTACTGCGACATACTGAAGCAGAGAATGATCCCCTCCCTTCAGACACTGGGCCGCAGGGTAGTATTCCAACATAACGACCCCAAACACACCTCCAAGACCACCACTGCCTTGCTAAAGAAGCTGAGGATAAAGGTGATGGACTGGCCATGCATGTCTCCAGACCTAAACCCTATTGATCATCTGTGGGGGATCCTCAAATGGAAGGTGGAGGAGCGCAAGGTCTCCAACATCCACCAGCTCTGTGATGTCATCCTGGAGGAGGGGAAGAGGACTCCCCTGTGAAGCGCTGGTGACCTCCATGGCCAAGAGGGTTAAGGCAGTGCTGGAAAATAATGGCGGCTACACAAAATATTGTAAAATACGTTTATCTTCGTCTCATTTGACCACAGGGCACGGTTCCAGTAATCCATGTCCTTTGTCTGCAGCAAACTGTTTGCGGCTCTTTCTTGTACATCGTCTTTAGAAGAGGCTTCCTTCTGGGGCGACAGCCATGCAGACCAATTTGATGCAGTGTGCGGCGTATGCTCTGAGCACTGACAGGCTGACCCCTCCCCCACCCCTTCACCCTCTGCAGCAATGCTGGCAGCACTCATACGTCTATTTCCCAAAGACAACCTCTGGATATGACGCTGAGCACGTGATCTCAACTTCTATGGTGGACCATGGCGAGGCGGGGGGGAGGGGAACCCGTCCTGTTATACCGCTGTATGGTCTTGGCCACCGTGCTGCAGCTCAATTTCAGAGTCTTGGCAATCTTCTTATAGCCTAGGCCATCTTCATGTAGAGACACAATTCTTTATATCAGATCCTCAGAGAGTTCTTTGCCATGAGGTGCCATGTTGTCCTTCCAATGACCAGTATGAGAGAGTGAGAGCGATAACACCAAATTTACCACACCTGCTCCCCATTCACACCTGAGACCTTGTAACACTAACGAGTCACATGACACCGGGGAGGGAAAAATGGCTAATTGGGCCCAATTTGGACATTTTCACTTAGGAGTGTACTCACTTTTTAGACATTAATGGCTGTGTGTTGAGTTATTTTGAGGGGACAGCAAATGTACACTGCTATACAAGCTGTACACTCACTACACAACATTGTAGATACAAAGTGTCATTTCTTCAGTGTTGTCACATGAAAAGATACAAGAAAATATTTGCAAACATGTGAGGGGTGTACTCACTTTTGTGAGATAGTGTACATATATATCTATATAGATACACACACACACATATATATATATATATATATATATATATATATATATATATATATATATATATATATATATATATATATATATATATATATATATATATATATATATATATATATCTTCCAATTCTTCACCGGCCTCTGTTGGCAATGATCCGCCGCCGAGCCTGTCTGCATCTCTCGGATGAGAGGGGAGAGCGGTGTCATGGCGGATAGACGTGCTCTCAGGGGTGGATTGGAAAGCGCTTGAGCTAAACTATGCACAATTAGTGGGGAAGGTGTGAAGTGGCAGTTCAGCAGCCAGCGGGAAGGAGGATTGAGAGAGGAACGTGAAGATCCAAATAATTGATCTGCTTAGCGGAAGCTGGAAGGGCTCCTGGTGTCACGGAGGGAATGGCGCAGCAGAGGGAGGCAGCGGGTTCTGGAACATTAAAGTAAAGATGGAAAAGTGACTAAAGGTTTAAGTGCAACGAAATCTAAATTATTTTGACTTTTAGCAGTTGCTGCAAAGTTAAATCAACTGCTACCAGCTTCAGAAAATGCTGCGCCGACAACCCTACCCCGAGCCTCCAAGCTACAAGAGACTGCATAACGGTATGAGGGAGCTCAGTGTTCGATGGCGACACGTTGTACTACGGGGGGGGGTACGCAACCCCGGGACTCCAGCTGTGGCGAATCTACAAGACCCAGAGTGCAGGGGTCAGTAATATATAATTCAGAGTGCAGGGGTCAGTAATATATAATGCAGAGTGCAGGGGTCAGTAATATATAATGCAGAGTGCAGGGGTCAGTAATATATAATGCAGAGTGCAGGGGTCAGTAATATATAATGCAGAGTGCAGGGGTCAGTAATATATAATGCAGAGTGCAGGGGTCAGTAATATATAATGCAGAGTGCAGGGGTCAGTAATATATAATGCAGAGTGCAGGGGTCAGTAATATATAATGCAGAGTGCAGGGGTCAGTAATATATAATGCAGAGTGCAGGGGTCAGTAATATATAATGCAGAGTGCAGGGGTCAGTAATACAGGGTTTGACAAATTTGCTTGGAATCTAGGAGCCAGCTAAAAAAAGATAGGAGCCAGAAAACGCGCCCCGTCCCGCCGAGCTCGCGCGCAGAAGCAAACGCATACGTGTGTAGCGCCCCTACAAGGTGTTTAAACCACACATGTGAGGTATCGCCGCGATTGGTAGGGCGAGAGCAATAATTCTAGCTCTAGACCTCCTCTGTAACTCAAAACATGCAACCTGTAGAATTTTTTAAACGTCGCCCATGAAGATTTTAAAGGGTAAAAGTTTGTCGCCATTCCACAAGTGGACGCAATTTTGAAACGTGACATGTTGGGTATCAATTTACTCGGCGTAACATTATCTTTCACAATATAAAAAAAAATTGGGCTAACTTTACTGTTGTCTTATTTTTTATTTTAAAAAAAGTGTATTTTTTCCCAAAAAAGTGCGCTTGTAAGACCGCTACGCAAATACGGTGTGACAGAAAGTATTGCAACGACCGCCATTTTAATCTCTAGGGTGTTAGAATAAAAAATATATATAATGTTTGGGGGCTCTAATTAGAGGGAAGGAGACGGCAGTGAAAACACAGTGAAAAACACTTTAGAACTGCTGTTTTACTTGTAATGCCAACAGCCACCACAAGATGGCGCCAGGTCACAGAAGAAAGCTTAGGCCTGCAGAAGGCCGCAAAGCCACAGGCTCAATTACCGGCCGGTGCGGGCGCGACACGCGGGAGGTGGGGGCACACAGAGACACAGGATCCTGTGTCTCCGTGCGCCCCCACCTCCTCTGCCGCACCATCGCGGCGGGCTCACGCCGGCCGGTAATTGAGGCCATGGCTTTGCGGCCCTCTGCAGACCTAAGCTTCCCCCAGGCGCCAGGTCACTATTTCTTGTCGCAATTGTGACTGGGCACCCGGATATTGTCGAGCCCTGCAGTAATATATAATGCAGAGTGCAGGGGTCAGTAATATATAATGCAGAGTGCAGGGGTCAGTAGTATGTAACACAGAACTCAGAGTTCTGTAGTATGTAACGAAAAGCACAGAGGTCAGTAGCATGCAATGAAAAATGCAGAGGTCAGGAGTTTGTAGCATGAAGAGGTCCAAAATATGTAACACGTAGTGCAGGGTTTTGTACTAAGTAACAGAGTTCAGTATGTAAAGGAGAGGGCAGAGGTCAGTCAAAGGTAAGACAGAGCAGAAATTGAAACTTCGTAATGCAGTGTAGTGCAGAGGTTAGTAGTATGTAACGCAAACTGCAGTGGTCAGTAGTATGCAATGCAGAGGTCATAAGTAAGTAATGCACAGTGCTGGGATCAGTTGTTTTTAATGCAGAGTTTAGACGTATGTAACAGAGTGCAGAAATCAGTAGTATGTACTGCAGAGTGCAGAGGTCAGTAGTATGTACTGCAGAGTGCAGAGGTCAGTAGTATGTACTGCAGAGTGCAGAGGTCAGTAGTATGTACTGCAGAGTGCAGAGGTCAGTAGTATGTACTGCAGAGTGCAGAGGTCAGTAGTATGTACTGCAGAGTGCAGAGGTCAGTAGTATGTACTGCAGAGTGCAGAGGTCAGTAGTATGTACTGCAGAGTGCAGAGGTCAGTAGTATGTACTGCAGAGTGCAGAGGTCAGTAGTATGTACTGCAGAGTGCAGAAATCAGTAGTATGTACTGCAGAGTGCAGAAATCAGTAGTATGTACTGCAGAGTGCAGAGGTCAGTAGTATGTATTGCAGAGTGCAGAGGTCAGTAGTATGTAATGCAGAGTCAGAGTTTGTGCCATCAAATGCTCCCACTGTGCCATCCAACGCTGCCAATGTGTCATCCAACGCAGCCACTGTGCCATCCTAAGCTGTCACTCTGCCTTCCAAGACAGCCACTGTGCCATCCAATGCTTCCAACACAGCCACTGTGCCATCCTAAGCTGTCACTGTGACCCCCACGCCATCTGCGTGGAACTTACCCTGTCTCGTTTGGGCAGCAGGTGAGCGGTGTCTTCTCCCCTCAATGCTTCTTCTCCCGTCCTCCTCTCCTATGATTGAACGCAGCGTCCAATCACAGCGCCTGCCGTTTCAGCCAATCAGGCGACCGGTAACAGACCCGGCAACCTGATTGGCTGAAAGGCAGGTCAATGTTAGCAAAGCAAATTCCTTCGGCTTTGCCAACATTGAGCCGAGTGAGAAGGAACGCACGGCGTTGCGCCCGGTGTTCTCACTTTTTTGGACGCCTTTTAGAGCCAAAGGCTCTAATCAGGCGCTTCCAAAAAAACAACCCTGCCACTGTAATTCAGGCGCCCGGTGACCAAAAATGTACCGGAAACCTGAATAAGGGGCGTCAGCACCGACCATAGATAGATTGCAATGCAAGAATCTATCAATGGTAATTAGAGAGTGACAGTGACAGGAGGGGGGGGGGGGCTGCGCTCCTGCGCCCTTTATGGACGCACCACCACTGTTCTGCACCAAAGGAGCTTACACTCGAATGCTCCCAAGACAAATATGCACAAACAAATGTTACATCTTTGGGCTGTGGAATGAACGTCAGATAAACACACACACAGGGAGATGACAGAATTCCCATGAAGATTGTGTCCTCTGACCCCGGCGTTGGACCCTCATTTACGAAAGGTTTGTACCAAATGTACAATATCCCGGGGGGGTTTCTACGACATTGAAAGTAGTCTGTGATCTTCAAAGTCTATTTCGGTCCATATTACAGGCCACCCCGTCATCCCCTGTATCTTCTTGCAGATGTCTGGTCCATGTTCAGAAGCGATCATGTGATCCCAGGGGCCGCAGGAAGTAGGTGAGCCTGTTTTTTTTTTATACACCGAGACTCGTTCCTATTTCAGAACGCGAAGCCCATCCAAACCGCGGAGACACTTTTGGTCCCAAACTGTCAGGGAACGTTGTTTATTTCCAGGCGGCGGTGCGCCGAGTGCGAGGGTGAGCGGGACAATTCGCAAAGGGAAATTTCCATAAGCTCATGCATCAAAGTGTCAGAGCTGCGGCGCGGAAAGAAAATCTGACCTATATTTGTGAACCCAAAAGGTCAACGCTGATAATATATTTTCTGTGGGACCCGGAAGGTGTAAAATGCATATAACTTCTGGGGGGGCAAGGATCCCATCTTGCAAGATAAACGCCCAATGCGGGATCGTGACAGCCGAGAGACTGCGACTCTTCCAAGGGTCTCCGACAATGATAAGCACAACTCCGGTCAAGCAGTTATAATGGAATTGGCCGATGATATTCTCTGCTGTGCAGAACGCTAGAAACGGCTCTTCCTCTGTTCCCTTCACCTAGCAGGAGGCCGTATGGAAATCAGTAAGTATGGAGGCAGTATGGAAGGTACTACGTATGGCGACAGTAGGTATGGTGGCAATATGGAAGGCAGTAAGAATGGAGGCAGTAAGGAAATTAGTAAGTATGGAAGGTACTACTTATGGTGGCAGTATGGAAGTAGTAAGTATGGAGGAAGTAGGGATGTAGTAGGTATGGAGGCAATATGGAAGGCAGTAAGTATGTACTATGGTAGTACAGTAAGTATGAAAGGCAGTATGGAAGCAGAATGTATGAAGACGATATGGATGGCAGTAAGTATGGAGGCAATATGGAGGCAGGAAGGAAGGTAGTAGGTAGGGAGGCAGTATGGAGGTAGTAGGTAGGGAGGCAGTATGGAAGGTAGTAGGTATGGAGGCAGTATAGAAGGTAGTAGGTACGGAGGCAGAATGAAGGTAGTAGGTACGGAGGTAGTATGGAAGGTAGTAGGTAGGGAGGCAGTATGAAGGCAGTATGGAAGGTAGTAGGTATGGAGGCAGTATGGAAGGTAGTAGGTACGGAGGCAGTATGAAGGCAGTATGGAAGGTAGTAGGTATGGAGGCAGTATGGAAGGTAGTAGGTATGGAGGCAGTATGAAGGTAGTAGGTACGGAGGTAGTAGGTACGGAGGTAGTATGGAAGGTAGTAGGTATGGAGGCAGAAAGTATAGAGGCGTTATGGAGGCAGTATGGAAGGTAGTATCTTTGGAGGCAGTATAGAAGGTAGTAGGTATGGAGGCAGGAAGTATGGAAGGCAGAATAGAGGCAGGAAGTATAGAGGCAGCATGGAAGGTAGTAGGTATGGAGGTAGTATGCAAGGCAGGAAGTATGTAAAGGCAGAATGGTGGCAGGAAGTATAGAGGTGGTATGGAGGCAGTATAGAAGGTAGTAGGTATGGAGGCAGGAAGTATGGCGGCAGTATGGAGGCAGGAAGTATGGCGGCAGGAAGTATGGCGGCAGTATGGAGGCAGGAAGTATGGAGGCAGGAAGTATGGCGGCAGTATGGAGGCAGGAAGTATGGAAGGCAGAATGGAGGCAGGAAGTTAGTAGGTATGGAGGCAGTATGGAAGCAATAAGTATGGAGGCAGTAAGGAAGGCAGGAAGTATGGAAGGCAGAATGGTGGCAGGAAGTATAGAGGCAGCATGGAAGGTAGTAGGTATGGAGGTAGTAGGTATGGGGGCAGTATGGAAGGTAGTAGGTATGGGGGCAGTATGGAAGGTAGTAGGTATGGGGGCAGTATGGAAGGTAGTAGGTATGGGGGCAGTATGGAAGGTAGTAGGTATGGGGGCAGTATGGAAGGTAGTAGGTATGGAGGCAGTATGGAAGGTAGTAGGTATGGGGGTAGTATGGAAGGTAGTAGGTATGGGGGGCAGTATGGAAGGTAGTAGGTATGGGGGGCAGTATGGAAGGTAGTAGGTATGGGGGCAGTATGGAAGGTAGTAGGTATGGGGGCAGTATGGAAGGTAGTAGGTATGGGGGCAGTATGGAAGGTAGTAGGTATGGGGGCAGTATGGAAGGTAGTAGGTATGGGGGCAGTATGGAAGGTAGTAGGTATGGGGGGCAGTATGGAAGGTAGTAGGTATGGGGGCAGTATGGAAGGTAGTAGGTATGGGGGCAGTATGGAAGGTAGTAAGGTATGAAGGTGGTATGGAAGGCACTAAGTCAAGTGGCCCAAAAACACCATAGTGATGGCCAATGGCACCTACTAGGAAGGGGAGAACTTGGGTGATTTTGCATTGGCAACATTTTTGTTAAAATTGCCAATTTGCAGAAATGGTGCCATATTAAACAGAATGCATTGGCGTCAACGGGGAAGATGACCTAAAAAAGCCACAGTCACTTTACCCATTTAGGGCCAAATGACAATAAGGGACATTCATGAAAGCTCTTTAAGGCTCCTTTCACACGGAGCGGACCGTTTTTCGGTCCGCTCCGTGTGTCCGTCAGCTCAGCGGGGGGGTCTCCGCTCAGCTGTCGGCGGACGGGGCGGTCCCCGCACACTGTGCAGGGACCGCCCTGTCTCTCCTCCGCTCTCCCCTATGGGGAGTCGGATGGAAATGGACCGTCTGTCCGTTTGCATCCGATCCGTTTGGCTGGACGGAAGAAAAAAATAGGACATTCTTCCGTCCGCAAAAACAGATGCGGATCTAGCGGACGTTAGCGGATGCATCATCCGCTAACGGATCCGCTCCCATAGGGGTTCATTACAAGTCTGTAAACGGACTTGTAATGAACGGACAGGCGGAGCGGACGTGAGAAAGGGCCCTAACACCTGCTTTAACCCCTTAAGCCCTGAAATCGCACGCCCCCAACTCCTTGCTTAGCATGCGGGCAAGCGGCTCCATTCACTTAAATAGGTCGGGCTCGGCGGAGCGCTCTACGTCTCATGAAAGCGTCAGAGGGGTATAATTCCTGCTGGGGCCGCAAAGTGAAGCACAGGGGCCGCAGCATGTGTACACCCCCAGCCACTGAAGGGGGAGCGTTTGAAAAGGCAGTAAAAACACGGTTCAAACATGGGGCTTTACTGCCCCTCATCCACTAGTGAAAATGAGCCCAAAAGGCTTTTATTATATCAGTGAGTTTCCGACGAGGAAAAGGAGGAATCAGAAATGTAAAATATCCGCAGATTAGAAGTTCAGAGTTTTTTCCCGGTGTACATCTGTACAGATTTATTGTTGGTGTGCATTCTGTGTAATAAATGAGCTGCTATGAAAATTACCAGATCTGTGCGTTTAGAAAGTCTTCCTTCGCATTTCTCATTTCTGCAACAGTTGCAAAGTTGCATCTCATCACTAAATAAATGTGCGCAGTTGTGAAATAACTAGAGATGATAATTTTTTTTAACCCCTTCAATACCGGCCACTTTCGCCCCCTTCATGTCATGGGCAATTTTCAGCGCTGTCACATTTTGAATGACAATTGCGCGGTCATGCAACACTGTACCCAAAGTCGGCTATGTAAAGCTTTCTTCTGGTGGTATTTAACCACCTGACTGGGTCTTTTATTTATTTATTTTATGCTAAGCAAACAAAAGACCAAAGGTAATTTTTCTCCTTCACTGATGTGAGCTGATGGGCGCTGATGAGGCTGCACCGATGGGCGCTGATGAGGCTGCACCGATGGGCGCTGATGAGGCTGCACCGATGGGCGCTGATGAGGCTGCACCGATGGGCGCTGATGAGGCTGCACCGATGGGCGCTGATGAGGCTGCATCTATGAGTTTGCACTGAAGGCTGCACTAATGAGGAGGCACTGATAGACACCGATTGGCACTGTTGGGGCTCCATTGATTATCAGGACACCAATGATCAGTGCCCTGATTATTGGTGTAAAAGTCCCCGTCACAACTGCCGGTTACCGGCTCTCCTCTCCTCTCCTCCCCCACAGCATATGGGGAGAGGACTGCAGATAACCAGCAATTGTGCTTATATGTGATCAGCTATGATTGGACACAGCTAATAACATGGTAAAGGGCCGCTGTGATTGGCCCACTACTCCAATCTGTGATCAGCTGCGTCGAATAGGAGGACGTCCAGGGATGCCCTCCCAGAACTGGACAAAGAAAGATGGCTACAGCGTGGTCAGGAAGTGGTTAATATAAACCACCTTTGAAAAGGAATACACAAAATGGCCAGCACACACACTCAGTGAAGACCTCAAAACTTAGTTGCAATAACAGCAAATTTGGCACATAGAAGACATCAAAATCATCAAAATCACCAAAGTTTCTGAGACCCCGAGACTTAATTTCTCAAGTTGACAGACAAGAAATGAGGCCAATGAGGCCAGGGTTCTTCAACCAGGGTTGCTCCAGGGGTTCCTCAACCAGGATTCCTCCAGGGGTTCCTCAACCAGGGGTTCCTCAACCAGGGGTTCCTCAACCAGGGTTGCTCCAGAGGTTCCTCAACCAGGGTTCCTCCAGGGGTTCCTCCAGGGGTTCCTCAACCAGGGTTCCTCCAGGGGTTCCCTGAGCAATGAGGAATTTCTGCCTCTCAGAGAAGTTGCCACTGACACCGATGATATTTTTTAGTGATCTGTAAGGTGGGAATTCTTCACAATGACCACAAGTGTAAGGAGGATAATTCTTCCCACTGACCATCACACTAATGTCTTAGGAGTTGGAGGTATGGTAACTTAAAGCAGGGGGCTCCCTGAGACGGGAAAGTCATTTCAAGGGTTCCCTTGTTGAAAACAAATGAGAAAAGCTGCCATAGCGTCTCCAAACCATTGGTGGTTTTGATGTCCTGTTATTACAATTAAGACCTCCGTAATGATTAGACGTCTTCACTTTTGGGTGTGCAGACCATTTTTGTACCCTGGATTTCACAGTATTACCATTGGCCTTGAACCCCACCGAAAGTGTTTAATCCCTTCCCGCCGAGCGTACGCATATATATTCGGCCTCGGGTTTAGGGATCCTCAATCCGCCACTTCCAGCGGCTAGAAACAGCCTCCCGTCCCATCGGGAAACCAGATCATCAATCCGCCACTTCCAGCGGCTAGAGACAGCCTCCCGTCCCATCGGGAAACCCAATCCTCGATCCGCCACTTCCGGCGGCTAGAGACAGCCTCCCGTCCCATTGGGAAACCCGATCCTCGATCCGCCACTTCCAGCAGCTAGAGACAGCCTTCCGTCCCATCGGGAAACCCGATCCTCGATCCGCCACTTCCAGCGGCTAGAGACAGCCTCCGGTCCCATCGGGAAACCCGATCCTCGATCCGCCACTTCCATGGGCTAGAGATAGACTGGCATGAACCCGGAAACGGCTTTGTTGCAGTCTTCTCTCTGTCTTCTGCAGTCTTCTCTCTGTCACTTCTGCTTTACTCGGCTGCCAATGACGACGGTTTTTAGAAAAACATACAGTATTCAGAATCGCAGTTTTCGGCGTTCTGAATACTGTAAAGAGCAAAGGAGGGATTTGGAGTCTTTTAGACCCCCGACCTCTCCATAAAGAGGACCTGTCACCACCTATTTCTGTCACAAGGGATGATTTCATTCCTTGTGACAGAAATAAAACATAATAAAAAAAAAAAAAAAAAAATTTAAGATTTTTTTATTTATTTTTTTAAAGCGCCCCTGTCCATGCGAGCAAAGAACACACATACGGAAGTCGCGCTCGCATTTGTAAACAGTGTTCAAATCACACATCTGAGGTATTACCACGATCGTCAGAGCGACAGCAATAATTCTAGCCCTAGACCTCCTCTGTAACTCTAACCTGGTAACCGTTAATTGTTTTTTAAACCATGGAGATTTTTAGGTACCGTAGTTTGTCGTCATTCCACGAGTGCGCGCAATTATAAAGCGTGACATGTTAGGTATCAATTTACTCGGCGCAACATCATCTTTTACATTATACAAAAACATTGGGCTAACTTTGTTTCGTTTTTTTTTTAAATTCATGAAGTGTCTTATTCCCCAAAAAGTTGCATCTAAAAGACCGCTGCACAAATACAGTGTACAGAACCAGCTCTCAAATTTTTGCCATCTGGAAATTCCGACAAAAAATGTCAGCCTACACACGGTCAGAATTTCCGACCAAAAGCTCACATCGAACTACTTTTGTCGGAATTTCCGATCGCGTGTATGCAGCATTAGGCATGAAAGTGGTTAAAGTTACTGTGCGACAGAATGGATCTTTGTTTATTTTTGGAGAGCAGCGATATCACTTTTGTAAAATACTAAATTGCCATTTTTAAGACGGGACATTATCGCATCAAACGCAGAAGTGACTACGACACATGACACGGATATTCAGAAGATACAGAAGGTGTGCAGGAAAGGACGAGGGAATGGCGGGTTGAGGTTGTCAGCCTGCTAATGTAAGCAGGAACCGGTCCTGATGAAAATGAGATGCCCGCAGCTGCGGGGGGTAATCTATCAACTGGCGGTTATTTGAATGAAGCGCGAGGATTCGGAATATATTAATGGAATGAATTCAGTAAACAGATCATCTGCTCCGCTAAACTGACAGTGCGGATGATTATGCAGGATGTTTCTACATACAGCTCGCATCTTCCTGAGCGCACCTCAAACATTTGATGAACGCAGCGGGGATTTTCCTGTCTACGAAACTGTCACAAACGTCCAAGCGTTCTCCGGTTCAGACCCGGGCCGCGCCGAGTGTTTTGACTTCTTGTTAGAGGTAACAGGTGATCCCTTCAAACTACCCGAATACGCTTCCATAGACACTTATACAAAAATTAGATCTGAGAAAACGCACCTGGACTGCATCTCTGTTTATAGGGGTCGTAAACCTTCGTGCTTTTTCTCCTTAACCACTTTAATACCGGCCCATGGTCATAGGACGTCCACAGATGGGATCTCCCATCCTGGGTGGACGTCATATGATGTCCTGGGCTTTGCGGGGGGATATCTGAATGATCCCTGCAGCTAGAGGCATCATTCAGATATTCATGTCTTTAGCCGGCGATCCTGCACACCATAAGAATGATCATAGCGGCGGTTCTGCCGCTTGATCATTCTTATAGGTGGTGGAAGGGGACACCCCCCCTCCCGCCGCAATCTGGTGCTTCTCCGGGCTCTCCCGTGCCATCGGGGGCCCGGAGAAGGAATTGTCCGGCGCAGGCAGGAAGCATAGAGATGACTGGTGACCAGATGGTCACCAGTCATCTCTATGACCGTCGGAGGCCCGGGCGCGTTGTGATGACGTCACGCCCGGGCACCCGTAAGTAAAAAAAAATCTGAAAAATCTAAAAAAAAGCCGATCTCGTGCTTTCCAGCCTGGAGGAGAGATGTGAGGTCTTATTGACCCCCCCCCCCCCTCTCTCCATAAAGAGAACCTGTCACACACATTTCCTATTACAAGGGATGTTTACATTCTTTTTAATAGGAATAAAAGTGATAAAAAAAGTGTAAAAAAATAAATAAGTAAAAAAAACAATTAGAAAAAAAATGTAAATGCCCCTGTCCTCGGTAGCTCGTGCGCAGAAGCTCGCAAAAACGCAAGTCCCGCCGACATATGTAAACGCAGTTTAAACCACACATGTGAGGTATCGCCGCGTGCGTTAGAACGAGAGCAATAATTCTAGCACTAGCTAGACCTCCTCTGTAAATCTAAACTGGTAACCTGTAAAAACTTTCAAAGCGTTGCCTATGGAGATTTTTAAGTACCGAAGTTTGCCGCCATTCCATGAGTGTGCGCAATTTTAAAGCGTGACATGTTGGGTATCTATTTACTCGGCGCAACTTCATCTTTCATATTTTACAAAAAAATTGGGCTAACTTTACTGTTTTGTTCTTTTTTTAATTCATAAAACAATTTTTTTGCAAAAAAAAAAAAGGTGTTTGAAAGATTATTGCGCATATACCGTGCAAGATAAAACGTTGCAATGACTGTCGTTTTATTCCCTAGGGCAGTGATGGCGAACCTATGGCACGGGTGCCACAGCTGGCACTCCAAGCCCTCTCTGTCGGCACGCCAGGGGATTCCCCCAACCAGGCAGTCAATTGCA
The DNA here is from genome assembly GCA_029574335.1 of Rana kukunoris. Lineage (NCBI taxonomy): Eukaryota > Metazoa > Chordata > Amphibia > Anura > Ranidae > Rana > Rana kukunoris. The sequence continues at coordinate 554,529,032 of CM056052.1, read as the reverse complement.
CTGACTCGACAAAACACCGGCTCCCTTCTTTGCATAGGTGCCAGGGACGTCGGCAGGAGGGTGGGCAGCCAGTCATCATGTGTGCTGTTTAGGGGGGGGGGGGTGTAAAATTCCTCCACAGTCCCGACTCTGTTCGGCAGCTTATTGCCTCCCTGAATCCCTACACTTCTGGTAAGGCATTCCTTTCTGCAGGCATGATATTCCAGCTCCCCCTGCTCCAGGACGACTTTTTCACAGGCTGCGCTAGAAGGACAGATTGAATGAAAGCGGGGGGGGGGGGGGAGCGGGGCTCTAAGCAGATCATCCGTGGCCATGAGGAGCGGTGCAATGGCTTGTAGCTGACCTCCCGGCGGCAGGGGTTTTCGAGGAGATAGGTGAGTGCATGTGTCAGGTAGGTGAGTTTAATGGTCAGGTAGGTGAGTGCATGTGTCAGGTAGGTGAGTGTAATAGTCAGGTAGGTCAGTGTATGTTGCACAGTGCATTCTGAGCACAATGCATTCCTGAACCCTGCATTCTGAGCAAATCTGGAAGAATCGTACATTTTTGGTCCCTTGGGGCTCATTCAGAGGGATGATCAGTCCCATCCCCATACAGAGCCGCTGGCAGATTTAATTCTGTGTTGGCACTTTGAAAGAAATACGTTGGTTTTGCGTCACAGTTTGGGCACTCTGGCTCAAAAAGGTTCGCCATCACTGCCCTAGGGTGTCTGATAATAAAACATATATAATGTTTGGAGGGTTCTGCGTAATTTTCTAGCAAAAGAATGATGATTTGTACATTTGGGAGAGAAGTGCCAGTATTGAGGTGGGTATAAAAGCCTCGTATTGAAGGGGTTAAAGGGGTTGTAAAGGTAAACAAATGTTTCCCTAAATATCTTCCTTTACCTTAGTCCTCCTTCACTGACCTCATCCTTCCATTTTGCTTTTATATGTCCTTATTTCTTCTGAGAAATCCTCACTTCCTGTTCTTCTGTCTGTAACTCCACACAGTAATGTGAGGCTTTCTCCCTGGTGTGGAATGTCGTGCTCTCCCCCTCCCTTGGACTACTGGAGAGTCAGGACTCCCCACTAACACACAGCTCTTTGCTCTATCTGCAGCGTAGAGAGCATCCCGATTCTCCTGTAGTTCAAGGGAGGGGGCGAGTGCGACACTCCACACCAGGCAGAAAGCCTCACATTACTGTGTGGAGTTACAGACAGAAGAACAGGAAGTGAGGATTTCTCAGAAGAAACAAGGACATTAAAAAGCAAAATGGAAGGATGAGGTAAGTGAAGGAGGACTGCACTAAGGTAAAGGAAGATATTTAGGGAAACAAAAATAGTACCTTTACAACCCCTTTAAAGCCTGAGCGAGAGAAAATCCAATGTGTATTGCTAGCTGCCCTGATTGCCACACGGCCACAGCACATTCAAGTGATTAAAAAAAATAATAATAATCTTTACAAATAACGAACATGTTATACTTACCTGCTCTGTGCAAGGGTTTTGCACAGTGGCCCCCCGATGATCCTCCTCTTCTGGGGTCCCCCAGCGGCGCTCCTCCTCTTCATTGGGAGCCCACACATAGAACCGCTTACCATGGTGACACTCGTGCGGGAGCGCTCCCGAGTCCTGCGGCTGCGTCCATTGACACAGACAGCAGGAGCCGGGTACCTGATTTCGACAGGTACCCGCTCCCACTTCCTGGTAAGATCACCGCAACGTGATCCAAGTCATGTCCTGACCCTTGCCCCTCCCCCCACTGCCTTTTAGGACCTGTGTGTGTCCCTGAAGATGATGGGACCATTCAGAAAGTGCAGTGCAACTCGCGCATGCATAGTAGGAAATGGGTTGTGAATGCTTCACTGCCATGTATCTCTTACTTGCAATGCTGTCACCTGCACCTCACAAGAGGCGCAGGGGTGTCGCCCCCCCCTTATCCATGTGCCCGACTCCTAATCTTCATGCAGGGCGCAAGACGCATGGATTTCAATAGGGGGGGGGGGGGTTTAAGCACCTGATTAAAAAACTGATGCCGCGTACACACGACCGTTTTTCGGGTTCTAAAAAATTACGTTTCAAGGGTCTAGACATTTTTTTTTTCAACCCGATCATTTAAAAAGGCCTTGCCTACACACGATCATCAAAAAAAAAAAAAAAAATGCTCTAGCAAAGCGCGGTGACGTACAACGCGTACGACGGCACTATAGAGGGGAAGTTCCATGCGGATGGCGCCACCCTTTGAGCTGCTTTTGCTGATTTTGTGTTAGTAAAAGACGATTCGCGCTTTTCTGTCTGTTACAGCGTGATGAATGTGCTTACGAACTGTAGTTTTACCAGAGCGAGCGCCCCCGTCTCATAACTTGCTTCTGAGCATGCGCGTTTTTTTCACGTCGTTAAAGCCCACACACGACCATTTTTTTACAACCTTAAAAACGACAACGTTAAAAACGTAGTGAAAAAATAGAGCATGTTCGAAATTTTTAATGGCCATTTTTTCGAACGTGAAAAATGCTCTGGAGCCCGCACACCATCGTTTTTAATGACATTAAAAAAAAAATTACTTTTTTAGGAACCCGAAAACCGGTCGTGTGTACGCGGCATGGGGCTCTAATTGGCTTCAAAAAATTTGGGCCCGGGCGCAAAGCCCACCCACTTGTGTGACATTAGCAAATTAGTATTCGCTAAAGTCTTCCTGCCTCTCCTCCCAGCCAATCCGGAAAGCGGGTCCTGAGATCCGATCGGCCGGGAGTCCTAAGACCCAAATGGCCAGGAGCACAAGCGACCACCGGGACCTCAGGAGGAGATGCAGGGGGAAAGCCATGACCTGGATGGGGTAAGTGCAGGGATGACGGGCGAGCGAATCAGCGATCGATCAAAGGGGGTGGGGATAGTGAGGGGTCCAGGTTTGCATTAAGCACCAGCCGCCACTGAGCTGGAACTCCTCTTTATGAAAGTCCACAAAGGAAATCTGGTAGAGCAAAGATGGCGAAAACACAGCGGGTCAGATTCTCAGCCGAATTACGTCGGTGTATCTCAAGTGCGGAAAAAAAGTATTTGAACACCCTGCTATTTTGCAAGTCCTCCCACTTGGAAATCATGGAGGGGTCTGAAATTGTCATCGTAGGTGCATGTCCACTGTGAGAGACATAATCCAATTTGTTTCCCCAAAAATCACAATTTATGAATTTTTAACTATTTATTTGTATGATAAAGCTGCAAAGAAGTATTTGAACACCTGTCTATCAGCTAGAATTCTGACCCTCAAAGACCTGTTAGTCTGCCTTTAAAATGTCCACCTCCACTCCATTTATTATCCTAAATTAGATGCACCTGTTTGAGGTCATTAGCTGCATAAAGACACCTGTCCACCCCATACAATCAGTAAGAATCCAACTACTAACATGGCCAAGACCAAAGAGCTGTCCAAAGACACTAGAGACAAAATTGTACACCTCCACAAGGCTGGAAAGGGCTACGGGGAAATTGTCAAGCAGCTTGGTGAAAAAAGGTCCACTGTTGGAGCAATCATTAGAAAATGGAAGAAGCTAAACATGACTGTCAATCTCCCTCGGACTGGGGCTCCATGCAAAATCTCACCTCGTGGGGTCTCAATGATCCTAAGAAAGGTGAGAAATCAGCCCAGGACTACACGGGAGGAGCTGGTCAATGACCTGAAAAGAGCTGGGACCACCGTTTCCAAGGTTACTGTTGGTAATACACCAAGACATCATGGTTTGAAATCATGCATGGCACGGAAGGTTCCCCTGCTTAAACCAGCACATGTCAAGGCCCGTCTAAAGTTTGCCAATGACCATTTGGATGATCCAGAGGAGTCATGGGAGAAAGTCATGTGGTCAGATGAGACCAAAATAGAACTTTTTGGTCATAATTCCACTAACCGTGTTTGGAGGAAGAAGAATGATGAGTACCATCCCAAGAACACCATCCCTACTGTGAAGCATGGGGGTGGTAGCATCATGCTTTGGGGGTGTTTTTCTGCACATGGGACAGGGCGACTGCACTGTATTAAGGAGAGGATGACCGGGGCCATGTATTGTGAGATTTTGGGCAACAACCTCCTTCCCTCAGTTAGAGCTTTGAAGATGGGTCGAGGCTGGGTCTTCCAACATGACAATGACCCGAAGCACACAGCCAGGATAACCAAGGAGTGGCTCTGTAAGAAGCATATCAAGGTTCTGGCGTGGCCTAGCCAGTCTCCAGACCTAAACCCAATAGAGAATCTTTGGAGGGAGCTCAAACTCTGTGTTTCTCAGCGACAGCCCAGAAACCTGACTGATCTAGAGAAGATCTGTGTGGAGGAGTGGGCCAAAATCCCTCCTCCAGTGTGTGCAAACCTGGTGAAAAACTACAAGAAACGCAAACAAAGGCGACTCTACCAAATATTAACATTGATTTTCTCAGGTGTTCAAATACTTATTTGCAGCTGTATCATACAAATAAATAGTTAAAAAATCATACATTGTGATTTCTGGATTTTTTTTTTTTTGATTATGTCTCTCACAGTGGACATGCACCTACGATGACAATTTCAGACCCCTCCATGATTTCCAAGTGGGAGAACTTGCAAAATAGCAGGGTGTTCAAATACTTATTTTCTGCACTGTATTTTCTGTATTCCGAAAACAAGATACGCCGGAGATTTGCTTAGATACGAGCGGCGCAAGTCTCTTATGCCGTCGTATCTAAGTTGCATATTTACGCTGGCCGCTATAGAAAGGGCAAAAGGGAACTCACATTTATTTTATATAATATAAATAATAAAAAAATTGGTGATCGAATACCAAAAGAAAGCTCTATTTGTAAGATTTTTTTAATATAAATGTCATTTGGGTACAGCGTTGCATGACCGAACAAATACCAGTCAACTACTTAAGACCCGGACCAATATGCAGGTAAAGGACCAAGCCCCTTTTTGCAATTCGGCACTGCGTCGCTTTAACTGACAATTGCGCGGTCGTGCGACGTGGCTCCCAAACAAAATTGGCGTCCTTTTCCCCCCACAAATAGAGCTTTCTTTTGGTGGTATTTGATCACCTCTGCGGTTTTTTATTTTTATCGCTATAAACAAAAATAGAGCGACAGTTTTGAAAAAAAATCAATATTTTTTTTCTTTTTGCTAAAATAAATATCCCTCAAAAATATATATAAAAAAACATATTTTTCTTCCTCAGTTTAGGCCGATACATATTCTTCTACCTATACTTGGTAAAAAATAAAAAAAATCGCAATAAGCGTTTATCGGTTGGTTTGCGCAAAATGTATAGCGTCTACAAAATAAGGGATAGTTTTATTGCATTTTTATTAATAATTTTCTTTGACTACTAATGGCGGCGATCAGCAATTTTTTCCGTGACTGCGACATTATGGCCGACACTTCGGACACTTTTGACACATTTTCACACCAAAAAATGCTATAAAATGCACTGATTACTGTGAAAATGACAAATGCAGTTTAGGAGTTAACCACTAGGGGGCGCTGTAGGGGTTAAGTGTGACCTCAAGTGTGTTTCTAACTGTAGGGGGGCGGGGCTGGACGTGTGATGTCATTGATCGCCTTTCCCTATATCAGTGAACAGACGATCACTGACACTGCCACTGTGAACATTGGGGAAGGTCTGTTTACAACTCTCCCTGTTCTTCAGCTCCTGTGACCGATCGCGGGACACCAGCGGCGATCGGGTCCGCGGCCACGGAGCTTCAGACCGGGTCGTGGATGCGCGACCCACGGCTGGGCACTTAAAGAGGACGTACAGGTACGTGATTGTGCCCAGCCGTGCCATTCTGCCGACGTTTATGTGCAGGAGGCGGTCCTTAAGTGGTTAAAGTAGCGCAGTGCTGAACAGCCAAAAAATGCTCTGGTCATGAAGTGGATCAAACCTTCCGGAGGTCAAGTGGTTAATCCTTTCCTTATGTTTACGAAGCTGCCGCAGATTACGAAGCGGATGGTGGTGGCAGATACAGATTTGGAAAGCTTCTTTGTGACTTCAGCACTGTAGTCACTTTAAAGTTCCATTCTCTTCATCCTTTAATAAAGCTGTGGGCTCTTTTTTCTTTGCACATTTACTGACAGATAATGGAGGGCGCCCCCCGGGGGATGAGCATAGAATGATCCAAATGTGCTGTGTGCACAAGTATCATATTGAGCCTATAAATCAGACGCGTTCCCTCCTTGGGGGGTACGAGCAATCAATTGAATGTAATCCAACTTCATAGGACCATGTCTGGATAGGTAATATCACCGCGGCGTATATACAGGAGAACATTCTAATGCTGGAACATTTCCACATGATTGAATTTATTATCTGCGTTCTTGAAAATAATACATTATAGATGGATGTACGCTATTGTCAATATTTAAAATAATTGCAAGACCATTTTAACCCAAATGAAAAAGGAAATTGAAGCCTTCACAATGATTTTCAGATAAACCGGGAGGGATGGTGGAGCCTCAAAGAACAGGAGCTCAAGTTTCTCTTTAGAAGAGAAGTACGGGCCAAAGAATTGTTGGTCATAATTCCCCTGGGGGTCACTGAGGTACACTTACTTGTGCACTTTGGTGCCCCAGAATCAGCCGACAGTGTCGCTGACGTCACAGAGCCGCTCCAACCTCTTCAAGGATCCCGACAACCTCTCTCCTGTCTCTGCTCGTACCTCCCTCTCCTATCTCTAATGGTGGCTCTCTGCTGTCTCTGCTCATAGCACTATCTGCTCGTACCTCTCTCTCGACTCTGCTCGTACCTCTCTCCCGACTCTGCTCGTACCTCTCTCCTGCATCCACTCCTACTTTTCTCTCCCGCGCCTGCCTCCGCTCGTACTTCTCTCTCCCTGCCTCCGCTCGCACCTCTCTCTCCCTGTCTCTGCTCGCACCTCTCTCTCCCTGTCTCTGCTCGCACCTCTCTCTCCCTGTCTCTGCTCGCACCTCTCTCTCCCTGTCTCTGCTCGCACCTCTCTCTCCCTGTCTCTGCTCGCACCTCTCTCTCCCCCTGTCTCTGCTCGCACCTCTCTCTCCCTGTTGGTAGCTCTCTCCCGTCAGCTCATAGCGCTCTCCCCGTCTCTGCTCACACCTCTCTCTCCCTGTTGGTAGCTCTCTCCCGTCAGCTCATAGCGCTCTCCCCGTCTCTGCTCACACCTCTCTCGCCTCTGTTGGCAGCTCTCTCCTGTCTGCTCATAGCGCTCTCCCCCTGTCTCGGCTCGAACCTCTCTCCCGACTCCGCTCCTACCTCCCTCTCCCGACTCCGCTCCTACCTCCCTCTCCCGACTCCGCTCCTACCTCCCTCTCCCGCTCCTACCTCCCTCTCCCGCTCCTACCTCCCTCTCCCGACTCCGCTCCTACCTCCCTCTCCCGCTCCTACCTCCCTCTCCCGCTCCTACCTCCCTCTCCCGCTCCTACCCCCCTCTCCCGACTCCTACCCCCCTCTCCCGACTCCGCTCCTACCCCCCTCTCCCGACTCCGCTCCTACCCCCCTCTCCCGACTCCGCTCCTACCCCCCTCTCCCGACTCCGCTCCTACCCCCCTCTCCCGACTCCGCTCCTACCCCCCTCTCCCGACTCCGCTCCTACCCCCCTCTCCCGACTCCGCTCCTACCCCCCTCTCCCGACTCCGCTCCTACCCCCCTCTCCCGACTCCGCTCCTACCCCCCTCTCCCGACTCCGCTCCTACCCCCCTCTCCCGACTCCGCTCCTACCCCTCTCTCCCGACTCCGCTCCTACCCCTCTCTCCCGACTCCGCTCCTACCTCTCTCTCCCGACTCCGCTCCTACCTCTCTCTCCCGACTCCGCTCCTACCTCTCTCTCCCGACTCCGCTCCTACCTCTCTCTCCCGACTCCGCTCCTACCTCTCTCTCCCGACTCCGCTCCTACCTCTCTCTCCCGACTCCGCTCCTACCTCTCTCTCCCGACTCCGCTCCTACCTCTCTCTCCCGACTCCGCTCCTACCTCTCTCTCCCGACTCCGCTCTTAGCTTGCATCCAGCCTGGCCTCACAATAACCTTATAAAAGCCAGAAAATCTATTTCTGAACATTTCCACTCTAAAGGCCCCGATATTTCTCCTCATTCGGCCCCCTAGCTGCTCTGCGCAGATAAAAATAAAAACACAAACATAATACTTGTCATTTTTCACGGGTTGGAGATGCAGCTGAACGGCTGCGAGTTATTTTCTGGGCGATGTGGAGAGGAGATGATGGGCGAAGCCGCCATTATGGGGCAAAGGTGGAATTTTATATTCGATTATACGTGGAAGGCACATAGGAGAGGAGAAGGCACTTGTGTTCCCACCACAAAATCGATTTGACTCTCTGCCCTGTTTTGTGTGCGGCTCTTCAGTTCTGTCTGTGGAGACCGGGAGGAAACTTGACATACAATTTCATACCGCAGAAAAAGGACTTGGAATGAAATTTGGTTTGTAGATCGTGTTTATTATTACCGCTTATGTACCATGAACAGCTGAAAGTCACATTCCCATCAATCTTGTATTTAAACTGACTCGTGGGTCACGGCCTATCTTTTGGGGGTGGATGCCCCCTAGATAATTGCCCAGTTGGATAGATGCAGCCAAGAGGTGACACAATGGTACAAAAAAAGGTGCCTATGCAGTTCTTGGCTGTGTGCACAAATGTCTGGCGCAGATCAGCCCCTGCTGCAGCTCCTCACCTTGCGAATTGCTACAAAGTTGCAGTTAGAGATGTGAATGAAAATAATTGTTTTCTTTCATCATAAGACCCCTTTTACACTGGGTCGGTTTGCAGGCGCTAGAACACTAAAATTAGCGCCTGCAAACCGACCTGAAACAGCCGCTGCTGTCTCTCCAGTGTGAAATCCCTGAGGGCTTTCACACTGGAGCGGTGCGCTAGCAGGACAGTAAAAAAAAGTCTTTGGATGTTTTGGATGTTTTCTGTTATAAAACATTGTAAATAAGTAAGTTTTCTCCTTTACTGATGGTACTGCACTGACGGGCACTGATAAGGCGGCACTGATGTGGTGGCATTGATGGGCACTAATATGCGGCACTAATAGGTGGAACCGATGGGCACGGATAGGCGGCACCGATGGGCACTTTTATGTGGCACTAATGTATGTTTTGTACTAATGGATGCCAATCAGTCCCAAACAATGCCTGCCAATCAGTGATGCCCATTGTGGGCACTGATTGGCATTCATTGTCTGCACGGATTTGGCATCCATTAATTGTGTTTGCTATCCCTGGTGGTCTAGGTGGGCATCCCTGGTGGACTAGTGGCATCCCTGGTGGTCCAGTGGGGGGGGGGGGGGGGGCTGCGCTGATAATCGATCAGTGCAAACCCCCCCTGTCAGAGGAGCAGCCGATCGGCTCTCCTCTACTCGCGTCTGACAGACACGAGTGTGGAAAAGCCGATTACCGGCTTTTCCTGTTTACATCATGATCAGCCGTGATTGGACAAGGCTGACCACGTGGTCAAGTGTCTCCGTAGGAGACACTTTACCTAGGATCGGTGTTGCGGGGTGTCAGAATGACACCCTGCACCAACAATCGCCACGATGCGCGCCCCCGGGGGTGAGCAGCGGCTCAATATCCTGAGGACATCATATAGTCAGGATAGTGAAACCACTTTGCCGACGTCAATTTGTCATTGGCGGGCGGCAAGTGGTGAAGCCTGACAGGACTTGGATCCCAGTGGCCGGGAGGCCCGAGGACGTCAATAGACGGCCCCTCGGACCTGTAGAGCCACCTTGTGGCCGTCATTTGACAATGGTCCGGGCTCCAAGAAGTTAATCTCCATGTCCCGACAATGACGTTGGATGATCTGGATGACATTTGCATTTCAGTTTCCCTTTAAACAAGAGACGGCTCTTTTTTTTTTTGCAGTTCCAGGACACTACAAGCTGCCACTGGCTCAGTCAGAAAGAATGGCAACAAAAGCGCGGCGATTCCTTGTTATGCTCTGCAGTACAATCTAATCAACTCCTCGCACTACAAGCATCGCTCGACGGCAAGAGAATTTGTCATTTCATGCCATGGGAAAAAGGCATACAAATGGCCGTAATTGCGCTTCTATCCCGACTCCGTGTCCAGCACATTCACTCCGTGTGAATGGAGACATTGCGGAGATGGGACTATATTATAGATGAGCCTGTGTGAGACGATACAGAGCCGTGAAATAATGAAGAGACGACCGCGCTCTTATATCAAAAATGATCGTATATACTCGAGTATAAGCCAAGTTTTTCAGTAAATTTTTTGTGCTGAAAATGCCCCCCTCGGCTTATACTCAAGTCACCTTTTTGCGCCTGATCTCCTGGACTTTGGTGACCCGGTACCAGCCGGCCGTAGGTCCCCTGAACTCCAAACTTAGCACACATGTAGCCCCACTCCTCCTCTACAAGAGTCCAAAGTTTGTTGTCCGGGAGACCTATGGCCTGGGAGCACCGATTTTTCAAAGCCGGGCAGCCCTTCCATAGACGCCCATGTTAAACGGTAATTTCTCCGGTGGTTTTGGGGACCTGGTACCGGTCGGTGGTAGGTCCCCTGGACCTGGCACTTGGCACACACGTAGCCCCATTTCTCCTTGACCTACGCCTGGGGTGCACCAATTTTTCAAAGCCGGGCACCCCTTCAATAGACTCCCATGTTAAGCCTAGGTTCACACTGGCTACGATTTGAGATGCGATTTCATGCGAAGCATGTCAAATCGGCGGCATTTGCGGGCAATGGCACTGTCCTAATCGGTGCGCCGCCGCATCTGCGGGCGCTGCACCGATTTCAAAACCTGCACAGATGTCTCTGAAATCGCGGCCGAAATCGGGACTGCCAGCGGGAGTGAAATCATGCGAGTTCAGCTGAACTCGCACGGCTTCACTCCTGCAGCCCAGTGTGAACCTGGGCTAAACGTCTAGTCATGGACACAGTGAGGCATGCACATGGACACAGTAAGGGATGGGCACAGTGAGGCATGGGCACAGTGAGGCATGGGCACAGTGAGGCATGGGCACAGTGAGGCATGGGCACAGTGAGGCATGGGCACAGTGAGGCATGGGCACAGTGAGGCATGCAGATGGACACCCTAGGCTTATACTCAAGTCAATAAGTTTTCCCATTTTTTTTTTAGGTAAAATTAGGTGCCTCGGCTTATACTCCAGTATATACGGTAAATATCACCATAATGAATAAATCCATCTTCATTTAAATGATAAAAGATACATAAAAATTGTGAAGTCTGTGTATAGATCCCACACGTGAATAACGTCCTCGGTGAGTGAAGGAGAGGTTCCCCTCCACCACCATGCAGACACACTATGCACTCACCAGACTTAATTGACCTCTATTACAGTGAGACAAATTGCACATATGGGAAAATCCAAAGATGTCATACATGAGGTCACAGAAATGAATTCAAACTGCTGCTGTCATCTATTCAATATATATGTAGATAACGTATTCAAAGCTCCGGGTGTTGCCATATAGAGAGGGAGAAGAAAAAAAAAAAAAACACTCTCATGGTGCAGAATTTCAAATTATATGTTTAAAAAAGAAGGTTATATTGCACTTACATCAAAGAAGACAAAGATCCGCATATATTTAGAGATTAAGGTTGTCCCGATACCACTTTTTTATGACCGAGTACAAGTACCGATACTTTTTTTTAAGTACTCGCCGATACCGATTGTCATGTGTCAGTATTTTATTTTTACAATTTTAAGGTTTCATAATTTTTTTGCTGTTTTTTTACAATGCTTTCTGGGGGATGGAGAATGGATGTGTCTGTGTGTTTTTTTTCCAATATGTATTATTTTTACAATTAATTATTTGTATTATTTATTTCTCTGACATCTCCCCTTTGAGACAGAGAAAGGGACTAAGGACACAGATTCCCCAGTCCCTGTCTCAGCTGCACTGGAAATGAATGGACAGGAGACGGAAGCTCCTCTCCATTCATAAACTGAAGCATTGTAAACAGGTTACGATGCTCAGTCATATGAATGGACAGAGTCAGTGATCACTGACTCTGTTCATTCGGAAAATGAAGGGGCCGGGTTTAGCGGCTCCTATCGCCGCTCTTCATCCTGACAGAGGGGGTGGAGGAGGACATGAAGGGGGAAGCAGCAGCACGGAGGGGGAACATGGAGAGGGAGAGCAGAACGGAGGACAGCAGCGGCACGGAGAGGGAGAGCAGAACAGCAGCGGCACAGAGGGGGGAGAGCAGAACAGCAGCGGCACAGAGGGGGGAGAGCAGAACAGCAGCGGCACAGAGGGGGGAGAGCAGAACAGCAGCGGCACAGAGGGGGGAGAGCAGAACAGCAGCGGCACAGAGGGGGGAGAGCAGAACAGCAGCGGCACAGAGGGGGGAGAGCAGAACAGCAGCGGCACAGAGGGGGGAGAGCAGAACAGCAGCGGCACAGAGGGGGGAGAGCAGAACAGCAGCGGCACAGAGGGGGGAGAGCAGAACAGCAGCGGCACAGAGGGGGGAGAGCAGAACAGCAGCGGCACAGAGGGGGGAGAGCAGAACAGCAGCGGCACAGAGGGGGGAGAGCAGAACAGCAGCGGCACAGAGGGGGGAGAGCAGAACAGCAGCGGCACAGAGGGGGGAGAGCAGAACAGCAGCGGCACAGAGGGGGAGAGCAGAACAGCAACGGCACAGAGAGGGAGAGCAGAACAGCAGCGGCACAGAAAGGGGAGAGCAGAACAGCAGCGGCACAGAGGGGGGAGAGCAGAACAGCAGCGGCACAGAGGGGGGAGAGCAGAATAGCAGCGGCACAGAGGGGAAGAGCAAACAGCAGCGGCACAGAGGGGGAGAGCAGAACAGCAGCGGCACAGAGGGGGAGAGCAGAACAGCAGCGGCACAGAGGGGGAGAGCAGAACAGCAGCGGCACAGAGGGGGAGAGCAGAACAGCAGCGGCACAGAGGGGGAGAGCAGAACAGCAGCGGCACAGAGGGGGAGAGCAGAACAGCAGCGGCACAGAGGGGGAGAGCAGAACAGCAGCGGCACAGAGGGGGGAGAGCAGAACAGCAACGGCACAGAGGGGGAGAGCAGAACAGCAGCGGGACAGAGGGGGGAGAGCAGAACAGCAGCGGCACAGAGGGGGGAGAGCAGAACAGCAGCGGCACAGAGGGGGGAGAGCAGAACAGCAGCGGCACAGAGGGGGGAGAGCAGAACAGCAGCGGCACAGAGGGGGGAGAGCAGAACAGCAGCGGCACAGAGGGGGGAGAGCAGAACAGCAGCGGCACAGAGGGGGGAGAGCAGAACAGCAGCGGCACAGAGGGGGAGAGCAGAACAGCAGCGGCACAGAGGGGGGAGAGCAGAACAGCAACGGCACAGAGGGGGGAGAGCAGAATAGCAGCGGCACAGAGGGGGAGAGCAGTACTCAGGAAAATGCTTGGTATCGGGACAACCCTAATAGTAATCATCGATTTGCGCTCCACCTGTGTTCCAGCTGACCGGAAATTACATATCTCAAACACCACCCAATGCCGTTTCGTCAACCTACGTCTGATGTTGTAAGTGCAACACAACCTTCTTTTTTTTTTAAAAAAAAGAAAATTTGAAATACTGCACTATGAGAGTGTTTTTTCCTCTCCCTCTCTATATGGCAACACCGGAGCTTTGAATACGTTATCTACATATATATTGAATGGATGACAGCAGCAGTGACCTCATGTATGACACCTTTGAATTTTCCCATATGTGCAATTTGTCTCCCTGTAATAGAGGTCAATTAAGTCTGGTGAGTGCATAGTGTGTCTGCATGGTGGTGGAGAGGAACCTTTCCTTCACTCACCGAGGAATGTTATTCACGTGTGGGATTTATGCATGGACTTCACAATTTTTATGTACAGTATCTCACAAAAGTTAGTACACCCCTCACGATTTTGTAATTATTTTCTTGTATCTTTTCATGTGACAACACTTAAAGGGGTTGAAAAGACAAAAAAAAATCCAACTAAATTTAATGTTGGTTAGGTGCATAAATCGAAAAAAAGTAATGATTGTGAGGCGGCGTACACACGACCGAGAAACTCATCGGGCGAAACACATCGTTTTCCCTGTCGAGTTCCTAGTTCGTCAGTCAAAAAACTCGTCGAGCCAAATTTTCCCATTGCCCAACGAGGAAATAAAGAACATGCTCTCTTTTTGGCTCGACGGGTTTCTCGGCGAAAAGAGTACACACGACCGGTTTTCTCGGCAGAATACGTCTCCCATCAAGTTTCTTGCAGAATTCTGCCGAGGAAACCGGTCGCGTGTAAGCGGCCTGATTCAAAGAATTTGTATACCCGTGTAAATCCAATGTTTGGATCATCCTCCGGCTTTCCTGTATCCTTGCTGTGCTGTATTTCCGGGTTTGCGGTGCCCGTGCATTACAGCGACATCGCTGCAATTATGGAACTACAGTTCCCAATATGCTCAGCGGCATCGCAAATGCGCAGAGCATTTTTTTTTTTCGCCTGCAAAGTTCTCGCACACTCCGCCCCACACTAGTTACACCCATTCCAGCCTCCACAGCAACTCATTAGGGGTCGGAGTCCAGGCGGAGCTGTGAATGAAACTAAGCCAAGAGAGGCGGTGCTGCGGCCGGGTAGACACGCCCACTAACACACAGCCCCTGCCTCTCATTGAAACGTGGAGAGCGTCCTGACGCTGTGTTGCAGTCAGAGGGAGGGCACTCACCACCAAGGGGGACGGCTCTAATCACAGCGAGAAACGACAGACACAAGAACAGGAAGTGAGCATTTGTAAGAAGATATAATTACCTTTACAAGCAAAATCGGAGGATAAAGTAAGTGAACTAGGACTGCATTAGCTTAAAGGAAGCAAGTTAGGCAAAAAATGTTTTACCTTTACAAACCCTTTAAGAAATAACACTTTGTTACAATGTAAAGTAGTGAGGGCCCAGCTTGGGAACTGAGGCTACAATTGGCACAGGATCACCAAAATTCGACAATAGTAGATTGGAAAAATGTTGCCTGGTCTGACGAGTCTGGATTTCCGCTGCGACATTCAGATGGTGGGGTCAGGATTTGGCGCATGGATCCATGCCCTGCCCTGTATCACCGGTTCAGGCTGGTGGTGGGGGGCGATATTTTCTTGCCACACTTTGGGCCCCTTAGTACCAATTGAGCATCGGTTTATACACCATGGCCCCTCCAAGTATTGTTGCTGACCATGTCCATCCCTTTATGACTACAGTGTCCCCATCTTCTGATGGCTCCTCCCAGAAGGATAATGGACCATGTCACAAAGCTCCAATCATCTCACCACTGGACAATGAGGTCACTGTCCTCCACACTCACCACATCTCATCCAATAGAGACCCTTTGGGATGTAGTGCAACCGGAGATTGGCATCATGGATGTGCAGCCGATAAATAGCCAGCAACTGTGTGATGTCATCAGGTCACTATGGAGCAAAATCTCTGAGGAACGTTTCCAACACCTTGTTGTATCTATTCCACCAATAATGAAGGAAAAAGGGGTCCAACCCGGGACTAGCAAGGTGTACCTAATAAAGTGTCCCGTGACCGTGAGTATAGATATTTTCTTCTGTGTAGTGAGTATTCTAAACCAGGGTTTGACAAATTTGATTGGAATCTAGGAGCCAGCTAAAAAAGTTAGGAGCCAGAAAACGCACCCCGTCCCGCCAGAAGCGAACACATACGTGAGTAGCGCCCGCACATGTAAACGGTATTCAAACCACACATGTGAGGTATCGCCGCGATCATTAGCGTGAGAGCAATAATTCTAGCCCTAGACCTCCTCTGTAACTCAAAACACGCAACCTGTAAAACATTTTAAACGTCGCCTATGGAGATTTTAAAGGGTAAAAGTTTGACAGCATTCCACGAGCGGACGCAATTTTGAAGCGTGACGTGTTGGGTATCAATTTACTCGGCGTAACTACATCTTTCACAATATACAAAAAAATTGGGAAAACTTTACTGTTGTCTTATTTTTTTTTATTAAAAAAAGTGCATTTTTTCCCAAAAAAAGTGCACTTGTAAGACCGCTGCGCAAATATGGCGTGACACAAAGTATTGCAACGATCGCCATTTTATTCTCTAGGGCAGCCGTCACTAAATGGCGGCCCGCGGTCCGAGTCCGGCCCGCGTGACACTTCTGCCCGGACCGCCAGTATATTTAGAAATTGCACCGCTGGTTTGCTGGGATCGCGGGTTTCCCCAGCAACCAGTGACGCTGCCAGTGTGCGCCCGCCCCCTGCTCCTCACCGCAGGTCCTGGAAGTAAACAAGCGTGTACGGCGGCGAGTAGGGGCGTGACGTCACGTTCCTTCACCCGCCCCCCCTGCAGCTCGTGGTCCACTCCTGGATAACGTTGCGAGTAGGGACCACGCCTGTCTGCCACCTCACTTGAGTGCCCCGCCCCCTGTTGCTCCTGATTCCCGGTGATCTGCCTATCTGGTTCGGTCCACTCCTGGCTCTCCTAGAGACGTGACGTCCCGTGCGCGTCCCGCCCCCTGCAACTTGTTCCCGCTCCCGGTTCTTTACCCTGCATTCTAGGTATGTGGCATATGTTGACGGTGACGCTGATGAGCACTTTTTTTATGTTAAGGGGCACTCTGATGGGTGCATTTTATGTTAAGGGGCACGCTGATGGGCACACCAACATTTTATGTTAAGGGCCACGCTGATGGGTATATTTTTAATGTGTACGCTGATGGGCATATTTTATGTTAGGGGCACTCTGATGGGCACATTTTATTTTAAGGGGCACTCTGATGGGCACAACAAAACTTTTATGTCAAGGGGCATGCTGATGGGTATATTTTTAATGTGCGCACTGATGTGCATATTTTTTAAAGAGGCAAATGGAGGCACACTGATGGACACATTTTGTTGAGCCCTTAACATCAGAGTGCCCCTTCAGCATAACATAAAATACCCATGCCCAGCGTCAGCCCATATACATAAAAAATATACCCATCAGCGTGCCCCTTAACATGTTGTGCCCAGTTTTGTTGTGCCCATCACAGTGTCCCTTAACATAAAATTTGCCCATCAGAGTGTCCCTTAATAACATAAAATGTGCCCAAAGGGATTAAGGATCACGTTTTGTTGTGCCCATCAGAGTGCCCCTTAACATAAAATGTGCCCATCAGGATGCACCTTAACATAAAATGTGCCCATCAGTGTGACCCTTATTTTATGTTAAGGGGCACAATGATGAGCACATTTTATGTTAAGGGACACTGTGATGGGAACACCTGATGTAAAGGGGCGATGTGATGGGATCACCTGTGTAAAGGGGCACTGTGATGGGGACACCTGATTTAAAAGAGCACTGTGATGGGGACACCTGATGTAAAGGGGCACTATGATGGGGACACCTGATGTAAAGGGGGTCTGTGATGGGGACACCTGATGTAAAGGGGGTCTGTGATGGGGACACCTGATGTAAAGGGGGTCTGTGATGGGGACACCTGATGTAAAGGGGGTCTGTGATGGGGACACCTGATGTAAAGGGGGTCTGTGATGGGGACACCTGATGTAAAGGAGGTCTGTGATGGGGACACCTGATGTAAAGGGGGCTGTGATGGGGGCACCTGATGTAAAGGGGGCTGTGATGGGGGCACCTGATGTAAAGGGTGGCTGTGATGGGGGCACCTGATGTAAAGGGGGGCTGTGATGGGGACACCTGATGTAAATTAGTGCTGTGATGAGGACCCCTGATGTAAAGCGGCACTGTAATGGGGACATGTGATGTAAGGAAGCACTGTGATGGGGAAAAATGAGGATTTGAGATTCGGACCTCGGCCCAAAGAAAATTTTAGTGACCGGACCTCCTTGAATTTTAATTCAAGACCCCTGCTCTAGGGTGTTAGAATAAAAAAAAAAAATATATATATATATATATATATATATATATATATATATATATATATATATATATAATATGTTTGGGGGCTCTAATTAGAGGGAAGGAGATGGCAGTGAAAACACTTTAAGAACTGCTGTTTTACTTGTAATGCAAACGACTACCAACATTTTCATAAAATCACAAATTACAACGCCGCGTGTCATTGCATATTTTATTTTTCATTATAATAGAAAGCTATGCAGTGACACACATTGTTGTAATTTGTGTCATTTATGAAAATGTTATGCAAAAGCAGAAATAAAAGTCTGCTATTTTGTAGAAAGTGAGGGGTAAAGACACAAACTACTGCAGGAAATCTCATCATTGTGGGAGGGGCAGAGACACAAACTACTGCAAGAAATCTCCCCATTGTGGGAGGGGCAGAGACACAAATTACTGCAGGAAATCTCATCATTGTGGGAGGGGCAGAGACACAAATTACTGCAGGAAATCTCACCATTGTGGGAGGGGCAGAGACACAAACTACTGCAGGAAATCTCATCATTGTGGGAGGGGCAGAGACACAAACTACTGCAAGAAATCTCCCCATTGTGGGAGGGGCAGAGACACAAATTACTGCAGGAAATCTCATCATTGTGGGAGGGGCAGAGACACAAATTACTGCAGGAAATCTCACCATTGTGGGAGGGGCAGAGACACAAACTACTGCAGGAAATCTCCCCATTGTGGGAGGGGCAGACACAAACTACTGCAGGAAATCTCATCATTGTGGGAGGGGCAGAGACACAAACTACTGCAGGAAATCTCCCCATTGTGGGAGGGGCAGACACAAACTACTGCAGGAAATCTCATCATTGTGGGAGGGGCAGAGACACAAACTACTGCAGGAAATCTCACCATTGTGGGAGGGGCAGAGACACAAACTACTGCAGGAAATCTCACCATTGTGGGAGGGGCAGAGACACAAACTACTGCAGGAAACCTCATCATTGTGGGAGGGGCAGAGACACAAACTACTGCAGGGAAATCTCACCATTGTAGGAGGGGCAGAGACACAAACTACTGCAGGAAATCTCACCATTGTAGGAGGGGCAGAGACGCAAACTACTACAGGGAATCTCACCATTGTGGGAGGGGCAGAGACACAAACTACTACAGGGAATCTCACCATTGTGGGAGGGGCAGAGACACAAACTACTGCAGGGAAATCTGACCATTGTGGGAGGGGCAGAGACACAAACTACTACAGGGAATCTCACCATTGTGGGAGGGGCAGAGACACAAACTACTGCAGGGAAATCTCACCATTGTGGGAGGGGCAGAGACACAAACTTCTGCAGGGAAATCTCACCATTGTGGGAGGGGCAGAGACACAACCAACTGGGAGGAAATGTCACCATTGTGGGAGGGGCAGAGACACAACCAACTGGGAGGAAATCTCACCATTGTGGGAGGGGCAGAGACACAAACTACTGCAGGGAATCTCACCATTGTGGGAGGGGCAGAGACACAAACTACTGCACGGAATCTCACCATTGTGGGGGGGGGGGGGCAGAGACACAAACCACTGCAGGAAATCTCACCATTGTGGGAGGGGCAGAGACACAAACTACTGCAGGAAAATCTCATCATTGTGGGAGGGGCAGAGACACAAACTACTGCAGGGAATCTCACTATTGTGGGAGGGGCAGAGACGCAAACTACTACAGGGAATCTCACCATTGTGGGAGGGGCAGAGACACATACTACTGCAGGGAAATCTCACCATTGTGGGAGGGGCAGAGACGCAAACTACTACAGGGAATCTCACCATTGTGGGAGGGGCAGAGACACATACTACTGCAGGGAAATCTCACCATTGTGGGAGGGGCAGAGACACAAACTACTGCAGGGAAATCTCACCATTGTGGGAGGGGCAGAGACACAAAACTACTGCAGGGAAATCTCACCATTGTGGGAGGGGCAGAGACACAAACTTCTGCAGGGAAATCTCACCATTGTGGGAGGGGCAGAGACACAACCAACTGGGAGGAAATGTCACCATTGTGGGAGGGGCAGAGAAAACCAACTGGGAGGAAATCTCACCATTGTGGGAGGGGCAGAGACACAAACTACTGCAGGGAATCTCACCATTGTGGGAGGGGCAGAGACACAAACTACTGCACGGAATCTCACCATTGTGGGGGGGGGGGGCAGAGACACAAACCACTGCAGGAAATCTCACCATTGTGGGAGGGGCAGAGACACAAACTACTGCAGGAAAATCTCATCATTGTGGGAGGGGCAGAGACGCAAAATACTGCAGGAAATCTCACCATTGTGGGAGGGGCAGAGACGCAAACTACTACAGGGAATCTCACCATTGTGGGTGGGGCAGACACACATACTACTGCAGGGAAATCTCACCATTGTGGGAGGGGCCGAGACACAAACTACTGCAGGGAAATCTCACCATTGTGGGAGGGGCAGAGACACAAACTACTGCAGGGAAATCTCACCATTGTGGGAGGGGCCGAGACACAAACCACTGGGAGGAAATCTCACCATTGTGGGAGGGGCAGAGACACAAACTACTGCAGGGAAATCTCACTATTGTGGGAGGGGCAGAGACGCAAACTACTGCAGGAAAACTCACCATTGTGGGAGGGGCAGAGACGCAAACTACTACAGGGAATCTCACCATTGTGGGAGGGGCAGAGACGTAAACTACTACAGGGAATCTCACCATTGTGGGAGGGGCAGAGACACCTACTACTGCAGGGAAATCTCACCATTGTGGGAGGGGCAGAGACACAAAGCACAGTACTGAGGCCGCGAGAAAAATAAAAAATAGGCAGGATAACCTGCCAAAATCCACCCAAAAAATATTATCTCTGGGTGGAGTTGTCCTTAAATTTTTTATTCCAGTACCTGATAATTTTAGAACATTCCTGTGTATACAGATCACAGTGATCCACGCAGTGATAGAAACTCATTAACCTCCCGTCATTATCCGCCTCATCGGAGATGAAATTGAAGCACGCAGCCTGATTTTCATTTCAGAAGCAATTGTACCAGACAGCGTGGGATTATATTGGACGATAATGAGAAGCATCTCTACAGCTTCGGGTTTCTGTGCAGAGATGGCGGGGTGTCGTGGGGACCCCGGGGAAAGGTCAGATATAATGTCACCGTGACTCCGCCCTCTCATTTCATGTCCGTAATAACAATCACGCGGGGGGCTGATTACAATCACACAGCCGACTGTGGCTGCTTTTAAGGAGGATGGAGAAGAGAGAGAGAAAACAATGATTGAAATGATCTTCTCAGTATCGGGTCACCGGTGGACAAGGTCATAATCAACCACAGCGTGCCGCGTGTGTCCAGCACAGGCTCAGCATGGAAGTGAGCCGAATACTGCCAGGAGGGACCGTGCTGGGACTACGTCCTTCAACACCCAAGGTGTGCCCGCCATCCCCTGCCCCCCATCCTTTGCCCCATAAGCTGGGACCTACCTTAGCACTATAGGTAGTAGGTTCCTGCCCTTTTTTCCATTTTTCGCACTTCCGTCTGCTGAAGGATCTAAGTTGGACCGCCATAAACCAGAAAGCGAGAGGAAATCCCTCCAAAGTGAGGAAATCCCTTGGTTGTCACCAGAACTAGTCTCCCCATTGGAAGATTTCCCCTCAATGCCCACTGCTCGGTTTTTGATGTTTTATCTCAGTATTAGTGTAATTCTTTTCCCTGTGTTGGTTGTTTACCTTGCCTTGGGTTCACGTGTTGGGGCAGAAGTTTGTAGCGTCATGGCTGATCGATTACCCAAAGTCCATGTATTCATTCACCCAACTTGTCCCTATTCACTAAAGGCACAAGACAACTTCCTTTTCTGGATCACTCGGCATCCAATGCATGCCTCGTCATTTACCTCACAAACGTGGGAGGGATAATGTGATAAAAAATCATCTCATCCCAGCATGATGAGCTCTCTGTTAGTTGCGCTGCCTGTTTGTGTCAGAAGGAATTTCAGCATAGCTCTCACCTGCACTAGACTGATTGTGGGAAGTATTGTTTCTTCACAGGAAGTGTCAGTTCTCACACTACAGAGGTCATGCATTAAAGGGGTTGTAAAGGAAGGTTTTCCCTAAATAGCTTCCTTTACCTTAGTGCAGTCCTCCTTCACTTACCTCACCCTTCCATTTTGTATTTAAATGTCCTTATTTCTTCTGAGAAATCCTCACTTCCTGTTCTTCTGTCTAACTACACACAGTAATGTGTGGAGTTACAGCTGAAGCCACAGGATTGTGTACGAAAGCCCCCCCGCTCTCAGGTCTGTACAACATGTGGACCTGCGAGCGAAAGGGTTTTTAAGCCTTGAACCCTTATATTTTTTATCATAGTCTGGCAATCACACATGTAGCACCCTCACGTGTGCAGTCTAGTTTAGGCAAATGTATTTCTGACTCATGGTAGTTGTGTGTCTAGTAATTGGGTGGGGGTTACTGTAGGCTGGAGGGCTCTACAGGTCAGGCCACTGGTATCTCCCCCTGGTTCTGGAAGCTTGGAGATGTTTCTAGAAGCTAGTGAGTGGAGGCCAGGAGGTACTGATCTGCATATTTATGGGAATCTGCCCAATCCCCAGGAAGGAGGCCTGGCAGGGCATCTGCATTAGCCCATAAATATTGTGGAGCCTGGCCAACAAGGGAAGGCGGATGGAAGATGGAGTGAAGGACATGTGTTGTGTAGCCTAGGAGGGGACCCCAGGGCTTAAGAGGGGCTCTTCCTCCAGTCTGGGCGCTGAAGGAAGGACAGAGGGATCTCCACTACCCCCACAGGCTCTGCTTAGAGACACCCTGGCTTGCAAAGGAGGACCTGGACAGCAGGAGGCCTGAACCGCAGTCTTGTCCAGGGACAGTGAGTACCTCTACACCTCCAGGGCCTAAAAGGGAAAACAGTCAATGCAATATCTAGCAAGCTCTCTGAGACAGTGCCAAAAAGCCAAGCCCTGCAAGTTGGGACTTTGCTAAAGTTCCACCGAGGGGCCACAGAGCTCCTACAAAGGGGAACTGCCTTTGCCATTTCCAGAAAGACTGTTGCTGTGGGAATGCAGTTGAGGATTTATACATAGAGAAGTAAGTTGTCCTCATTTATTGTTCTTCAAGTCACATTGGAAAACCCATAGTTCCTATACCCTATCCAAGTGGTTTTCCACCAATAAAGCCAACAAAAAAAAAACAAGCCCATGGACCGATTCTTTGTCTCTGAATGAAAGTTGAAAATGTGTGTTATAGGGGGGTTAGCGCTACACACACAGCCGAAAAAAGACTCTCTCTCACTTTTAATGGAGTCTCTGGTTGAGTCGTCATCACACAAGGCAGATGGCCGATGTTGCTTCATCTTGCTGCCGCTTGGTGTGTGTGTGTCTGTATCTAAGGCCGGGGTTCTGACACGTCTCAACACAGCGAGGTCGCATGTACAAAAACCAGAACCAAGAGAGGAGTCTGTTGTCATGGAAACCAGATTTTGCCCGTCATCCTTCCCCGTGAACGTATCGAATATAGAAAGTAATGTCTGGTTGCTGAGGGCAACACGTGCTTCTTTTAGCAATTCTCACAAAAGTTACTAGAGCCAGCCAGACGTAAGCGTCTACATCAGCCCGAGGTTGCCATGATAACAGCTCCCGTTCGCAGTGCTAAGGATCCTTTACAAGGGTTATCTGCTGTATCATCGCAGAAAACAACAATATTTGTTATCCCGGGTACTAGGATCCTCGTACCATTTTTCTTCAGATGTCTTTCTTCTTACTATAAAGCTGATCTGTGCTTTATTAGCTGCTTTGGCGGGCAGAGGAGATATCAGGGGTATAATAGACACCTGATGTCCCCATAGAGAGTACTGGTTTCAGATCGGTCATTCGCTGTGCTCGTCTAGCTGCTTTAGAAGGCAGGGGAGACATCAGGAGTCGAATAGACCCCTGACGGCTCTGAAACCTGTACTCTCTATGGAGACATCAGGGGTTTATTTGTCTCCTGATGTCTCCCCTGCCCCCCAAAGCAGCTACACAAGCACAGCGAGAGACAGCTCTGAAACCTGCACTCTCTATGGAGACATTAGTGGTCTAATAGACCCCTGATTTCTCCCCTGTCCCCCAAAGCGGCTAGACAAGCACAACGAATGACAACTCTAAAACCAGTACACTCTATGGAGACATCAGGGGTCTATTTGTCTCCTGATGTCTCCCCTGCCCCCCAAAGCAGCTAGTCATGCATAGGGAATGGCGGCTCTGAAACCAGTACTCTCTATGGAAAATAGAAGGGGGGGGGGGGGACGATTCTTTCTGCGCCTACAGGAGTTCTGTCCTCATTTCTGTTTGCCGACTGCTGAGACAAGGGGGTGCCGCCGCTGCAGGAGAAGTGCGAGGGCCACGTGAAATTTGTCCCGCCTGCCTTTTGTTTGACACGGGTCTTTGTGTAATAATACCCTAATGAACACATCACAATCCAAGCAGCGTCATCTCTCCAGCTCTGCACCCGGTAATAACAGCTCAGTGAGAAGAAACGAGTCTTTATTTACAGAACGTCTAACATTAGGAGAAGGTGTAATACTTTGCGTTACATGTAAAAGGTCAGAGAGCAGCGCGTGATAATCCGCGTGCGACGCCGCCAGCCTCATACCGCTTACCGGTAGATACGGCACAATTAATAAAGCGTGGCGCAGTCCATCGCTGCAGCGTGTGCAAACACACATTTCAGAGAGTGAGGTAATTAAGGAAAAGTGTGGTGAAGGATATAGATTTATTATGTAATGCTGCGGGAGTTCTGCTCCAGACATGTCTGTGGAAAATTAATCTCCCCCTCTTTCAGCGCGATACAAAACACAGCAATACTGCCGAGAAGATAGAAAATAAACGGAGGGGGGCGACCGGAATGTCTAACCAACAGTTATCATGGAGACTGAACACCGAGGTCCGGCAGCACTGGGGCCCTGGGCTCACTTCTCACCAAGGCCCCATCTGCATAGAGTTTATATTGCTCATCTGTGTTTGTGTGGGGGTAACTGTGGTGGGGGACATAAGAGTGTAAGCTCTTTTGGTGCAGAGACTGATGTGATTGGCTCTGTGTTCTCTGTACAGCACTGTGGTATATGTCAGAGATATATAAATGTATAATAATAGTGTGTGATTGTGGAGGGACATTAGAGTGTAAGCTCCTCTAGTACAAAGACTGATGTGACAGGATAGGTGTTACTCTGCACAGCACTGCGGTATATGTCAGAGCTATATACATGTATAATAATAATAGTGTGCGACTGTGGGGAGACATTAGAGTGTAAGCTCCTTTGGGGCAGAGACTGATGTGAATGGCTCAGTGATCTCTGTACAGCACTGCGGTATATGCCAGAGATATATAAATATATAATAATAGTGTGGGGGGGACATTAGAGTGTAAGCTCCTCTGGTACAGGGACCAGTGTGATTAGCTCATCGTTCTCTGTACAGCACTATGGTATATGTCAGAGCTATATAAATAACTTTGTAACTGGGAGGGGACATTAGAGTGTAAGCTCCTCTGGCACAGAGACTGATGTGACTGTCTCAGTGATCACTGTACAGCACTGCGGTATATGTCAGAGCTATAAAAATATATAATAATAATAACTGTGTGCGACTGTGGGGATAGATTAGAATGCAAGCTCTTCTGGTTCTGTAATGACAGTGAGGGGACATTAGAGTGTAAGCTCCTCAGGTACAGAGACTGATGTGATTGGCTCAGTGTTCTCTGTACAACACTGCGGTATATGTCAGAGCTATATAAACTTATAATAATAATAATAATAATAATAATAATAATTAGGGTTTTCCCAATACCACTTTTTTAGGACCGAGTACAAGTACCGATACTTTTTTCCATGTACTCGCCGATACCGAATACCGATACTTTTTTTTAAATGTGTCCCCAAATGCAGCCATGTCCCCCAAGAATGCAGCCATGTCCCCCCACATATGCAGCCATGTCCCCCCCACATATGCAGCCATGTCCCCCCCACATATGCAGCCATGTCCCCCCCACATATGCAGCCATGTCCCCCCCACATATGCAGCCATGTCCCCCCACGTATGCAGCCATGTCCCCCACATATGTAGCCATGTCCCCCCCACATATGCAGCCATGTCCCCCCCACATATGCAGCCATGTCCCCCCCACATATGCAGCCATGTCCCCCCCACATATGCAGCCATGTCCCCCCACATATGCAGCCATGTCCCCCCACATATGCAGCCATGTCCCCCCACATATGCAGCCATGTCCCCCCCACATATGCAGCCATGTCCCCCCCACATATGCAGCCATGTCCCCCCCACATATGCAGCCATGTCCCCCCACATATGCAGCCATGTCCCCCCACATATGCAGCCATGTCCCCCACATATGTAGCCATGTCCCCCCCACATATGCAGCCATGTCCCCCACATATGTAGCCATGTCCCCCCCACATATGCAGCCATGTCCCCCCCACATATGCAGCCATGTCCCCCCCACATATGCAGCCATGTCCCCCCACATATGCAGCCATGTCCCCCCACATATGCAGCCATGTCTCCCCACATATGCAGCCATGTCCCCCACATATGCAGCCATGTCTCCCCATAACTAGATGCCGTCGCCGTCTAATTAATCAGCGTGCGGGGAACATAACAGCTTTCATTTGAATAGCTGTGTGTTCCCCGCCACTCCGCGTATAGACACTCCCCCTTGCTCGGGCACTTTGATAGACAAATCACCCGTCCAATCTCAAGCAAGGGGGAGTGTCTATACGCGGCGCGGAGGGCAACCCACAGCTTTTCAAATGAAAGCTGTAATGTTCTCCGCACGCTGATTAACTAGGTGGCGGCAGGGGGCTTAGTATCGGATCTGGCATTGGGGGATACTGGTATCGGTATCGGGGCAACCCTAATAATAATAGTGTGTGATTGTTGAGGGGGGGGACATTAGAGTGTTAGCCCCTCTGGTAAAGAGACTGATGTGATTGGCTCAGTGTTCTCTGTACAGCACTGTGGTATATGTCAGAGCTATACAAATGTATAATAATAATAGTGTGTGACTATGGAAGGACATTAGAGTGTAAGCTCTTCTGGTACAGAGACTGATGTGACTGGCTCAGTGTTCTCTGTACAGCGCTGCGGTATATGTCAGCTATATACATTTTATTCACTGTACACAAGACAAAGCGACTCGTCTATCCAGTTCAACCTTTAAATAATAAAAAATAAATAAAAGTGATGCTGACTCCGATGGCAATGGCAATCGCACAATTTCCATGACTGCAGGAAGATAAACAAGTAAAACAGAAGGCGGCGTGTGTGTGTGTGTTTACTGGTGACGTCTGTCACGGGACGGGCGGGATGCGTCACATGCTGAGGACACAGAGTGGCTTGATGTCCTCACTATAGTGGGAGTCAACTGGAGGTCCGCAGCTTTGGGTCCATCATGTCTTTACCAAGGATTATCAGCTATGAACTGTAAATCTTCCATTTACTGCAGGTGACCAGCCGGCACTGAAGAAGACATTGGAGGAGGGGAGGGGGGGTAATACAGACTACCTATGATAGAAGGGGGTGATACAGACTATGTATTATAGGAGGGGGGGTACAGACTATCTATGATAGAAGGAGGGGGATAGATAATATGGGCCAGATTCTCATAGAATTTCGCTTGCGTATCGTAAGCCATTTGCACTACGCCGCCGCATCGTACTAGAGCAGGTGCCGTATTCTCTAACTATTTGCTCCGTCGTTTGCGTTGGCGTAGCGAAAATGGCCCAGCGTAAGCCCGCGTAATTCAAATGAGGCGGCTTGTATTTAAATTAAGCGCGCCCCCGCGTCGAACGAACTGCGCATGCGCCGGCCGGGGAAAAAGCCCAGTGCGCATGCTCCAGCTCACGTCGGAAAGCGTTGTTGAAATCGACGTCAAAACGACGTGATCGTCACTACGCAATGCCCCTATTCGCGAACGAGTTAGTAAAACGACGTAAGCGACGGAAAAAGCCGACGCTGACCCGACGCCATACTTAACATGGCATCCGACGGCACCCGACGGTTCTTCGTAAGGTTACTCCACATAGAAGCTGGGGTAACCTTACGCGGACGAAAACGTTGTACGCGACGACGCGGCGGCGTAAAAGCGATCGGGAATCGGCGTACTAGCCTCATATGCAAATGAGAAAACAACGTAAAGGCCACCTAGTGGCCGGAGTTGTCATTACAACTACGATCCGCAAGTGTAATGGTATTACACTTGTCGGATGTTGAAGCGTATCTATGCCAAAGTGATGCTAAGCATCACTCGCAAAGATACGAGGCAAAAAAACAGCGATACGACGGGGTATCTGAGATACTCCGTCATAGCGCCGCTGAGAATCTGGCCCTATCTATGATAGGAGGAGGGGGATACAGGAGGGGGGGGTTACAGACTATCTATGATGGGAGGAGAGGGATACAGACTATCTATGATAGGAGGAGGGGGATAGAGACTATCTATGATAGGAGGAGGGGGATAGAGACTATCTATGATAGGAGGGGGGTTACAGACTCCTGGGATGTAGGACATCATTTTGGCCTAGGCTAGAAACCAGGAAGAAACCCAAAGAAATGTAGAAAAAAAAAAAAGTATAAAACAAGTAAATATCTATCTATTTACTAATGCTAGCAGGATAAAGTTCAGTTCAGTTTTGCTTCAAGCCCTAACCATGGGTCACAGGATACTCTTATCAGCCTTTAAACCCCCAGATTTTTTCTGCTGACTACAATGCAGGGCTACGTGTTCTTACTGAGTAGATTTGTATGGCTTCCCTAACCAGTCCCTGTACATGGAAGACAATGTTTGTACCAAAAAAAGTACAAACCATAAATAAAGAATGCTTAAAAAAAGTATAAAGTATCTGAAACCGAGAGTAACAATGTCCAGGGAACGGTAAACAAAACCGCGATAACAAACGGTGCGCTGTCGCTGTATATTATTACACGGGATTTATAGAGTGGAAGCAGTTGTTGCAGCACTTTGCAAAGCAAAGGGAGACAATACAGTTATAATACATTCAATACAAGAGGGTTTAGTTGGGCTGAAGATGGACTGACATTTGGCCAGTTCAGCAGGGACCACCAGAATTCTGATCCATCTATGACTGCTCCTGCTCAACAGAAGTCAATCTAACCACTTTTGTTGATCAGCCAATCAGTGGGGATGAGTCCTCCATCCACCTCACTTGTGTAAGGGTTTGAACGACAATGACAAGGGCCAAGTTGTAATGGCTGGACAAGTGGGGTCAGAGCAATCCAAAACTGCAACTCTTATGTGATGTTTCCAGTCTGCAGTGGTCCGGACCGACCAAAAGTGGTTCAAGGAAGGAAAACCGACCAATCGGTGACAGGGTCATGGGTGGCCAAGGCACATTGATGGAGGTGGGGGGGAGGAAGGCTCATTCATGGAGATGGGGAGCAAAGACTCACTGATGAAATTGAGGAGGGAAGGCTCATTGATGGAGGTGAGGGAGGGGCTTCCTGATGGAGGTGGGAAGGGGAAGACTCATTGATGGAAGTGGGGAGGGAAGGCACATTGATGGAGGTGGGGAGGGAAGGCTCATTGATGGAGGTGGGGAGGGAAGGCTCATTGATGGAGGTGGGGAGGGAAGGCTCATTGATGGAGGTGGGGAGGGAAGGCTCATTGATGGAGGTGGGGAGGGAAGGCTCATTGATGGAGGTGGGGAGGGAAGGCTCATTGATGGAGGTGGGGAGGGAAGGCTCATTGATGGAGGTGGGGAGGGAAGGCTCATTGATGGAGGTGGGGAGGGAAGGCTCATTGATGGAGGTGGGGAGGGAAGGCTCATTGATGGAGGTGGGGAGGGAAGGCTCATTGATGGAGGTGGGGAGGGAAGGCTCATTGATGGAGGTGGGGAGGGAAGGCTCATTGATGGAGGTGGGGAGGGAAGGCTCATTGATGGAGGTGGGGAGGGAAGGCTCATTGATGGAGTTGGGGGAGTGAAGGCTCATTGGTGGGAATAGGGAGCGAAGGCTCACTGATGGAGGTGGGGAGCGAAGGCTGACCCCATGTAGTCCAATCCATTTTGAGCTAAA
This sequence comes from Rana kukunoris, assembly GCA_029574335.1. NCBI lineage: Eukaryota > Metazoa > Chordata > Amphibia > Anura > Ranidae > Rana > Rana kukunoris. Next base: position 554,499,124 of record CM056052.1, on the reverse strand, counting down.
ATTGCTCAAAAAGTGAAGACTGGATCTGATTGAAAGGTGTCAAAACACACAGAGCATCACAGTTTTTTGTGTAGCTGCAGACCTGCAGACCTGTTGGCGTACCCATGCTGATCCTTGTCCACAGCCAAATGCGCCTACAATGGGCACGCAGGTATCAGAACTGGATCACGGAGCAATGGAAGGTGGTGGCCTGGACATTGATGCAAGGTGGCCTGGACGTTGGTGGAAGGTGGCCTGCACGTTTTCTTTTACATCATGTGGATAGCCAGGGTTTGCGTGTGTCACTTACCTCTGGGGAAGAGATAGCACCAGAATGCAGTATGGGAAGAAGACAAGCCAGCGGAGGCAATGTGGTGCGTGGGGCAATATTCTGCCGGGAAACCTTGGCTCCTGCCATTCATGGGGAAATTCCTTGACACGTACCACCTACCTAAACATGGCTGGTAACCAAGTACACCCCTTCATGGAACCGGTATTCTTGATGGCAGTGGTCTCCAAGCAGGACAATGCGCCCTGACACACTCACTGCAAAAATGGTTTAAGAATGGTTTGAGGAACCCAACAAGTTTGAGATGTTGGCTTGGCCTCCAAATTCTACAGATCTCAATCCAATCGAGCACCTGTGGGAGATGTGCTGGAAACACAAGTCCAATCCATGGAGGAAGCAACTTACAGGATTTTAAAAATCTGCTACTGACGGCTTGGTGCCAGATACCACAGCATACATTCAGGGGTCTAGGGGAGTCCATGCCTTGACTGGTCACGGCTGTTTTGCCGGTAAAAAAAGGGGAACCTACTCAATTTCCCTCTGCAAGTGTGCAAAGTTTGTTGTCCAGGGGACCTACAGCCGGGGAGCACCGATTTTTCAAAGCCGGGCACCCCTGCTATAGACTCCCATGTTAAACGCAAGTCTAGTCATGGACACAGTGAGGCACAGTGAGGCATGCAGATGGACACCCTAGGCTTATACTTAATACGTCTCAATACGAGTCAATACGCTTTCCCAATTTTTTGTGGTAAAATTGGGTGCCTCGGCTTATATTCGGGTATATACGGTATTTATACAACATTACAGAATAATTTATTTCTATACGAAGAGAACAATTACTGTATTTGTAGTCAGAGTCTACACCGAGGAATACGATACCCTAACTACCCAGGCCTGAGGTGTGCCATTAGCCTCGCTGGACAGTACGCCTATAAGTGGGCATACCCTGAAGTAATCATGAAGAAATGAATGAAGAAAATGATAACATGAAAAAAGGGGGAACGGGTGGGTGGGTACCCAGAAACCCCACCGACGCCGGACATTAGAGGGGAGGAGGGATAAATAGCCCTCCGACTCCTCCTACAAACTCAGGCACGCCTGCGGCCCCGCCTTCCACTTGTAGTCAGAGTCTACACCGAGGAATACGATACCCTAACTACCCAGGCCTGAGGTGTGCCATTAGCCTCGCTGGACAGTACGCCTATAAGTGGGCAAAAAGACCCAGAAGTAGGTGTGATAAAAGAAATGGAAGGGCACGAATATCTGTCTGGTAGAGAAAGCATGCCCTGACAGTCTCAAGAACGGCTCCGATAACCATCCGTTACAACAGCAGAAAAAACCAGCGTCCCAAGAACCGATGATTGGAAGGAACCCCGAAACCAAAATGACTGTCCCGTGCCTGACCGACTAAGCTTTCCTCCAAAAGCACATACATGGGAACCACTGCTGGTGGCGAGAGGATACGTGGGGGAATGGAACAAGGGCCGCCCTGAGGAGCCCTGTGAAAGCAACACCATCCAATAGGAAGCAACCAGTGACCCATGTCAAACACCCACCACCACTGACCTAACTATCCATACCTGGTAAGGGGACGTGAGAAGGAGAGATGCAAAAAATGGACAACTGATAGGAGGGAAGAGGTTTGAGAGCCGGGTACCCGAAAGATGAGTCGCTGATGTTAAGGACGAGGCCACCACGCAGTAGCGATATGCAACGATACAGAGACAGAACCAGACATGGAATGACCTGACCTACCCGAGTAACTGGGACCCCCCCTATCAACAGGCCGGGCAATGGACAAAGAGCCCGGCCTGACGGACCCGCCCCGACGATCTGGCAACCTATGAACAAGAGAACAGCCCCAAAGATAAGAAGCAACGACTCCATGGATGAGAACCCTAATAAAATTGTCCTAGCAGGAACGGCCAGAACACGCTCAATGCTGGTATGTGAAACAGCCGGGATGGAACTGGACCCAAACTGAAATGTACCGCCTATTCTGCTGCGGCCGGAAAAAAGGATAACCCCTTGTAGCCTTACCACCCTGCTGAGCCAAGTACGGGCCAACCCCTGAGTGACGGCGTACTGCCATGCTCTGTACCCCCCACGTGGAGCAGGCGGGATGCACCAGAATGTGTCGCCCCCTAAACGTGCCGCACGCCCACCCTAGAAAACCGAAAGAAAAGACAACAGACAACAAAACATGAGACACCCCCCCCCCCACTGTAGCTGCCTGGGCCAAAGATGTGAGCAGAAACGACCAGACCTCAGCGCGTGAATGAACCTGACGACAGATCCTACCCAAGTGTATGTGACAAGTGTAAGCAGTAAGCGAGCCTGAGTAACCTGCCGCGCAGACAGGTAATTAAAAACGACACACTCAAGGCGATGTACCCACAGACCGTGGTGGGTAGATGTATAGGCGTAAGAATGAACGTGCACGTATGACGTATGTTATACAGGCGAGAAGATTGTGGTCAACAATCATTTAAAAACGAAACCTCAGCCCGTATGGATCTGTAGACGTGACAGATCCTGAGATGCGCACCCTGGCTAACTATACCCGAAAGAACAGTATGACGAGACAAAGAAAACAAATAACGCTACAAGGCTGTTTGTGTGCTGTGACTGCATAGTACCGACAAGCTATGTGCCCAACCCTGCTGGAGTAGGACCCCCAACAGAAACACAACCCCCTCTGTGCCTACCCAAGTATGAAGACATGGCAGTGACGGAGGGACCCCAGCATGTCAAAGAACCCGACGACCCCCCCCCCCCCCCCGTGAATAACGTGAGTGAGTGCGAGTGACCTGCTGCACAGCAGAACACTGAGGACCCGTGGACCCACAGACCGTGGTGGGTAGTCCTGCCCGTGAAATGAAACCCAATGCGTAGCCAGACGTGACATGACAGGCGAGAAGTCTGAGGTGAACAATCGTCTGGAAAACAAAAAACCTCAGCCCGAATGGATCTGTAGATGTGACAGACCCCGTGATGCGAGCCCTAGCCAACCGGACCAGGAAAGCAACCCATGCAAAATAATGAGACATGGAAACGAACAAAGCTAGAACGGCCACTGGTGCAAGCTGAACCTGCGTGACGACAGAAACACGCCATGACAGAAACACGCCATGACAGAAACACGCCATGACAGAAACACGCCATGACAGAAACACGCCATGACAGAAACACGCCATGACAGAAACACGCCATGACAGAAACACGCCATGACAGAAACACGCCATGGACTGAGCTGCTGTGACCGAAACTGATGACAGAGCGGCGACAGTGAAAATGCTCCGCGACAGAAGCATGCTGCTGACCGCATCGCTATGTCATGACAGAAAACATACCGCTGACAGAACCGCTGAGACAAAACATACTGACAGAACCGCTGAGACAAAAAACATACTGACAGAACCGCTGAGACAAAAAACATACTGACAGAACCGCTGAGACAAAAAACATACTGACAGAACCGCTGAGACAAAAAACATACTGACAGAACCGCTGAGACAAAAAACATACTGACAGAACCGCTGAGACAAAAAACATACTGACAGAACCGCTGAGACAAAAAACATACTGACAGAACCGCTGAGACAAAAAACATACTGACAGAACCGCTGAGACAAAAAACATACTGACAGAACCGCTGAGACAAAAAACATACTGACAGAACCGCTGAGACAAAAAACATACTGACAGAACCGCTGAGACAGAAAACATACTGACAGAACCGCTGAGACAGAAAACATACTGACAGAACCGCTGAGACAGAAACATACTGACAGAACCGCTGAGACAGAAACATACTGACAGAACCGCTGAGACAGAAACATACTGACAGAACCGCTGAGACAGAAACATACTGACAGAACCGCTGAGACAGAAACATACTGACAGAACCGCTGAGACAGAAACATACCGACAGAACCGCTGAGACAGAAACATACTGACAGAACCGCTGAGACAGAAAACATACTGACAGAACCGCTGAGACAGAAAACATACTGACAGAACCGCTGAGACAGAAACATACTGACAGAACCGCTGAGACAGAAACATACTGACAGAACCGCTGAGACAGAAACATACTGACAGAACCGCTGAGACAGAAACATACTGACAGAACCGCTGAGACAGAAACATACTGACAGAACCGCTGAGACAGAAACATACCGACAGAACCGCTGAGACAGAAACATACTGACAGAACCGCTGAGACAGAAACATACTGACAGAACCGCTGAGACAGAAACATACTGACAGAACCGCTGAGACAGAAACATACTGACAGAACCGCTGAGACAGAAACATACCGACAGAACCGCTGAGACAGAAACATACCGACAGAACCGCTGAGACAGAAACATACTGACAGAACCGCTGAGACAGAAACATACTGACAGAACCTGCTGTGACAAAAACATACTGACAGAACCGCTGAGACAGAAACATACTGACAGAACCTGCTGTGACAAAAAACAAAAACATACTGACAAGAAACATGCAATGACATCCCACCAACTCCCCCCCCCTTTCCCAGAACCGCTGAGACACCGGACAGAGTCCTAGCCGAGGCTTAACAGGATGGGTGGGTGGGTGGACTGATGTGCGTGTCGTCCCCCCCCCCCCCCCCCCCCGGCGCGAGCACCGGGCGGCCTCCTAAAAGGTAGACTGAGCCCTGCAGCATGGGTGGATGTGCGCCCCCCCCCCCAGCACTGGGATGAGCGGGAGGACACAAGCTAGATGAGCCTGCCAGCGTGAGAGAGCGGGCGAGTGTGAGGTCCCCCCCCAAGCCATGGGAGAAGCGGGCGGCCTCCTCAATGCCCGATGGAGCTCAGGCAGCGTGGGTGAGCAGATGGAGGGATGCCGCCCCCCCCCCCGGCGTGAGCAACATCCTGCCCTAGCAGCCAGAGAGCACTCCGGCAACATTGGTGGGGGAATGGCTAGATGGACACACCACTGCTGCACTGAGCTCCGGGCGGCCGACCCCTCCATGCTACCGGATGGCGCCCAGGGAAAGGATGTCTGCAGAACCCCCCTCCCCCCGGCGCGAGCACTGGGAGAGGCAGCCGGGCGGACGGATGCCCCCCCTCCCCCAGTGTAGCCCAAAGGAGCCGGAGGGTGGACGGAGGGGTGCCCCACATGCGTGATCCCGGAAGGAGAAGGCCCCCTCACTGCCAAATAGAGCCCAGGCAGCGTGCGTGGGTGTGGATGGACGGGTGCCCCCCTCCCCCTGCGTGAGAAATAACTGCAATGGCTGGCGAAAGCCCCCCCCCCCCAGCTCGGTGTGAGCGCTGGTAAAAAGGGGGGGGGGGGCTGTGCCTGCATGTAGCCAGACGAGGGTTTGCCCAGCAGATGAACCATAGTGAGACACCTGGTCTTGCAGCCGCCCTGCAAGAACCGGAAGTGACGCGGCTACCCAGAAACCCCACCGACGCCGGACATTAGAGGGGAGGAGGGATAAATAGCCCTCCGACTCCTCCTACAAACTCAGGCACGCCTGCGGCCCCGCCTTCCACTTATCAGCATATAACACACACTTTTTTCCCCTTAAAATCAGGGGGAAATCGTGGGTGCGTGTTATACGCCGAACAGCTGCCTCGGAGGGAACAGCCGCCGAAATAGACAGAGCCGAATGTACTGTGTACTCGGCTCCGCTCGCAGTCACGACCAGTCCCGCCTCCCGCCATTGGACCGGTGTTATGTCCATCATAGGAGCCGGGCCAAGGGGGCGGGACTGCGAGACGATCCAAGAGGTGCTGAGTACACAGGACATCCAGCATCTCAGTGGCGATTGTTCCCTCAGGGATTTGATTTACCTGCCAAAGACACTGTATGTATGTCCTGCAATCTTATGATTTGCAAACATTTTGCACAGCCTTGTTTGGGCAAGGCTGCAGATGGACACTGTTGGGCAAGGCTGCAGGTGGACACTGTTGGGCAAGGCTGCAGGTGGACACTGTTGGGCAAGGCTGCAGGTGGACACTGTTGGGCAAGGCTGCAGGTGGACACTGTTGGGCAAGGCTGCAGGTGGACACTGTTGGGCAAGGCTGCAGGTGGACACTGTTGGGCAAGGCTGCAGGTGGACACTGTTGGGCAAGGCTGCAGGTGGACACTGTTGGGCAAGGCTGCAGGTGGACACTGTTGGGCAAGGCTGCAGGTGGACACTGTTGGGCAAGGCTGCAGGTGGACACTGTTGGGCAAGGCTGCAGGTGGACACTGTTGGGCAAGGCTGCAGGTGGACACTGTTGGGCAAGGCTGCAGGTGGATGGGCAAAGCTGCAGATGGACACTGTTGGGCAAGGCTGCAGATGGATGGGCAAGGCTGCAGATGGACACTGTTGGACAAGGCTGCAGATGGACACTGTTGGACAAGGCTGCAGATGGATGGGCAAGGCTGCAGATGGACACTGTTGGGCAAGGCTGCAGGTGGACACTGTTGGGCAAGGCTGCAGGTGGACACTGTTGGGCAAGGCTGCAGGTGGACACTGTTGGGCAAGGCTGCAGATGGACACTGTTGGGCAAGGCTGCAGATGGACACTGTTGGGCAAGGCTGCAGATGGACACTGTTGGGCAAGGCTGCAGATGGACACTGTTGGGCAAGGTTGCAGGTGGATGGGCAAAGCTGCAGATGGACACTGTTGGGCAAGGCTGCAGATGGATGGGCAAGGCTGCAGATGGACACTGTTGGGCAAGGCTGCAGATGGACACTGTTGGGCAAGGCTGCAGATGGATGGGCAAGGCTGCAGGTGGACACTGTTGGGCAAGGCTGCAGGTGGACACTGTTGGGCAAGGCTGCAGGTGGACACTGTTGGGCAAGGCTGCAGATGGACACTGTTGGGCAAGGCTGCAGATGGACACTGTTGGGCAAGGCTGCAGATGGACACTGTTGGGCAAGGCTGCAGATGGACACTGTTGGGCAAGGCTGCAGATGGACACTGTTGGGCAAGGTTGCAGGTGGATGGGCAAAGCTGCAGATGGACACTGTTGGGCAAGGCTGCAGATGGATGGGCAAGGCTGCAGATGGACACTGTTGGGCAAGGCTGCAGATGGACACTGTTGGGCAAGGCTGCAGATGGATGGGCAAGGCTGCAGATGGACACTGTTGGGCAAGGCTGCAGATGGACACTGTTGGGCAAGGCTGCAGATGGACACTGTTGGGCAAGGCTGCAGATGGACACTGTTGGGCAAGGCTGCAGATGGACACTGTTGGGCAAGGCTGCAGATGGACACTGTTGGGCAAGGCTGCAGATGGATGGGCAAAGCTGCAGATGGACACTGTTGGGCAAGGCTGCAGATGGATGGGCAAGGCTGCAGATGGACACTGTTGGGCAAGGCTGCAGATGGACACTGTTGGGCAAGGCTGCAGATGGATGGGCAAAGCTGCAGATGGACACTGTTGGACAAGGCTGCAGATGGATGGGCAAGGCTGCAGATGGACACTGTTGGGCAAGGCTGCAGATGGACACTGTTGGGCAAGGCTGCAGATGGACACTGATAAGGCTGCATTGATGGGCATTTAAAATGTAAGTTTTTTTCCTTAAACTTCCCTCCTAAAAAATGTTTTCCTTAAAGTCCCTCCTAAACTTGGGGTGTGTGTTATCTGCCGATAAATACGGTAATCATCATTTAATGCAAATACGACTGTCTGTAGAGCCCTCTGTCAGTTGTACAGCTCTGTCTAAAAACGTCTGAAGTCTGAAAATAATTGGCGGGCCACTATGCAAACTCTGCACTGCTACAAACAGACAGCAGAGGGCTCCGCAGCACTCCAAGTACACAGAAGAGTTTAAATACATTGATTTTCCTGCCGGTACAGAACATATGGCTTATAGACAAAGTACATATGTGACAAGAATTTTACCGGTCTGTTTGCCATCTTGGAATTACTGCATGTGGATGTAGGGGGCACCCTAGTAACACTGCATGCCATACGTAGGGGGAATTGTCGCCTCATCGTCTCCGCACAGTGCCGGTCTTATTTCTGCATTGTACCTAATTTCCTAGCAGAGGCTGTGATCCCCTTTATCCTTCATAGCAAATACCTAAATAGCCAATCAGTAAATGATGTGAACACAATATAATATAGAAAGCATGCAGATATGGTCAGATGGTATTGGTCCAATTGTTTCTGAGCCAATTACATTAGACATTAGCATAGGGAAGATACATAACCCCGATCGCGTTCTCCGATCTACCAACCAGACGGTTGTTAGCGGCTTTTATAGTGAATACAGCAGAAGCTGCAAAGTTCTAATAGAGAGCCTTAGGTGTGGCCTCCGAGAATTCCAGAGAGCCGAACGTATCGCTGATCACGCTTTGAGGCGCACAGAGTAAGGCCTCAGAGATCCCTCTTGTCGCCCGTACTATTCAATATTTATCTCCGCCCTCTCCTCGAAATCATCAGTAACCAGAATTTATCATTCCTACACAGATGACACCCAACTCTAATTTCGTATGAGCGATAAAAAAGATTATCTCGGACTAGAGAAATGCCTCACTCTGATAGAGAATTGGATGACGGAGAGTTACCTTAAACCAGTGGTTCTCAACCTGGGGGTCGGGACCCCCTGGGGGTCGAATAATGATTTGCCAGGGGTCACCGAATCCTGGGCTGTTCCTGAAGCCCGCACCACTCTCCCAGCCGCCACCCAGCAGGGCTATCCCTGGATCCTGTGGCCAGCCAGCTGGGCTGTTCCTGGAGCCCGCGGCCGCCCACTCAGCCTCTTCACAGGTGCTCATTCAGTTCACGGCATGGCTGGGGGGCAAAGACTAGAGGTCAGCTGACTGGTGAGGAAAGTGAAGTGGGAGAAGCCCCTATCTCCTGATTTCGGCATAGGTGTCACTGCTACAAGACACCACAAAGTCAGAGACACAGTGAAGCCGGAGACAAAGTAAGTAACACTACCTGTGATTATAGTTGCCAATAAAAAAGACTCAGGAAGCGTTAAACCTCTGTGGGTTAGGGGCGCAAATTACTTGTCTTGCCTTGGGTGCCAACAAAGCATGCTACAAAAATTATTTTACCGTTAGGGGTCCCCACAACTTGGGAAATGTTATAAAGGGGTCACAGCACTAGAAGGTTGAGAACCACTGCCTTAAACTCAATGGTTCAAAAACAGAACATCTTCTGTTCCACACCAACTGAAAGAGACTGGCTACGACAACTTGGATACCCCTGTCCATTTTGGGACAAACTATCGTCCCAAGCATCAAAGTCAAAAGTCTCGGAGTCACTTTTGACTCAGACATCACAATGGATGCACAAATAAGCTCAGTAGTCAGCGGATCCCACCATCTGCTGCGCCTACTACGTAGACTCATCCCCTTCATCCCAAAGGAAGACATAGCAGTAGTGGTAGGAACAATAATCAACTCCAGACTCGACTATGCAAACGCCCTTTACCTCGGACTCCTAAAATACCACATTGCTCGTCTACAAGTCGTCCAGAACAGGGTGGAACGACTTGTAACAGGAAAAAAACCCTGGGAATCAATCTCTCCCTCCCTCAGGTCCCTCCACTGGTTGCCCAAAAAGACCGAAATACGTTTAAAGCGCTCTGCCTGATGCACAAATGTGTTCAAGGAACTGCGCCCCAATATCTAGTGGAGAAATTAAAATGTCACAACCCCGATCGCGTTCTCCGATCTACCAACCAAAATCTACTCCAGATACTTAAGGCCCGCTACAAGTCCAAAGGAGAACGAACCGATCACCTACCCACTTAGGTGCACCTTGGACTAAATATTATTTCAGCCAATTACTTCAATCATGCTACATGGACTTATGTGTTTTAATATGACATCTGATTGCTGATAGTGTCTACATTGTTGGTCCACTCCACCACTCCTATTGGGTTTAAAGTAGGAGACCACTTGCTTTTTATCTGGCAGCGACTGGTCCTATTCATTCATTTTTTAGTTCCTATTTCTACTTTATTATAATTATTTATTTTTTTCTTACTTATGGCACGGTTTACCTGAGCTCTAACATTTATGCAATAGACTCTCATTAACCAGATGTATGCTTGAACACTTTATTACACTCTTTTAGGTAACCTGGTTCTATTACATACTGGTGATACTCCAATTTACCACTGTTTAGCTGGTTATATTCAGTTATTTATACCTTATTGAGGCTCAGACGGACACTGTTATCACTCTTTATAAGAAGGGAAAGGTTGCCCCTGTAGGCCACACCCACTCACAGTTTAGGGTATCAACCGGCCCAGACTTGCAACCTACTAACGACAGCGCCACCACCCCCACTCCCTTTTCACATTCTTATATCACACTCCCCTAGGGGTGTTATATTTAGGGGGGCTGCAGTCTAATACTTACATTTAATCTATATATTATTTATCCTATATTTTACCCTATTCCTTTAACACACTATCCTAGGCGCAGTTCACCCCAACCTCAAAGGAGAACGAAGATTTGCAGTCCAAGGACCTAGAATGTGGAACGCTCTACCAACCAGCATTCGAACGGAAGTGAATCACCAGGCCTTCAGAAGAAAACTCAAAACCCATCTATTCTGAAGGCAAAATAAAACCTGACTGCTAAATTGCAAAAAAATTATAACAGAAACCCCCAAAAAAAATATATATTTTTTTTTATTGTCAGCCTTTTTTAGTTTGCAAAAAATAGAAAACCCCCAATAGTGATTAAATACCACCAAATGAAAGCTCCATCTATTTTAAAAAAATTCTTCAAATTTCTTTTGTGTACAGTGTAGCATGACTGCGCAATTGTCATTCAAATTGTGACAGCGCCGAGAGCTTAAAGTTGGGCCTGGGCAGGGGGTGAAAGTCCCCAGTGTTGAAGTGGTTAAAAAAATGTATTTAATGATGTAATAATAATGATAATTACATAGCGACATTGGCCGGGATTCAGAAAGGATTCTCCAGATACGCCGCCGTAATTTCAAATGTGCGCCGTCGCATCTTTGTGCCGATAGACAAAGCGAGATACGTCCAAAAACATGGCTTCAGCCGTCCGATGTAACTTGCCTACGCCGGCGTATCGTGGGCGCATAGTTACGCTGGACGCATTCGCCGTTCCCATTATAAATATGCAAATGAGTAAGATACGCTGATTCACGAACATAAATGCACCCGGCCGCTTCATATACGCGATTTGCGTAAGGCTTACGTCCAGCGTAAATTTTCCTCCCTCATATAGCAGGCGCAGGTAATGCAAAGGTATGGGCCAGGGAACGACGCCGTCGAATTTTACGTCGCGTACGCCGTTTACGTAGTACTATGTGAATAGGGCTGTGCGTAAGTTACATTCACGTCGTAGGCAGTGGGGCAGATTCATATAGAGATCCGACGGTTGGATCTATGCGGCTGATTCATCGAATCAGGTTCCGCATAGATCTCCCTTAGATCCGACAGGTGTAAGTGACTTACACCGTCGGATCTTAGGCTGCAATCTCCCGCTGGCCGCTAGGTGGCGCTTCCGTTTGTATACGCGACGAATATGGAAATAAGGAGAACCGCCGATTCAGAAACGAACGCCCGGCCGTCGCTTTTTCTTTACGTCGTTTGCGTTCGGCTTTTTCCGGCGGATAGTTACCCCTGCTATATGAGGGGTAAGTGCGGCGTATCCTATGTTAAGTATGGGCGTGGTTCCCGTCGTGCGCGTGGTTCTCGTCGTCGTGCGCGAATACGACCATACGTAATTTGCGTTAACGTCAAAACCAATGACGTCCTTACGACGTCATTTGGAGCAATGCACGCTGGGAAATTTAGCCGGTGGCGGTTTCATGCGCAGTTAAATCGGCGCTGGGGCCGAGGATTTACGAGCCGCCGGCCCCACTTTAGAGGCAAGTGCTTTGTGAATACAGCACTTGCCTAAAAAACTGGCGCTGGCGGATCGTAAATAAGATAGATCACGCGGATCTAAAGATCCGCTGATCTATGTGAATATACCCCAGTGTATTGACATATCTTAGGGAGTTTATGCGACGTGATTCTGAGCATGCGTGCGCATGCCCAGTTCGACCGGTCATTCATTTGCATGGGGTCACGCTTAATTTAAATAGATGGCGCCCACCTCCTTCCTACTTTGAATTAGGCGGGCTTACGCCGACCACTTTACGCTACGCCGCCGCAACTTACGGAGCAAGTGCTTTGTGAATACTGTATTTGCCTCTCTAAGTTGCGGCGGCGTAGCGTAAAGAAGGTACGCTACGCCCGCACAAAGATACGCAAATGTATCTGAATCCCTCTCTAAGTTGCGGCGGCGTAGCGTAAAGAAGATACGCTACGCCCGCACAAAGATACGCAAATGTATCTGAATCCCGGCCATTAGTTATATCTTCAGGAAGATTTAGGGATATAAGGCGGGGAATGAGCACGAGTTGCAGAGAAGTACCACATATATGGAATAATGGAAATGACTTTGTCCCGCGGGATGTAACATCCAGGTTACATTCCGCGGAGGACAAGTCTTCTCGTCCCGCCGTCCTTGAACATCGCAGGATTCCGCCAAAGGACAGGAAGTGGAGAAATAAATGGCTATTATTATCTCTCTATAAGAGGGCACTTCATTCAGCCAAACCTTGGATACCCTACAATTCATTTTAATGTTCTTCGTGAGGGGGGATCCTCTCTCCTTCCTCCGCACCGGATCCAGCGGCAGGGAACGCGTCCCGTAATAGCGCGTCAGGCTTAATTCAAAGGGAGATGACAAATGGCTCAATATTGTCGTGGCAGGATTAATGTTCTACCATACATCAAGGAGCCATAAAAGCCCTTGACAAATTCATTCGGATCCCGCGTATATTACAGCTAAACGAGACGTCACGCCACAATCGGCGCCGACGAAAAGGGAGGACGCTAATCAAGACCAAGAAGGATACAAATTAAAATGGAAGGGTCCGGCCTTCCCCCTAAAAAAAAAAAAAAAACGCTTGTTCTGATGGTCAAACTCCATCTTTAATGAAACACCGGAGAATAATCACCGTTATAAAAGAGAGACGTCAAGAGAACTGACGGGAGGCCGTGAATTACCGCGAACAGCTCGAGATACTGACGGGACACCGAGAACAGGGGGGCCGATCAATGGGAGGACAGTAAATAAACGCCGGATTAGAGGTGATCAGGAATGGTTGAGGTCTGGACTTCTCTGATAGAAATATTATGAGGGGAGGACTTAAAGGAGAAGTACACGTTTCTGATAAAAATGTAACAAAGTGGCATACTGTACAACTAGTTGATTTTATTTCAGCACCGGGAACCGTGGGACTGGAGCAAGGGTCTCAAAACTTTCCGAAAGGGAACAGATTACTGACCTTCCAACTTTATGGGGGCCAGTGGGAGACAAAAGTATCCTGGGTTCAGTAGGCACAAAGAATGCCCCATCATTGGTATTCGGGGGAGGAATAGTGTCCCATCATTGCTGTTAGTGGAAGGAATAGTGCCCCTTTGTCAGTATCAATTGGAGGGATAGTGTCCCATCATTGTTGTCAGTGGGAGGGGGAGTGTACCATTGTTGGTGTCAGTGGGAGGAATCGTGTCCCATCATTGGTATCAGTAGGAGAAATCGTGCCCCATCATTGGTATCAGTAGGAGAAATCGTGCCCCATCATTGGTATCAGTAGGAGGAATAGTGTCCCATCATCGGTGTCAGTGGGAGGAATAGTGTCCCATCATCGGTGTCAGTAGGAGGAATAGTGTCCCATCATTGGTATCAGTAGCAGGAATAGTGTCCCATAATTGGTGTCAGTGGGAAGAATAGTGTCCCAATATTGTTGTTAGTGGAATAAATAGTGCCCCATCATTGGTATTAGGGGGATAAATGGTGCCACATCAGTATCAATTGAATGGATAATACACCGTCATTGATGTCAGTTTCAGTGGGAAGAGGAGTGTCCCATTGTTGGTATCAGTGGGAGGAATAGTGCCCCATCATTGGTGTTAGTGGGAGGATAGTACCCCATTATTAGTGTCAGTGGGAAGAATAGTGCTCCATCATTGGTATTAGGGGGAGGAAAAGTGCCCCATTGGTATCAATTGGATGGATAATACCCCCTCGGTGATGTCAGCGGGAGTAGCAGTGTCCCATTGTTGGTATCACTGGGAGGAATAGTGCCTCATCATTGGTGTCACTGGGAGGAATAGTGCCTCATCATTGGTGTCACTGGGAGGAATAGTGTCCCATTATTAGTGTCGGTGGGATATAGCGCCTCATTATTAGTGTTAGTGGGAAGAATAGTGCCCCATCATTGGTATTAGGGGGAGGAATAGTGCCCCATCTGTATCAATTAGATGGATACGACCCCATCATTGATATCAACGGGAGGAGGAGTGTCCCATTGTTGGTGTCAGTGGGAGGAATAACGCCTCATCGTTGGTGTCAGTGGGAGGAATAGTGCCCCATTATTGGTATTAGGGGGAGGGAAAGTGCCCCATTGGTATCAATTGGATGGATAATACCCCATCATAATGTATAATAATAATAATAGTGTATGACTGTGGGGGGGACATTAGAGTGTAAGCTCCTCTGGTACAGAGACTGATGTGACTGGCTCAGTGTTCTCTGTACAGCACTGTGGTATATGTCAGAGCTATATAAATGTATACGAATAATAGTGTGTGACTGTGGAGGGGACATTAGAGTGTAAGCTCCTCTGGTGCAGAGATCAATGCGCATTTTTTAGCTCTCTATCTCAGCGATGTCTGCGGCACGTGGCGGTGTGCCGGCACAGGTGGGATTGGTAAGGCCATCACACTCCGCCGCGCTACGGCAAAATCCCAAACTCACTTTTCTGATCTCCATCTTATTAGCTGTGAGTGTCGCCGGCGTCTCAACGCACACAACATCTTATGAAAAATCTGTTGTATTAAAATTCCGACTCCGAGCCAAGCCTTGGACCACAAGTTAATTTCTTCCTTCGCTGTCATCAGTCAACATGACGAGAAGAAAGATGAGAAGAGCCGCCTGAACCCCTTGTATCAATCTTATCCGCCGTCCCAAACATCACACGGAGCCCCGTGCACGGAGAAGAGCGCGGGCGTCGCTCCATAATCGTTTATCTTCTACAAAGATCATCTCAGTCACCTGGCACTAGAAACCCCTTCCTGTCCTTGTAAGTCCGATCACTGAGAGTACCTGGGACACTTCAAGTCTCCATGAATAAATATCGGGCATGTTACAATACAGCAACAGCATTTTTCAGAAAGGCTCCACCTTTTCTCATTAATAAGCCGTCCTTGAGCTCCAGTCACTGACTTTGCCTAGGCTGAGATGATGTCACCAGTCTGTTGCAGGCAGGAGGAAGCAATTCCTCAGTTTCCTCTCCTCCAGTAATCAGACTGCAACATTGTATCTTAAAGTGATATTAAAGGAAAACTTTTTTTTTCCAATAACCAATCTTCACTTGATGCTGGCTACTTGGAGGGTATTTAGCCCCTTCTCTAACCTTTTTTAAAAATAACAAACATTCCCCTGATCTTGCTTTCCTCAGGTCCCCTGTCAGCACTCCTGGCCACTCCCTCCTGTTGAGTGCCCCCAGAGCAAGCAGCCATGGCTTGGCCCGCCCCCTTTCTCTCCTCATTGGCTGTGATTGACAGCGGTGACAGCCAATGGCTCCTGCTGATGTCGAAAACAATGAGGAGGGAGTCCGTGGAGAGACAAAATGCTTGTGCAATCCACCAGCAGGTGTCTCCTAGCAGCCAGCAGATTCCAATAAGCGAGCTTCACCTGATGCTGGCTACTGGGAGGGTATTTAGTTCCTTTTCTGTTATTTTTTTTTTAAATAACAAACATGCCTCTATTCCTCTTCTCTGGTCTCAGTTGACACTCCTGGCCCCCTCCTTTCTGTTGAGTGCCCCAGAGAAAGCAGCCACGGCTCGGCTTGCCCTCTCTCGCTCCTCATTGGCTATGATTGACAACAGTGAGAGTCAATGGCTCCTGCTGCTGTCTAACCCAATGAGGAGCGATAGTCCCTCGAGAGCCAATACGCTTGTGCGATCCACCAGCAGGTGCCTCCTAGCTGCCAGCAGATTCCAATAATCGATCATCTGATGCTGGCTACTTGGAGTGCATTTAGTCCCTTCTCTAAAAAAAAAATTAAACAACAAACATTCCCCTGATCTTCCTTTTTTTCAGGTCCCCTGTCAAAACTCCTGGCCACTCCCTCCTGTCGAGTGCCCCCAAAGCAAGCAGCCAGCAAGCAGCCATGGCTCGGCCCGCCCCCTTTCTCTCCTCATTGGCTGTGATTGACAGCAGTGACAGTCAATGGCTCTTATTGCCGTCTAAGGCAATGAGGAGGTAGTCCCTGGAGAGCCAAAATGCTTGTGCGATCCACCAGCAGGTGTCTCCTAGCAGCCAGCAGATTCCAATAATCGATATTTATCTGATGCCGGCTATTTGGAGGGTATTTAGTCCCTCCAGGTTGTGCCATAAGAGGTTGAATAATTTCTTCCTCTATTGTGGATTCTGGGGATGTGTTGGTGTTTCCCACAGTTTGCCATTTGTAGACTTTATTCATTTCATAATCTTTGGTGTCTCGTTAGTGACGTAAATGTATTATGGTGGTTGGCAAGTGGTATTTAATAATGTACTGTTCACAGCAGCATTCGAGAGGATATTTCTATAATGTAGGGAAATCCTCTATTTTTTTTCCACGCAGGGTTTGTATAGGTAAACGTTTTTTCACCTTAATGCATTCCATGCATTAAGGTGAAAAAACATCTGCGGTTTAGCGTCCCCACCCGAGCCCCCTTTAATTACCTGACCCCTTGAAAGTCCTACGCCGTGAACGCGTTTGCGGCCAGGCTTCTCGGCTCATTCATTGGTTGATTGGCCATTGGCTGGCGCTGCCGTCAGTCGCATCCAATGACGCGGCCGAGTGATACAGTGAGTGGCTATGGCCGCCGGCTGTATCACAGGAGCGCGCCCGCAAAAACTCATCACCATGTATTTTTCTTTACATACCCTTTAACCACGTGAGATCCGCGCTGTAAACGAAAGACATCCACAGCGTGGCTCTCAAGTGCAGGGTGGACGTTCCTGGACGTCCTGTTACTTACATTCCCCGCGCGCGTCGTCGAGGGTGCGCAGCGGTGAAACACCGTGCCCGGCATGTCGGCCAGGTACCCGCGATCGGCAGTGACAGAGCAAGGACGTGGAGCTCTGTGTGTAAACACAGAGCTCCACGTCCTGTCAGGGAGAGGAGACCGATGCTGTGTCCCTTGTACACAGGGACACAGATCGGTCACCTCCCCCAGTCAGTCCCCTCCCCCTACAGTAAAAATCACTCACAGGGAATACATTTAACCCCTTCCTTGCCCCCTAGTGTTAACCCCTTCCCTGCCAGCCACATTTATACAGTATCAGTGCATATTTATAGCACTGTTCGCTGTATAAATGTGAATAGTGTCAAAAGTGTCCGCCGCAATATCGCAGGACTGACAAAAAAATCATAAATCTATCCCCTATTTTGTAGGCGCTATAAAACATTTTTACCAAAAATATGTTGAAGAATACGTATCGGCCTAAACTGAGGAAAAAAAGTTTTTTTATATCTTTTTTTGGGGATATTTATTATAAAAATATAGCATTTTTTCAAAATTGCCGCTCTATTTTTGTTTATAGCGCAAGAAATAAAAACCGCAGAGGTGATCAAATACCACCAAAAGAAAGCTCTATTTGTTGGAAAAAAAGGACGCCACTTTTGTTTGGGAGCCACGACGCACGACCGCGCAATTGTCCGTTAAAGCGACGCAGTGTCGAAGCGCAAAAAGGGGCAAGGTCCTTAACCTGCATAATGGTCCTGGGCTTAAGTGGTTAAGGAAAAATGTTGGAAGCCTGGCTGCCATGAGCAGCACTAGGGATGATCAGGAATTCATTCAGGAATAAGCGAAGGATTGCATCCATAGATGAGTTAGGTGGGGCTTTATTAGCTGGGATACAGAGAATAGTTATTATTCATGGAATATTAAAATGATATGCACAATGAGCTCGGAGCTTCGGCTAATGAGGAATTCTGACTTCCGAGAAGCATCGGAGCCCCTGGGGGGGGGGGGGGCCATGGTGGGTTCAGCTCAGCAAGATGCAATCACCGTCTTGATATATCCGAAATGGAAAACAGGAATAGGAAAACACCATCTCCTGAGGATTTTCGGTATGGACGCCACCAAGAGAATCTCCTCTTATTATTATGAAGTGTGTTCTGGATCTCTTACCAGACATGAATATTTTTCATGAAAACGGGCTCAGAGGACGCAGCCTACATTGCTGTACATCTCTTATTTTAATCCTGATGTTCCTAAACCACCAAGTACCCATTAAGCCCGGGTTCACACTGCTGCGATCTCAGAGATCGCATGCGATTTGGATCTGCACGGCAGGTGACGGTCACATGCGATCTCTGAGCAATGCGAGTACATGGCTAAACTCACATTAGATTCGGACAGAAACAAGTGCAGGGGCTTGTTTTCCCCCCCCCGCACTAGAATCAGATCGCATGGAAACTCTGCTCGCTGTCTCACACATAGACCCACCTCCTCCTGACCCAGCGCCTGTATAGTACACTATGTGTGAGACAGCTGTTAAAACATGTTATACCACTGCAATCTCGCACCTCTACTCTAACTCCATGCGATCGCTGGAAGGACGGCTCCCGATTAACCCTGCCCACCGGCGGTGCTCGCTCCCCCCCCCACTCCCATGCAGCCCAGCTCCTCGCCAGCCCTCATTATCCACTCGCAAAATGCGAGTAGGCGAGTAAATAATTTGAGGGCTGGCTTTATGTTTACTGGTGTTGCCATGTGTGCCAGCTTCCCTACCTGATCTCTTTTTCTACACCCCCCTCCTATTCTGCACTTACCTTTCTCTCTTTTCTCCCTTCACCTCCTCTTTCTTATTACACTTTAAGACCCCTTTCACACCGAATCGTTTCTACAGCGTTTTAGCGTTAAAAATAGCGCTCATAAAACGCTCTCTATCTCAATGGACCCTTTCACACCGAGCTCTGCAAGCAGCATCTTTGGAGCACTGGAAAAAAAAAAAAAAACAACACTCCAAAAACGCCCCTCTCCATTGAAATGAATTGAAAGCGCTGTAAAAACGCCTTTCCCTTTCACACCGAGGCGTTGAACTGGCAGGGCGCTGAGAAAAGTCCTGCAAGCAGCATCTTTGAAGCAGCTTTCTAGCGCTAACAAAAACGCTCCAAAAACGCCCCTCTCCATACCCTTTCACACCGAGGCACTCTAAAAATGCCCTAAAACAGGCATGTCCAATGTCCGGCCTGCGGGCCAATTGCAGTCCGCGTTTCGGTTTAATACGGTCCCCCTGGTGATTTGGATATATATATATCTTTTGTGGCCCCCAGGGTGGAGGGGACAGGGATGGGGCTGGACGAGCGCATGGTAAGGCTGCATTCATGGCAATGGTGAGGCTGCAGATGGGCACTGATTAGGTTGCATTGATGGGCACTGGCCCTTATTTTACTTCACAGTTCTTTATTTAAAATTTTAGTTTTTTTCCTGAAGCTTCCCTCCTAAAGCAAGGTGCATGTTATACGCCTATGCGTATTATACGCCGTTAAATACGGTATATGCAAATAATACGCCCAAGCTCATTCTTAAGCCTGAGTGGTGCTTGGGGATTAGTTGGGGCCACAAAAGAGATATATATATATATATCCAAATAACATGCCTGAGCTCATCTCTTCACCACACACAGCCACAAAAGCAAGAGAATTCTTGTTGGGCAGTGTATTAGTACCTCGGATGAATACACAATTCATTTTAATGGTTTAAAGAATGTCGGGCAAAATGTTCGGCCCTCGCACATGTTCACTTCATCAAATCTGGCCCTCTTTGAAAAAAGTTTGGACACCCCTGCCCTAAAACTTTAGGGTCTTATCGGTGCTTTACCAACACATTGGGATTGCAGATAAGGCTTTGCTCGAATAACGCTGTAATAACGCTCGAAAAACCCTTGAAAAACCCTCAAATAACGCTCGAATAACGCTGTAATAGCGCTGTAATAATGCTGTAATAGCACTCGAATAACGCTGTAATAGCGCTGGAATAACGCTGGAATAGCGCTCGAATAACGCTGGAATAATGCTGTAATAGCGCTCAAATAATATTGTAATAACGCTGGGAAAACGCTGGGAAAAACGCTGGGAAAAACGCTGGGAAAAACGCTGGGAAAAACGCTGGGAAAAACGCCCCAGTGTGAAAAGGGCCTTAAGTTGCTGTTAATTTCATTACGTTTGGGTTACTCAAGCTGTTTTTATGACGAACCTGATTGACTCTCTTTATATGTTAACCCAACTAATCATTTACTTTTTGCATCTCATTTTATTGTTGTATCTGCATATCTTTCTCAATAAAAATATATTAAACCAATGAAAAGTTTTTCATCTTCAGGAATGGTTTTTTTCGCATCCTTACAATAAATACAAAAGTTGACTGGGGAAGCCCGTAGTGGAGTCTGTGCTCTCTGAGGTACGACGTCTTGGCAATGAATGCGTCGCCACGCTTTGCGCCAGGCCTCTCACATCATCAGACAGACGGCTCAGAGTGAGCAGAGTTTAGGAGAGCACTTCTCTTATTCCCGGAGGTCAGGTGGCTCCACTCAGCGGTGCCATGTTTTATTTAAAATGCGCCGTCTCTGTAACCACTTGTTCTAATTGGCGAGGAAAGGCCAGGTCTCTGGAGCACGCAGCTCATTACATTCCGAACGGATTACAAAAACACGTTGAAACGAACCACGCAAATGAAGGGTTCAGGCACGCAATATATGCAGAATTAGTCCGTAATACAGAGAGAAATCTGCCGGGACATCAGCCGCTGTCCACCTGAGCGAAACAAAATGCTTGCAGGGTTTCGCCTCCAGTGGGAACTAAAACAGACCACCTAGCTGATCGACTTCAGGAAATAAACAAGACAGATGTTTTGTATAGTGTATGGGTCCTCCATAAAAGTCTAGTTGAGGGATGGTGACAACAGAAGCCTATCACAGGGGCACCACTGATACAGAAATCAGGAGACAGTCAGTCCAATCTAGGATCCATAGGGTGCAGAATAAAAAATAATAAAAAGCACCACACTGCAGTATAATGCCCCGTACACACATGCGGGATTTCCGACAGGAAAAGTTCCTGTCGGAAAATGGAGGGGAAAGCTGAGAACCTGCTTGGTCAGTCTTTCCCCCAACACACAGCCGGTTTTCCAGCTTTGGTCGGGAATCCTGGCCGTGTGTATGCTCCATCGCAGTTTTTCCCATAGGAAAACTGTCAAAAACCGCCAGGCAAAAGTCCGCCGGTTTTCCCGGCCGGAAAAGGGAGAGCCGGTTCTTTTTTTTTTTTTGTCCGGTGGTTTTTGGACAGTTTCCCGTCGGGAAAACCGGCGGTGTGTACGAGGTACAATTTTTTTCCCTAAATAGCTTCCTTTACCCTAGTGCAGTCCTCCTTCACTTACCTCATCCTTCCATTTTGTATTTAAATGTCCTTATTTCTTCTGAGAAATCCTCACTTCCTGTTCTTCTGTCAGTAACTCCACACAGTAATGCAAGGCTTTCTCCCTGGTGTGGAGTGTCGTGCTCGCCCCCCTCCCTTGGACTACAGGAGAGTCAGGACGCCCACTAACACACAGTAATGTGAGGCTTTCTCCCTGGTGTGGGGTGTCGTGCTCGCCCCCCTCCCTTGGACTACAGGAGAGTCAGGACGCCCACTAACACACAGTAATGTGAGGCTCTCTCCCTGGTGTGGAGTGCTGTGCTTGCCCCCCTCCCTTGGACTAAAGGAGAGTCAGGACGCCCACTAACACACAGTAATGTGAGGCTTTCTCCCTGGTGTGGAGTGTCGTGCTCGCCCCCCTCCCTTGGACTACAGGAGAGTCAGGACGCCCACTAACACACAGCTCCTTTCTCTATCTGCAACGTAGAGAGCGTCCTCGCGGTCCTGGGGGGCGAGCGATACAGTCGGCGGCGGCTGTATCACGGGAGCGTGCCTGCAAGCTAACCCCCTTGGGAGAGCTTCCCATATAGGGGGTAACCTGATGCGGGGAAGAGCCGAGACAGCCACCGAGGGACCCCAGAAGACCAGGATCGGGGCCACTCTGTGCAAAACGAGCTGCACAGTGGGAGGTAAGTATTTAGTATTTATTTAAAAAAAAAAAAAAAAAAAACACAGGAAACTTTACTGTCCCTTTAAAAGCAAAAGCCCACCCCCCCCTGCAGTAGCCCCTGTCCTGGTTGGGTCTGTCACAAATCTCAACTGGCCTATTCAGGCTATAACCCCAGCTGGGGGCTCTTCTGTAAAGAATACGTAAACAGGGAGCAATGCTTGGGCTGCAGGTGCATCGAGGAGAAGGTGAAGGACTGAAAAGGAAATGAAGAGTTGTTGTGCAGGGATTGGCAGCTCACACTGTGAATATCGGTGGTAAAAAAATGTTCTACAAAAGCCCCAGAGATAAGTGCACTCAAAGTAAACTTCTCTTCCATCTCCTACATTACTGGCCAGACTCGCATTTGTACTCTGTACAGAGAAATGTCAGGATTCTTGTTGTTGGAGAGGAAGAGGAGTTATAAACGCGCCCATGAAAGACGGAAGGATTCGGATAAACCCGGAGACAACACAACTTCTCTGCTTTTTATAATGACAAATAAAATCCTTGGCTGATACTTTGCAGTGGTGAGCCATTAACATTCAGCGTTGCATTGGAATTAGGTGGGATTTTAGCTATTTAGCAGTAATTTGACAGTGAATGAATCTGTGTGTATTTGTGAAGTTGGGAAGGTAGGGGGGGGGGGGGGTTGGGACGACATGTGCCCCCCCCCCCCCCCCCGATGCATCACATTATCAGCATGGTCTGTAGAAATGATGCAGCTCAGACATGTCACCTGTAACACAGTGATGTACATATATAAAAAGACGTTACGATACAGCGAAACCTCGGATTGTGAGTAACGCTGTTAACGAGCGTTTTGCAATACAAGCATTTTTATTTTATTTTTTTAAATCCTCACAAAACCAGCAGGATTCAATACACAGCGGTGTGCAGTACCGCATTTGGCCTAAGGTGTGGGGGCGCCAGAGCCGATTGGAGCCTTTGGAAATACTCCGTTCCCAAGCTTTTCCGAGTACAGCTGAGCTGTCCCCAGGCCTTCCCGAGGCTCTCTGGCACCCCCCCACCTCTGGCCACATGCGGTATAGCAGCCCTCAAAATTTACACTCGCCTGCTCGCATTTTGCGAGTAAATTGTGAGGGCTGGCGAGTGAGGGCTGCCTGGGAGCAGGGGGGGCGAGCAAGGAGAGGGGAGTCGCCGCCTTCGCCTGGTTGTTCAAACCGCAGGGAACATAACAGCTTTCAATTCAATAGCTGTGTTCCCCCGCCGTGGGCGTCATATACAGGCTCTCCCCCTTGTCCGGGCACTTTGATAGACCGATCACCCATCCCAGGATTGGATGGGTGATCTGTCTATCAAAGTTTCCCGGACAAGGGGGGGAGGGGCTGTATATGACGCGCACGGCGGGGGAACACAGCTATTGAATTGAAAGCTGTTCTGTTCCCTGTGGTTTGAACAACCAGGCGGGGGCGGCGGCTCTGGCTCCTCTCCTACCCAGGATAGGTAGGCTGCAATTGTGGGGGGGGACTCTGGCTGCAATTGTGGGGGGGGACTCTGGCTGCAATTGTGGGGGGGGACTCTGGCTGCAATTGTGGGGGGGGACTCTGGCTGCAATTGTGGGGGGGGACTCTGGCTGCAATTGTGGGGGGGGACTCTGGCTGCAATTGTGGGGGGGGACTCTGGCTGCAATTGTGGGGGGGGACTCTGGCTGCAATTGTGGGGGGGACTCTGGCTGCAATTGTGGGGGGGGACTCTGGCTGCAATTGTGGGGGGGGACTCTGGCTGCAATTGTGGGGGGGGACTCTGGCTGCAATTGTGGGGGCATTTTGCTACATTGGGGAAATTTTTCTGCACTGGGGACACATGCTGCATTGGTAGACATGGGCATGCTGCATTTTTGGGCACAGATAAAGTTGTTGTTAATATTTATTTTTATAACTTAATTCTGAATAAAACATTTAAGAGTTATTTCATGAGATTTATGAGGGCTTGTCTAGGGGCGGGATTAGGGGGAGGGGTAGGGGTTGGGCGGGGCAACTGATGGTGAGTACGCCTTGAGGCCTGGCAAGTAGCTCAGGACTTGAAATGTTGAGCCCTGCGGTATAACATGGCATAGAAGTCAATGCGGTACTAATTATTTTCGTTTTCATTGACTTCAGTGGGCAAACTCGCTTTGATATACAATTGCTTTGGATTACGAGCAATCTTCTGGAACGGATTATGCTCGTAATCCGAGGTTCCACTGTACTACACAAATGAATGCATGTGTGTGAATGTGAGTGCTAACATATCATGAAATTTACTTTTCAATTTCAGGAAGTTTAAGCACCTACATTTTCATCCAGTCCCTGTACAGCAAAGCCCAAACGTGGAGAGGAAGTACAAGATGTCAATCATGCTGGTAGATGGAGAGCGCAGAATGACAGAGAGATGAGCCATTGGTCTGTTGCATCTCCTTTTACTGTCCAGTCAAAAGCTGGGGGAGGGACAAGACTTGGAAGTGTTACTGAACTGTAGCAAAGAAAGATCAGGTCTGGTCAGAACCCGGATGGAACCTGCAACCTGGGCTGCGTCTGGCAGTAGCTCTTCTTTCCACCTGGGACGCTGGAAAACTCCCGGGACAATTCCTAGGACAATCTTGCCTTGTACCTTGTTTCTGGTGAACCTTGAACTCTTTGCTTCACCCATGAACTTGCTCCTCCCATGAACTTCCTATTTAAGCCACGCCTTTACACTTCCTGTTTGCCAGATTATTGTGCTCTCTCCAGCCAATATCTTACTCTGACACTCCTACTGCTGTCTGTGTCTTCACTACCACTCGTTACTGACCTTTGGCATGCTCCTGGACTAAGCTTCTGCTTGATCCCAAACTGCAAGCACTTGTTACCGACCCTTAGCTTATTTACTGACTATGTTTCAGTGTGATCCCAACCTGCTGTATCTGCTGCTGAATCCTGGCTTGCTCAACTCCTGGTGGGACGATCCTGAGGAACGAAACCTGATACTAACACGCAGCAAAAGCCATCTCCACCATCAAGAGCTCTGGTGAACACCGGTGAGTACTTAGAACCCAAACCTCACATGAGCATACATCATCCACCAGGGCAACCTGCTTGTTTACCTATCCTGCAGGTCGGTGGTAGCTTCTCTACTACTATAGCTTTCTGGTCTTCGAGCCTGACCCTGGACTGTCACAGATCTGCCCTGTCAGACAACTCACATATACTGTACAATGTCATTAAAATTATTTGAATTCTCAGATTAATGATGCATTCCACTAGATGCTAAGCCACATGAAAAGTGTGGCAAGTCCACCATGCACACACGCCCTCCACCTCAATAAAAGCCTCTGTCCAGGAGCTTATGATCCCCAATTACAGAGATCAAACATGCATACAGAAAAGAAGACCCCTCCTGGTGTCTCCAAGCTAAGCAATTATGGTCCACTGGGTCCCAGAGTGTAATGCAGGGCTCGACGAAATCCGGGCGCCCGGTCGCAATTGCGACAAGAAATTGTGACCTGGTGCCCAGGGAAGCTTAGGCCTGCAGAAGGCCGCAAAGCAGTGGCCTCAATTACCGGCCTGTAATTGAGGCCGCGGCTTTGCAGCCTTCTGCAGGCCTAAGCTTCCTTCTGTGACCTGGCACCATCTTGTTTTGCCCGTTGGCATTACAAGTAGTTACATTACAAGTAGCAAAACAGCAGTGTTTTTCACCGTTTTCACTGCCACCTTCCTTCCCTCTAATTAGAGCCCCCAAACATTATATATATTTTTTATTCTAACACCCTAGAGAATAAAATGGAGGTCATTGCAATACTTTCTGTCACACCGTATTTGCACAGCGGTCTTACAGGCACACTTTTTTTGGGAAAAAATAAAACAGTAAAGTTAGCCCAATTTATTTTCATTTTGTGAAACATAATGTTGCGCCAAGTAAATTGTTACCCAACATATCACGCTTCAAAATGGCGTCCGCTCGTGGAATGGCGACAAACTTTTACCTTTTAAAATCTCCATAGGCGACGTTTAAAAAATTCTACAGGTTGCATGTTTTGAGTTGCAGAGGAGATCTAGAGCTAGAATTATTGCTCTCGCTCCAACGATCGTGGTGATACCTCACATGTGTGGTTTGAATACCGTTTACATATGCAGGTGCTACTCACGTATGCGTTCGCTTCTGCACGCGAGCTTGGCGGGAGGGGGTGCGTTTTTTTGGCTCCTAACTTTTTTTCCTGGCTCCTAGATTCCAAGCAAATTTGTCAAACCCTGGTGTAATGTTTCACAATACATTTGCCTCAACAACGAATCCAGACTCAGATAGTCGCCATAGAGGAAAAGGAACTTGGGACGCACAGCGTGAATACTGCCAAGTCTTTACCATTGATTGGACCCTGGGCAAACATTTTCTTGGGTCCTTCCGAATGGCGTATGTCACAGACTCACCCGGGACATCACTGGACCCTCTTATGTCTAAAATCATCCTATGTCCACTAGTGAAATTATATCTTGGACTACCTGAGATGGGATTATTATGTAATTATTATCCACAATACATTCCAGGATATCTGTAAAGAACTATTTACTGTTTGTTGATTCTGAACTCAACAGGTTAATAGTCAGAGTGACTCATTCATAATGATGGGACACATACTGTTAGATGTTAATGTCCTCAACTCCAGCCACCTGTCTGTTCTCTGTGCTAATTGACCCTGCTATTGTGTGAAGGTGTCCCGTGTTTACACTTATGATAATGTGTACTGTATAGCAGGTGAGTGAGGAGACGTGACAACCACCCTGAAATGTCATATCTATGAGTCGCCTAATCTGGGTAAATGATTAGTTAATTAGCTCATGTTAATTTATGTTCAGGTTACCTCCTCTTTAAACTGTATATATGGTTGTATATAAATGTCATGGATATGCAATCAAGTCTGGCAGCTTACCTGTCTCCATCTGTTCATTAGAGGCCTTACTCTGTTCTGGTTGCCTTCTTATCACCTCTCCTTTCTGTATGGCCCCACCAAGGCCATCCCAGTAAATCTAAATTAACTGTTGCACTGCAGGTCTGCAGGGCTGTTCAACCGTGTTGTTAGCTTAGTTCCTGTCTGCAGTGTGCTACGTTTACCTTCCTGTGTACCGATATTGGCTCGTCCCTGACTTCTCCTGTTTGCCTGTGACCCTGACCTTTTGCCTGTCCCTCGGGTTACCCTCGTCTGCCTGTTGCCCCGACCTCAGCTTACCCATCACTATCGCTTGTCCTGGTTGCTGCTTCCCCTCTTGGAATCTTGGGCTCATGCTTCCTCTCTGATCGCAGCAGTCGGCCATAGGGTTCACTACCCTGTGGTGCATCCCTGATCTCAATGGGGTGCACTTGTCACCTGGCCACAGGTGACCTCACAGAGTCTCGTCTTGTGTGCTTGTGAACAGCTGGAATATCTGATATCTATATCCAGACTGATAGGAAGCGGTATATGATGGAAGCATTCAAGCGGAGTGTTAGACGTTCCGTTACAGCGTAGATTACAGGTGTCAAACACAAGGCCAACCGTCCGAATCCGGCCCTCCAGGCCATTTCCTGTGGCCCTCGCACCTCTCCTCTGATCCTACTCCAGACCCCTACTTTCAAGCAATGCATCCAGCTTCTTCCCATCAGCAGCATAAGGAACGGGGGGTACACTGATGTAAGGGAGAGTGGGGGACTCAACTTCTGACAGTGGGGGGGCTCTTGACATCTTAATGTAAGGGGAAGGGGATTCGCTGGACATCTAATCTTACAGATACAACCGGCCCTTTTGAGGGCAATCATAATGCTGATGCAGCCCACCATGAAATTGAGTTCGACACCCCTGGCGTAGAGGTTATGGATGAAGCTTGTTGATTCCTAAGCTCAAAATGAGAATTTTCTGTCATATGCAAGTTGGTTCTGTCATGTCTGGCCATTATCAGCCGAATGTCTCTGTGCTCCACTGATTAAAAAAGAGGAAGATGTGTCAGTGGATCGTCTGTGATAACAACAGACTGAAGAAAGACGTTCCGTGGGCCACATCAATAACAGATAACGAGCAGATAAACACACACCAATTTGTTAGACACTTCTTCATAACCGGCGGGGCCATCTGTAAAAACACTAATGACCACAAGATGGACACCGAGGAAGAAGACAGGCTGTGGCGGGAACATGACAGGGAAGTTCTGAATGCCCTTCATACCGCGCCATTCTGAATGTGAGCACAGGAAACTATGTGAGTGGCAGTCTACAAGCACAAGAATGAACATATAGTAAAACCTTGGTTTGAGAGTAACTTGGTTTGAGAGCGTTTTGCAAGACAAGCTACATTTTTTCATACATTTTGCCTTGATATACAAGCAATGTCTTGATATACAAGTAGCGTCATGTCACAACCGAGTATAAAAGATAAGAAATGTGCCTCGAAGTGTAGCAATACGGTTACATTTAATGAAGGTACAACATTTAGCAACTTACCATATATACTCGATTTATATGCTCGCAATCCAAGGTTTTACTGTAAATGTGTCAGTCATCATATAGAGTCGACACCCTCTGCATCAATAACGTCCTCCACTCCTCTCGGAAGGCTTTCCACAAAATTTGGGGTGGAGTCTGTGGGAATTTGTGTCCAGGTTCTGATGTTTGGATGATACAGTGGAACCTCGGATTGTGAGTAACGCGGTTAACGAACGTTTCGCAATACGAGCAATATTTTTATTTTTGAAATCCTGACTCAGTTTGCGAGTGTTGTCTCACAACACGAGCAGGATTCAAGCCTTCGCGGTGTGCAGTACCGCATTTGGACAGAGGGGGGGGGGGGGGCGATGGAGCCGATCAGAGCCGTTCAGGAATACTCAAGTGTTTCCGAGCCAATCCGGGGGCAGCCGAGCGACCTCTTAAGTTTTTCCGAGTCTCTCCAGCGCATCCACCCCACCTCTGGTCACATGCGGTATTGCACGCCATAGAAATAATTTTTTTTTAACACAATTACTGTAATTTTTTTTTTTTTTAAATATGAATCTTCAGCGATCTGTCCCCCATACCTAGTAGTCGATGATGCCGATGCCGCCGTGTTAATCCCCGTGTATTACAGCGCCGCATTACAGGCACCTTTCGTTTGAATCCTTGTAATGCCCGCCGCGTATAGACACTCCCCTTCTCGGGATTGGACGAATCCGTCCAATCCCGAGCAAGGGGGAGTGTCTATGCACGGCTCAGTGCATAGACACTCCCCCTTGCTCGGGGGAGCAGAGCGATCGCTTGTCCTCTGCTGCGGACGGCGCTGGACTCCAGGACAGGTAAGTGTGCCGATATTAAAAATCAGCAGCTGCAGTATTTGTAGCTGCTGACTTTTAATATTTAAGGCAGGATTTATCATGTTTAACTTTATTAGAGGCCTGACCCCAAGCTATCTCTGCTCTCGTTTTCATAAACGAGCTCTTGACAGATCATTCAGGTCTACCAGCAGAGATCTCCTCTACATCTCAGTGCCCAAGAAGATCCGGCGTGGTGGTCGGGCTTCTCCCACCAGGGTGCCGTATTATGGAATAGCCTCCCTGTTAAGCTCCAGGAGGCGCCTACTATCCCGGTCTTCCGCGGATTACGGAAGACTTGGCTTTTCACGCAAGCCTTTCCTGCGTAGCCGCTCTCTTCCACCCTCTGTGCTGCTTTTGGCTCCTGGGTCCTCTTTTCCTAGGAACTCTGCTATGCACGTCGGGACCCTTCAGGGTAAAACTGCACTATAATAAGATACCTCTCAACAAAACTCAATGTGGAACAAATTATTTTTATTTACATTGACTTCTGGAAGATGGTTTCTTCCATTGGGGAAACTCACTTTGATATGCGAGTGCTTTGAATTACAAGCATTCTCCTGGAACAGATTATACTCGTAATCCGAGGTTCAACTGTATACTTGTATAAAGCTGGCCATACACTATGCAATCTCCTTTTTAGATCTACCAGATATGAAATAGGAGGACCCACCTGACCAATCCATTCAATTTGTATCAAATTAGACAGGTAAAATGTAGGCGCCAGCTGTCATTTTTATTTTACAGGTAAGTCAGTAAATGTTAGGGTTGTCCCGATACCACTTTTTTAGGACCGAGTACAAGTACCGATACTTGTTTTCAAGTAGTCGCCGATACCGAATACCGATACTTTTTTTAAATGTGTCCCCATATGCAGCCATGTCCCCCACAAATGCAGCCATGTCCCTCCAGCCATGTCCCCCACATATGCAGCCATGTCCCTCCAGCCATGTCCCCCACAAATGCAGCCATGTCCCTCCAGCCATGTCCCCCACATATGCAGCCATGTCCCCCCAGCCATGTCCCCCACATATGCAGCCATGTCCCCCACATATGCAGCCATGTCCCTCCAGCCATGTCCCCCACATATGCAGCCATGTCCCTCCAGCCATGTCCCCCACATATGCAGCCATGTCCCTCCAGCCATGTCCCCCACATATGCAGCCATGTCCCTCCAGCCATGTCCCCCACATATGCAGCCATGTCCCTCCAGCCATGTCCCCCACATATGCAGCCATGTCCCTCCAGCCATGTCCCCCACAAATGCAGCCATGTCCCTCCAGCCATGTCCCCCACATATGCAGCCATGTCCCTCCAGCCATGTCCCCCACATATGCAGCCATGTCCCTCCAGCCATGTCCCCCACATATGCAGCCATGTCCCTCCAGCCATGTCCCCCACATATGCAGCCATGTCCCTCCAGCCATGTCCCCCACATATGCAGCCATGTCCCTCCAGCCATGTCCCCCACATATGCAGCCATGTCCCTCCAGCCATGTCCCCCACATATGCAGCCATGTCCCTCCAGCCATGTCCCTCCAGCCATGTCCCCCACATATGCAGCCATGTCCCTCCAGCCATGTCCCCCACATATGCAGCCATGTCCCTCTAGCCATGTCCCTCCAGCCATGTCCCTCACATATGCAGCCATGTCCCTCTAGCCATGTCCCTCATACCTAGCCGCCGCCGCACGGAGATCATCACAGCATTCATTTGAATAGCTGTTTTGCCCGCACGACGGCGGCGGCGGGGGGACGACGACGAAGTATTCTGGTATCGTGACAACCCTAGTAAATGTCACAGAATGCACTGGGAATGCAGAGAAAGTACAGGTAAGAGCTGGTAGGGAACTTTAGACAGGTACTCACCCGCAAAACACTTAGAACAGAGATTCATCGTCTTGCTGGACCTGAGAGAGAAAAGAAACAACAACATTAAGTCACAATTACTGTCATTATGTTAAATATAAATAAAAAGTATGTGAAATAAATAGAAGAACTCATATATGGAATACTATCATTACAGGGATTAACCACCTCAATACCGGGGGGCCTATTCTGGCACTTCTCTTCTAAATGCAAAAATCGTCATTCTTTTGCTAGAAAAATTACTCAGAACCCCCAAACACTATATATGTTTTTTTTTAGCAGACACCCTAGGGAATAAAATGGCGATCATTGCAACTTTTTTTTTATCTCGCATGGTATTTGCACAATAATTTTTCAAACGCCTTTTTTTGGGAAAAAAAAATGAATGAATTGCATGAATTAAAAAAAAAAACAGTAAAGTTAGCCCATTTTTTTTTTGTATAATGTGAAAGATGAAATTACGCCGAGTAAATAGATACCTAACATGTCACGCTTTATAATTGCGCACACTCATGGAATGGCGCCAAACTTCAGTACCTAAAAATATCCATAGGCGACGCTTAATTTTTTTTTTACAGATTACCAGTTTAGAGTTACAGAGAAGGTCTAGAGCTAGAATTGTTGCTGGCGCTCTAACATACGTGGCGATACCTCACATGTGTGGTTTGAATGCCGTTTACATATGTGGGCGGGACATACCTGTGTATACGCTTCTGAGTGCGAGCTACCAGGGACTGTTATTACTATTTTTTTTTTTTACTTAATTTTTTTAGCACTTTTTATCACTTTTATTCCTATTACAAGGAATGTAAACATCCCTTGTAACAGGAATGGTTAGTGACAGGTACTCTTTATGGAAAGATGTGGGGTCAATAAGACACTGCATCTCTCCTCCAGCCTGGAAATCATGAGATCGTGAAAGAAAATTCACTGATCTCATGCCGACTGCTGCGATTGCGGCTGTGTTTACTTCCGGGTACCTGGGCGTGACGTCGTAACGTCGCGCCCGTGCCACCAACGGTCATAGAGTCATCTCTATGCTTCCCATCCGGCGCCAGCAGATAGTTTCTCCAGGTCCCCGATGAAACGGGAGAGCACAGAGAAGCACTGGATGGTGTCCCCTCCCGTCGCCTATAAGAAAAATCAAGCGGTGGAACTGCCGCTATGATCGTTCTTATGGTGCACAGAATCGCCGGCTGAAAGGATGGATATCTGAATGATGCCTGTAGCTTCACCCATCATTCAGATATCCCCACTGAAAGTCGAGGATGTCATATGACGTACCTTGGGCGCAAAGTGGTTAATTACATACAATTACCAGAATATCATTTTTTTGGGCAATTTTGGACCTTTAACCACTTCAGACCTGTGCTATAGCTGAATGACGGCTACAGTGCGGGTCTGAATATCCAACCTGCCGTCAAAAGACGGCCGCCCCTTTGGGCGTTCCCAGCGCGCGCTCTAGAGCGCGCTGCGGAGAAGCCCTGTGTTGGCCGTGTCCCTTGGACACAGCCAATCACAGATCGCGGTGAACGGCCAATCTGTGCGGCGAATGAGAGATGATCTCACACATCATCTCTCATTGCCGTTTTTACACAGAGACAGCGTCCTGTCTCTGGAGTGGAGGAGACCGATCTGTGTCCCTTGTACATAGGGACACAGATCGGTCACCCCCCCCCCAGTCACCCCCCTCCTTCACAGTTAGAACACACCTAGAATACATTTAACCCCTTCCTCACCCCCTAGTGTTAACCCCTTCAATGCCAGTCACATGTATACAGTAATTAGTGCATATTTATAGCACTGATCGCAGTATAAATGTGAATGGAGCCAAAAATGTGTCAAAAGTGTCCGATGTGTCCACCATAACGTCGCAATACCAATAAAAATCGCAGATCGCCGCCATTTCTAGTAAAAAAAATAAAAAAATAATAATAATTCTGTCCCCTATTTTGTAAGCTCTATAACTTTTGCGCAAACCAGTCGCTTATTGCGATTTTTATTTTTTTTTACCAAAAATATGTAGAAGAATACGTATCGCCCTAAACTGAGAAAAAAAAATGTTTTTTTTTTTTTTTAAATTGGGATATTTATTATAGCAACAAGTAAAAAAATATTGTATTTTTTTTTTTTTCAAAATTGTCGCTCTTTTTTGTTTATAGCGCAAAAAAATAAAAACTGCACAGCTCTACTTGTGGGAAAAAAAGGACGTCAATTTTGTTTGGGAGCCACATCGCACGACCGTGCAATTGTCAGTTAAAGCGACGCAGTGCCGGAAGCTGAAATTTCACCTGGGCAGGAGGGGGGTATATGTGCCCAGTAAGCAAGTGGTTAAAGCTGGGAAAGGATTTAGGTGGTTATGGTCAAGTCAAGTTGTATAAAAGTTGTCAAGAATAGTAAAGACTTGTTATGTTATAGGTGCATCGAGAAATATTAATTGTGTCTGAGCAGTATCCTGAAAATTCCTCCTGAAAAACAGCAGTGCACTTCCCGCCCAGGCACTCCTGTTCTGTAGCCTCTTAGCTGTAGAGCCGCAGTTAGATAATATCTCAAGCGCCGCCACAGCTAACTGATTTGAAGCGAGATTTCCTGTCATCATCATTTTGCTGCTTACTCTTCTCCTTGCTGGAGGGGAAGCTGTACCTGAGGACCTGCAGTGCAAGAATCTCCCTGCTTCTGTCATTCTGCAGATTTGTGTTTCCTTCACCTCTATTACCTCCACCACCAGTCAGCAGGGTGGCGAATCTGGCATGAGAAAGCCAAGCATACACTGACCATGGAGAAGGAATGTAGCCACCCTCCAATCAACCATTAGCTTGCAGGCCACAGCCCATTGCCCACAGCCTAAAAGCCGGTTCACACAGGGGCGGCACGACTTGCCGAGCGACTCTGCATGGCGATCTGCACACGACTTCAGAGGCAACTTGCAAAATGACTTTGATATTGAAGTCAATGGAAGTCGCCCTGAAGTCGTACAGGAACCTTTTTCCAAGTCGGAGCGACTTGAGTGGCTCCCATTCGAATGGTTCCATAGTACAGAACGGAGCGCCACTTGTGAGGCGGCCGAGTCGCCCCTGTGTGAACCGGCTGTAAAAGGTCACAATGCCAATAGTCCACAAGCTACAGCCCTCAGGCCAGAGCCCATAGGACCGCAGCCCACAGAAGGACCAAGAAAGAGAAGGAGGCTACATTTCTGCTTACACTGCGGACCATAGAGAAGAAATGTAGCCATCCTTCAAACCAATCCACAGGCCAAAGCCCACAGAAGCAATCAAGACCATGGAGAAGGAATGTAGCCACCCTCTAATTAGCTCATTGCCTATAGTCTAAGGCCGCGTACACACGTACGAGAACCTCGACGGGCCAAACACATCGTTCCGCCCGTCGAGGTTCTCGCCCGGCCGTCGAAATCGACGACCAAGCCGTCGGGAAAGGCGTCGAGCCATGGTTCTCGATGGGCCATCGAGCAAATAGAGAACCTGCTCTCTATTTTGGCTCAACGGCTTTCTCGACGGGACGCTCGGCGAAAACGTACACACGACTGAGTATCTCGGCAGAATATGGATCCCAGCGAGCTTCTCGCTGGATTCTGCCGAGGTTCTCGGTCGTGTGTATGGGGCCTAAGAGCCGGTTCACACAGGGGCAGCACGACATGCCGAGCGACTCTGCAAGGCCACACAACTTCAGAGGCGACTTGCAAAATGACTTCTGTATTGAGGTGTCCCAAAGTCGTACAGGAACCTTTTTCTAAGTTGGAGGGACTTGAGTCGCTCCTATTAGAATGGTTCCATAGTACAGAACTGAGCACGACTTGTCAGGCGGCCCCTGTTGTGAACCGGCTCTAAAAGGTCACAATGCCCATAGTCCACAAGCTACAGCCCTCAGGCCAGAGCCCATAGCCTGCAGAAGGAGCAAGGAAGAGAAGGTTTCTACAATCTTGCATACACTGACCATGGAGAAGGAATGTGGCCACCTAGCTTGCAGGCCACAGCCCATTGCGCACAGCCCATAGTCTAAAGGTCACTGCCCATAGTCCACAAGCCACAGCCCGCAGGCCAGAGCCCATAGCCCGCAGCCCACAGGCCAGAGCCTATAGCCTGAAGAAGGAGCAAAGAAGAGAAGGTTTCTACAATCTTGCATACACCGACCATGGAGAAGGAATGTGGCCACCTAGCTTGCAGGCCACAGCCCATTGCCCACAGCCCATAGTCTAAAGGTCACTGCCCATAGTGCACAAGCCACAGCCCGCAGGCCAGAGCCCATAGCCCGCAGCCCACAGAAGGAGCAAGGAAGAGAAGGTTTCTACAATCTTGCATACACTGACCATAGAGAAGGAATGTGGCCACCTAGCTTGCAGGCCACAGCCCATTGCCCACAGCCCATAGTCTAAAGGTCACTGCCCATGGTCCACAAGCCACAGCCCGCAGCCCACAGAAGGAGCAAGGAAGAGAAGGCGGCTACATTTCTACATACACTGGGGACCACGAAGCAGGAATATAGCCACCCTCTAATTGGAGATCGAAGATTTTTTATTTATTTATTTTTAACCAGACTTTTACTGTCACTTAAAAGTTCAGTTTTGGAATTGATTGCAGTAAGCGTATTTTTTATCTTTACACACACCATAACATTTACTAGTTCTTGCATGGCAGGCTTTGCTTGAGAAGTAGGGCTTTTTCAATGTTATATAGCCGATTGACTTGCACACTTTTTTTCTTTTGTTATTTTCAACAAACATAGAATTAAAGTTAAAAAAAAAAAAAAAAACGACATAAAAACCACGGCAATAAACCCCCCCCCCCCCGTTCTCAAGCAAGCCAGTACGTAGATGTAGAAAGTCGGTTAATAGATCGGCCTCGCACTCCCTGTCGCTCGTGAACGATTTCCACTTATTACACAAGCGGCGGAAGCACCGGACGGCCATTGTAAGGCGGTTTAATAACAGCACTTTAAACAAACTGTAAGGTAAAACGCGAGCGCGTTTGTCAGATTGGAGAAAGAACAAGTTTCACGCTGTGCCAAATGGGCTTTTCTATGCCGGCGCTCCAATCCTGGCACCGAACTGCGAGATACAAAAAAAAAAAAGCGTTCGCATAAATATTTGGAGTGTGTGCCGGGCAGAGGGAACAGGCGGATTCGTCATGACACGGGCTGCGCGGCGTGAGGAAAATCGCTAAGAGAAGACGCAGCCACGCAATTTCTTTGTTGAAAAATTGATTCCAATACAAATAATAACTTGATCAAGCGATTTGTACTTCCACATACTGCTAATATACAGTGAGGGGGGAAAGGTATTCGATTGGCTGCCGATTTTGTACATTTGCCCCCCCTGTCAAAAATGATGAGTCTATAATTTTATTGGTCGGTTTATTATAACAGTGAGAGACAAAACAACAAAAATATCCAGAAAAACGTGTTTCAAAACAGTTTTATATGACCCCAGTGCACCGAAGACATCCTGCACCACCTAGTGACCCCAATGTACCTCTAAACATTCCGTATCGCCTAGTGACCCCAATGCACCCCAAAACATTCCGTATCACCTAGTGACCCCAGTATATGCTATGACTTCAGTGCACCCCAAAGCATCCTGTGTCACCTGTCTACATTGCACCCCATGACTCCAGTGCACCCCAAAGCATCCTATGTTACCTAGAGACCTATTGGCCCTAGAAGACATCCTGTTTCACCTAGTGACCCCAGTGCACCCCAAAGCATCCCGTGTCACCTGTCTCCAATGCCCCCCATGACCCAGTGCACTCCAAATGATCTGGCATCACCTAGTGACCCCAATGCATCCTATGACTCCAGTGCACCCCAGATGCTACCTAGTGAATTATTGACCCCAGTGCAAGGAAGACATCCTGTGTTACCTAGTGACCCCAGTGCACCCCCCCCCCCAAACATCCTGCATCACCTAGTGACCCCAGAGCATTCTGTGTCACCTAATGTCTCCAATGCACCCTATGACCCAGTGCACTCCAAAACATCCTGCATCACCTAGTGACCCCAGTGCACCCCCCCCCCCAAACATCCTGTATCACTTAGGGACCCCAGTGCACCCCCCCCAAAACATCCTGTACCACCTAGTGAACCCAGTGCACCCCAAAACATTCCATATCACCTAGTGACCCTAGTACATGCTGTGACTTCAGTGCACCCCAAAGCATCCTGGTTCACCTGTCTCCAATGCACCCTATGACTCCAGTTCACCCCAGATGCTACCTAGTGACCTATTGACCCCAGTGCACAGAAGACATCCTGTTTCACCTTGTGACCCCAGGGCACCCACCCAAAACATCCTGCATCTCCTAGTGACCCCAAAGCATTTTGTGCCATCTAATGTATCCAATGCACCTTATGACCCAGTGCACTCCACAAGATCCTGCATCACCAAGTGAGTGACCCCAATGCACCCTATGACTCCAGTGCACCCCAAAACATCCTTTGCAACCTAGTGGCCTATTGAACCCCTGTGATGCCAGTACTCCCCAGAGAATCCTGTATCACTTTGTGACTCCAGCGGATCCCATAGAATCCTGTGTCTCCTTGTGACCCCAATGCACCCATGTGCATCAATGGGATTTCAATGCACCCCAAAACATTTTGGGTCATCTAGCAATTTCTAGTGCACTCCTGTGCATCCCATGACCCCATTGCACCCAAGAGCATACTGTTCCTTCTAGTGACCTCAGTGCACCCCAAAACATTCTGTATCATCTAGTGACCCCAGTACATGCTGTGACACCCCCAAAGCATCCTATGTTATCTGTCTCCAATGCCCCCCCCATGACCCAGTGCACTCCAAAACATCCTGCCTCATCTAGTGACCCCAGTGCACCCAAAAACATCCTTTGCCTCCTAGTGACCCTAATGAACCCTGCGACTCCAGTACTCCCAAGAGTATCCTGCATCACTTTGTGACTCCAGTGCACCCTGTGACACCAGTGGATCCCGTAGAATCCTGTGTCGCCTTGTGACCCCAATGCACCCACGTGTATCACAGGGAGTCCAGTGCATCCCAAAACATTTTAGGTCATCTAGCAATTCCTAGGGTACTCCACTGCGCCCGGTGTGTCGCACGACTCCACTGCGCCCGGTGTGTCGCACGACTCCACTGCGCCCGGTGTGTCGCACGACTCCACTGCGCCCGGTGTGTCGCACGACTCCACTGCGCCCGGTGTGTCGCACGACTCCACTGCGCCCGGTGTGCCGCACGACTCCACTGCGCCCGGTAGGCCGCACGACCCCACTGCACCCGGTAGGCCGCACGACCCCACTGCACCCGGTAGGCCACACGACCCCACTGCGCCCGGTAGGCCACACGACCCCACTGCGCCCGGTAGGCCACACGACCCCACTGCGCCCGGTAGGCCACACGACCCCACTGCGCCCGGTAGGCCACACGACCCCACTGCGCCCGGTAGGCCACACGACCCCACTGCGCCCGGTAGGCCACACGACCCCACTGCGCCCGGTAGGCCACACGACCCCACTGCGCCCGGTAGGCCACACGACTCCACTGCGCCCGGTATGCCACACGACTCCACTGCGCCCGGTATGCCACACGACTCCACTGCGCCCGGTATGCCACACGACTCCACTGCGCCCGGTATGCCACACGACTCCACTGCGCCCGGTATGCCACACGACTCCACTGCGCCCGGTATGCCACACGACTCCACTGCGCCCGGTATGCCACACGACTCCACTGCGCCCGGTATGCCACACGACTCCACTGCGCCCGGTATGCCACACGACTCCACTGCGCCCGGTATGCCACACGACTCCACTGCGCCCGGTATGCCACACGACTCCACTGCGCCCGGTATGCCACACGACTCCACTGCGCCCGGTATGCCACACGACTCCACTGCGCCCGGTATGCCACAGGACCCCACAGCACCCGGTATGCCCCACGACTCCACTGCACCCGGTATGCCACACGACTCCACTGCACCTCTAGAACTTGCTGCAGGTGCGATCTTGTAATCAACTGGACTGTTCCGATCTCCGTAGATACGGACCCCTCTTCGTGACAAAACCACCTCGTCCTCTATTTTTATGTGCCGCTTGCACGCTCAGAACAGGACAGAATGTTTCCATGTCAGTTTGCAGCGCAGCAATTACGATAAAAATTATGATAAAAAAGGAGGAATGCGTGTTTGGAGCGTGCCACCAGGAATATAGAGAACTCGCGCCGGCCCGAATGTCGTCATGCTAACGCGTGGAACACTTGTAGACGTCATTCAATTCTCTGATGTATTAGGAAGGATCAGGCTATGCTTTGCTACCATGGAGAGGGGGGAGGGGGGTGCTACCTTATAAAGTTCTCACCTATGGATACTATGGAGAGGCAGATGTTGTATCGGGGGGGGGGGGTTACTGCTCGCAGCCTGGTATACAGGTGCATTCGATCTGCAGAAGTTTACCGTAAAATGTTATATTTGTATTCTCGTGACAAACCGCGTTGCTGTTGCTTTATCACAAAGAAGGCTGAAGTTTGATCTGCATACATTTACCCTCCCTGCCCCTCCCCCCCTCTCATCAATGTGTTGTAACTGAAAAAAATAAAAATGATGTTACTTTGGTGTTACTTGATATATGTGTAGCTGGGAACAGAAAAGCTAAAAAAACATAGGAATAGATCATCTTTATACTTGTGATGGTTTAGGACACTGGGCGTGCTACACACGGCCAAAAGAAACTGCTGCAGAATGCGGGGGATGCCATTGTAAACAAGGCATCTCCCCGTTCTGCCTTTTGACAGGACACAGACCGTCTGCTCCCGGTGATCAGGAGCAGCGATCAATGTCATGTGACAGTAAGCCCCGCCCCCACACAGTTAGAATCACTCTCTAGGACACATTTAAAGGGGTTGTAAAAGGAAAACATTTTTTTCCCTAAATATCTTCCTTTACCTTAGTGCAGTCCTCCTTCACTTACCTCATCCTTCCATTTTGCTTTTAAATGTCCTTATTTCTTCTGAGAAATCCTCACTTCCTGTTCTTCTGTCTGCAACTACACACAGTAATGCAAGGCTTTCTCCCTGGTGTGGAGAAACCTCTTGAGGGGGCAAGCAGGAGGGTCAGGATGCCCACTAACACACAGCTCCTTTATCTGCAAAGTAGAGAGTGTCCTGACTTTTTCTGCTCGTCCCCTCCCCCCTCAAGAGGCTTTCTCCACACCAGGGAGAAAAAGCCTTGCATTACTGTGTGGAGTTACAGACAGAAGAACAGGAAGTGAGGATTTCTCAGAAGAAAAGGACATTTAAAAGAAAAATGGAAGGATGAGGTAAGTGAAGGAGGACTGCACCAAGGTAAAGGAAGCCATTTAGGGAAAAAATGTTTCCTTTACAACCCCTTCCTCGCCCCTTAGTGGTTAAACCCTTCCCTGCCAGTGAAATTTACACAGTAATCAGTGCATTTGTATAGCTCTGATCGCTGTATAAATAAAAATGGTCTCAAAATATTGTCAAAAGTGTCCGATGTGTCCGCAATAATAAAATAAAAATCGCTGATCACCGCCATTACTAATAAAAAAAATATTAATAAAAATGCCAAAAAACGACCCCCTATTTTGTAAACGTTATACATTGTGGCGCAAACCAATCAAACGCTTATTGCGTTTTTTTTTTATTTTTTACCAAAAATATGTAGAAGAATACGCATCGGCCTAAACCGAGCAAAAAAAAATGTTTTATTTTTTATATATCTTTTTTGGGGATATTTATTATAGCAAAAAGTAAAAAATATATTTTTTTTTTCCAAAATTGGCGCTCTTTTGTTTATCCACTTAAGCCCCGGACCGTTTTGCTGGTCAACGACCGGGCCACTTTTTGCGATTCGGCACTGCGTCGCTTTAACTGCCAATTGCGCGGTCGTGCGGCTCGGCTCCCAAACAAAATTGGCGTCTTTTTTTTCCCCCCCACAAATAGAGATTTCTTTTGGTGGTATTTGATCACCTCTGCGGTTTTTATTTTTTGAGCTATAAACAAAAATAGAGCCACAATTTTGAAAAAAAATTATATTTTTTTACTTTTTGCTATAATAAATTACCCCTAAAAAGATATATAAAAAAAAAATTCCCCTCAGTTTAGGCCGATACGTATTCTTCTACATATTTTTCGTAAAATAAGAGAGTTTATTGATTGGTTTGCGCAAAAGTTATAGCATCTACAAAATAGGGGATCGTTTTATGGCTTTTTTTTTATTATTTTATTTTATTTTTTTACTAGTAATGGTGGCGATCTGTGATTTTTATCGGTACTGCAACATTATGGCGGACACTTGACACATTTTTAGGAACATTGGCATTTTTATAGCGATCAGTGCTATAAAAATGCACTGATTACTATAAAAATGCCACTGGTAGGGAAGGGGTCAACCCTAGGGGGCAAGGAAGGGGTTAAGTATGTTCCCTGGGTGTGTTCTAACTGAAGGGGGGGGTGGGACTGACTTGGGGAAATGACAGATCGCTGTTCATACATTGTATGAACAGATGATTGGTTTACACACACAGCTCTCGGTTCTCGCTCTGTAACGAGTGATCGCGGGTGCCCGGCGGTGATCGCGCAGGAGTGAGCAGGGGGCGCGCATGCGCCCCTAATGGCTGGAATGCGAAATGACTTATACCTACGTGATTTCGCGCAGCCGGGCCGAGCCGACCTGCTGCTGTATAACTGCGGTGGCTGGTTGGATAGTGGTTGTAGCACAAAAAATAAAAACCGCAGAGGTGATCAGATACCACCAAAAGAAAGCTCTATTTGTGGGGGGGAAAAAGGGCGTCAATTTTGTTTGGGTCGCACGACCGCGCAATTGTCAGCGACTCGCAAAAAGTGGTTCGGTCATTTGGCAGCCAAATCCTCCGGGGCTGAAGTGGTTAAAAATACAGGGAGTGCAATTTCAATTTTATTATATTCAGTCTGATACAACCCCCCCTCCCCCTTATACCCCCTATTTGGTTTACATACCCCCTAGGGTTAAACATACACAGGGTTGGGAACCCCCAGCTCCAACCATGGTCTATGTAAAATAAATAGATGAAAAGGTTATTTTTTGATTTTTCACGCTCGCTGTCTGTGGTGTTGTATCTCAGATATATAAAATGTACACAGAACACACACACACTGCCACATTGTATCTATAGATAAAAGACGTAATTCAGCCCAAAAACATAAACAGCGACTGACTACTGACTACCCGACTTCTGGGTAATCAAAGGCCGAGAGACGACCCCCGAACTCCTCCACCAGCGCACACTCCGAGAGCGACCGCAATTATTATTAAGACGCCGCGCTCCAGTAGAGGACTCAAGCTCTGTCAGATTGGATGGAGAGCGTCTGTGAGCAGCAATTTTCAAGTCTTGCCACATATTTTCAATGGGATTTAGGTCTGGACTGTGACTGGGCCATTCTAACACATGAATAGGCTTTGATCTAAACCATTCCATTGTAGCTCTGGCTGTAGTTTAGGGTCTTTGTCCTGCTGGAAGGTGAACCTTCGTCCCGGTCTCAAGTCTTTTGCAGACTCTAACAGGTTTTCTTCTAAGATTGTCCTGTATTTGTCTCCATCCATCTTCCCATCAACTCTGACCAGCTTCCCTGTCCCTGCTGAAGAAAAGCATCCCCACCACATGATGCTGCCACCACCATGTTTCACGGTAGAGATGGTGTGTTCAGGGTGATGTGCAGTGCTAGTTTTCCCCCACACATAGTGTTTTACTTTTAGCCCACAAAGTTGACTTTTGGTCTCATCTGACCAGAGCACCTTCTGTGTCCCCCACATGGCTTCTCACAAACTGCAAACAGGATTTCTTATGTCTTTTTTTCACCAATGTCTTTCTTCTTGTCACTCTTCCATAAAGGGCAGATTTGTGGAGAGCACCACTAATAGTTGTCCTGTGGACAGATTCTCCCCCCTGAGCTGTGGATCTCTGCAGCTCCTCCAGAGTTACCATGGGCTTCTTGCTGCTGCTGGGAAGGGAGAGCTTACCTGCTGAGTTACTGCTAGGAGGGGTAGGGAGAGCTTACCTGCTGAGTTACTGCTAGGAGGGGTAGGGGGAGCTTACCTGCTGAGTCAGCCTGGGAAGAGGGAGCTAATGTGCTGAATTGCATCTGGAAGGGGGGAGCTGAGCTGCTGAGTCACTACTAAGAAGGTAAGGGGGCAGCTGACTTGCTAAGTCGGTGCTGGAAGGGGGGAGCTGAGCTGTTGAACCACTAATAGGAGGGTTAGGGAGGAGCTGAGTCACTACTAGAAGAAGTAGGGGGAGCTGAACTAGAAGGGTAAGGGGGAGCTGAGCCACTACTAGAAGAAGTAGGGGGGAGCTGAACTAGGAGGGTTAGGGGGAGCTGGGCCACTACTAGAAGAAGTAGGGGAAGCTGAACTATGAGGGTAAGGGGGAGCTGAGCCACTACTAGAAGAAGTAGGGGGAGCTGAACTAGGAGGGTAAGGGGGAGCTGAGCCACTACTAGAAGAAGTAGGGGAGGCTGAACTAGGAGGGTAAGGGGGAGCTGAGCCACTACTAGAAGAAGTAGGGGGGAGCTGAACTAGGAGGGTTAGGGGGAGCTGAGTCACTACTAGAAGAAGTAGGGGAAGCTGAACTAGGAGGGTTAGGGGGAGCTGAGCCACTACTAGAAGAAGTAGGGGGGAGCTGAACTAGGA
The DNA here is from genome assembly GCA_029574335.1 of Rana kukunoris. Taxonomy (NCBI): domain Eukaryota; kingdom Metazoa; phylum Chordata; class Amphibia; order Anura; family Ranidae; genus Rana; species Rana kukunoris. The sequence continues at coordinate 554,454,902 of CM056052.1, read as the reverse complement.
GGGTTAGGGGGAGCTGAGTCATTACTAGAAGAAGTAGGGGAAGCTGAACTAGGAGGGTTAGGGGGAGCTGAGCCACTATTAGAAGAAGTAGGGGGAGCTGAACAAGGAGGGTTAGGGGGAACTAAGCCACTACTAGAAGTAGGGGGGAGCTGAACTAGGAGGGTTAGGGGGGAGCTGAACCACTACTAGAAGAAGTAGGGGGAAGTTAAATTCGGAGAGTTAGGGGGGAGCCGAGTCACTACTAGAAGTAGGGGGAAGCCGAACTAGGAGGGTTGGAGGGGAACTGACCTCCCAAGTTGCTGCTGGAAGAGGGGAGCTGAGCTGCTGAATCACTACTAGGAGGGTTATGGGAGAGCTGAGTCACTACTAGGAGGAGTAGGGGAAAGCTGCCCTACCGAGTTGCTCCAGGGAGGGGAGAGCTGAGCTGCTGAGTCACTACTAGAGGGTAAGGTAGAAGTTGAGCTAGGAGGGTTAGGGGGGAGCCGAGTCACTGCTAGAAAAATTAGGGGGAAGCCGAACTAGGAGGGTTAGGGGGGGGGGAGCTGACCTCCCAAGTTGCTGAATCACTACTAGGAGGGTTAAGGGAGAGCTGAGTCACTACTAGGAGTAGGGGAAAGCTGCCCTACTGGGTTGCTCCAGAGAGGGGAGAGCTGAGCTGTTGAGTCACTACTAAGAGGGTTAGGGGGGAACTGGCCTCCCAAGTCACCACTGAAGGGGGAGCTAAGCTACTAGGAGGGTTAGGGGGAAGCAGAACTAGGAGGAGTTAGGGGGGAGCCGAGTCACTACTAGAAGAAGTAGGGGAAGCTGAACTAGGGGGGTTAGGGGGGAGCCGAGTATCTACTAGAAAAAGTATAGAAGCTAAACTAGGAGGGTCAGGGGGGAGCTGACCTCCCAAGTTGCTGCTGGAAGGGGAAGCTGAGCTGCTGAAACACTACTAGGAGTAGGGGAAAGCTGTCCTACCGAGTTGCTGCAGGGAGGGGAAAGCTGAGCTGCTAAGTCACTACTAGGAGGGATAGTGGGCAGCTTACCTGCTGAGTCAGCATCGGAAGGTGGATGGTAGCGCTCTGCAGAGAAACCACTGCTTCCTCACAAGGGCCCTTCTCTTCACACTCAGGGACTCAGTGAGGGGGGGGGGGGGGAGTGGACCTTTGTAGAGAAACCACTGCTTCCTCACAAGGGCCCTTCTCTTCACACTCAGGGACTCAGTGGGGGGTGGACCTTTGTAGAGAAACCACTGCTTCCTCACAAGGGCCCTTCTCTTCACACTCAGGGACTCGGTGGGGGGTGGATCTTTGTAGAGAAACCACTGCTTCCTCACAAGGGCCCTTTCTACAGCACTCAGGGACTCTTGGGGGGGGGGGGGGGGGGGGGTGGACCTCTGTGGAGAAACCACTGCTTCGTCACAAGGGCCCTTCTATGCAGCACACTGACAGGGGACAGGCTTTTCTACTCAGGCTGTATCTGCTTTCTAAAGAACTTGATTGCCCTTGATTGTAGAACAAATGTTTAAACAGATCACTACTGAGAAGGCCTCACAATTTTCTGGCCTATCATCAGATTAAAAAGCTCAACATTTGGAGCCGATCGGCACCAGAGAACTTTTTCCACACGTCGGTGATATTTCCTTTGAAGTGTTACTTGGTTGGGAGGCTCAGACACCGGGCTTTATGTAAACTCCGCCGTCTTTTGAAGGTGGTGGAGGAGATCAATGCAGAGTTTCTCGGGGACCGTATAGAAAAAGCTCCCTTTAAAGGGCACCATATTGTTCCCAAGGCTGAGCTATTCTTTCCGCAGATGTCAAGAGAGAAGCTCCCCCATCTAAACTGGGTAAAAAAAGAAGAAAGAAGGCGAGGAGTTAACCTTTCGGGGAACAAAAGGCGAGGGAGGGCCGGAGCTGGACCTGGACCCGGAGTCGGCGGTATTCAGCTATTCATAATAGATCCCGTCGATATGTTTGTGTGGAAAGACCGGCGCCGCTCCGCTGGAGGATTCGCCTTCAATAGAAGAATTCTCTGTCCATTCACAACTTAAAGATAGACGGTAAAAGTCACCGGGAACGCGAGGGCATTGTGCGGAGTGTGACGGATGGAGATATTGGAAAGTTCTGTCTGATGATCCGTGTCGAATTATGAGAACCGTGCCGCCACGCGGCAACAGCACCCAACAACGGCAAAGACGTTACAGAAGAACCATAATAAATCGCAGACGATAAATAAATCGCATCACTATAGAAGGAATAGTGCTTGGTGTCTACATCGCCTCCGAGAGAGATCACCGATATACCGTCTGGTGATGGCCATGTTCTAAGATTCCAACCAAATCGGGTCTAAGCTCCGCCCACACACACACTGGCAGTCAAGGCAAGAGAAGTCATCTTGGAAGTATTAAAAATTAGTTATTGATGCTTCGTTGTTACTTTTATGAAGGATTAATAAAGCTTGGCAAATGCCCTGTGTGTGCGTGTTGATTTTCGATTTGTTTTTTAGGTGCCCAGTATAACCCCAGCTCAGTAGTACCCCCACTCGGCAGATCCCCAGCACATTGATACCCTCGTTCAGCAGATCCCCTGCTCTGTAGTACTTCCAGCTCTGCTGATGCCCCCTCTCTGTAGTACTTCCAGCTCTGCCGATGCCCCTCTGTAGTACCTCCAGCTTTGCCGATGCCCCTCTCTGTAGTACCTCCAGCTCTGCCGATGCCCCTCTCTGTAGTACCTCCAGCTCTGCCGATGCCCCTCTCTGTAGTACCTCCAGCTCTGCCGATGCCCCTCTCTGTAGTACCTCCAGCTCTGCCGATGCCCCTCTCTGTAGTACCTCCAGCTCTGCCGATGCCCCTCTCTGTAGTACCTCCAGCTCTGCCGATGCCCCTCTCTGTAGTACCTCCAGCTCTGCCGATGCCCCTCTCTGTAGTACCTCCAGCTCTGCCGATGCCCCTCTCTGTAGTACCTCCAGCTCTGCCGATGCCCCTCTCTGTAGTACCTCCAGCTCTGCCGATGCCCCTCTCTGTAGTACCTCCAGCTCTGCCGATGCCCCTCTCCGTAGTACCTCCAGCTCTGCCGATGCCCCTCTCCCTAGTACCTCCAGCTCTGCCGATGCCCCTCTCCCTAGTACCTCCAGCTCTGCCGATGCCCCTCTCCCTAGTACCTCCAGCTCTGCCGATGCCCCTCTCCCTAGTACCTCCAGCTCTGCCGATGCCCCTCTCCCTAGTACCTCCAGCTCTGCCGATGCCCCTCTCCCTAGTACCTCCAGCTCTGCCGATGCCCCTCTCCCTAGTACCTCCAGCTCTGCCGATGCCCCTCTCCCTAGTACCTCCAGCTCTGCCGATGCCCCTCTCTGTAGTACCTCAAGCTCTGCCGATGCCCCTCTCCCTAGTACCTCAAGCTCTGCCGATGCCCCTCTCTGTAGTACCTCCAGCTCTGCTGTTGCCCCTCTCTGTAGTACCTCCAGCTCTGCTGATGCCTCACTCAGTTGTAACCGACAGGGCCGAGTCAGACACAGGAGCGCGCCCGCAAGGTAACCCCCTCAGGAGAGAGCTTCCCAGAGGGGGTTATCTAATGCGGGGAGGAACCGCTGTGGGCCCCTAGAACAGGTGGATTGTGGCCACTCTGTGCAAAACGAGCTGCACAGTGGAAGCAAGTATGACATGTTTGTTATATGAAAAAAAAACGGGAACCTTTAAAAAAAGGGACACTAAAAGCCGGTTCACACAGGGGAAAATCGTCAGGCGACTCAGGTGCCTGACAAGTCGCGTCCCGTTTTGTTCAATGAAACTGTTCTAATAGGAGCAACTCAATTCGCAACAGAAGTCATTTTGCAAGTCGCCTCTAAAGTCATCTTAAAATAAATAACAAACATGTCATACTTACTAGGGTTGTCCCGATACCACTTTTTTAGGACCGAGTACAAGTACCGATACTTTGTTTTACATGTGTCCCCAAATGCAGCCATGTCCCCCATATATGCAGCCAAGTCCCCCCAGCCATGTCCCCCACATATGCAGCCATGTCCCCCCAGCCATGTCCCCCACATATGCAGCCATGTCCCCCCAGCCATGTCCCCCACATATGCAGCCATGTCCCCCACATATGCAGCCATGTCCCCCCAGCCATGTCCCCCACATATGCAGCCATGTGTCTCCAGCCATGTCCCCCACATGTGCAGCCCATGTCCCCCACATATGCAGCCATTTCCCCCCAGCCATGTCCCCCACATATGCAGCCATGTCCCCCACATATGCAGCCATGTCCCCCACATATGCAGCCATGTCCCCCACATATGCAGCCATGTCCCTCCAGCCATGTCCTCGCAGCCATGTCCCTCCAGTCATGTCCCCGCAGCCATGTCCCCCATACCTAGCCGCCGCCGCAACGAAAGCCGCCGCCGCCGCACGGGGAACATTACAGCTTTCATTTGAATAGCTGTTTTCCCCGCCGCGTATAGACACTCCCCCTTGCTCGGGATTGGACAGATCACGATCATCCATCCAATCCCGAGCAAGGGGGAGTGTGAATACACGGTGGGAACACTACAGCTATTCAAATGAAAGCTGTGATGTTCCCGCACGCTGTTCAACCATGCGGCAGCGGCTTTCGATGCGTCGGCGGCTTTCATTGCGGCGGTGGCAGGTGGGGGATTGGGACAAGTATTCTATTCAGGCATCGGGGGTATTTGCGGGAGTACAAGTACTCCCGCAAATACTCGGTATCGGGACAACCCTAATACTTACCTTCACTGTGCAGTTCGTTTTGCACAGAGTGGCCCCCAACTTCCTCTTCTGGTGTTCCACAGCGGCTGTCTCGGCTCCTTCTTGCAAGAGCTAACCCCCTCTGGGAAGCCAATGCCTGCGCTGCCATCAATCTATCCAATGAGGAGCCGTTCAGACATTGAGAGAACGATGCGGGATCGTGGCCACAGAGATTTGGGGCTCAGGAAATAAAATGGGAGCTGGGGGGGGGGGGGGGGGGGGGCCGGAGAGTGCAAGGTATTTTTTCACCCTATGCATTAAGGTGAAAAAACACAAACTTTACAACCCCTTTAGGCCCCTTTCACACTGGGGCATTATTCAAGCGTTTGAAAGCCCCGCCCCCCTCCGGCGCTCTCTTTTAGATGGAGCGTGCACAGTACAAGTCATGACAACGTGTAGCTCTACCTTGCAGTGCTGTGAATAGCTTGCTGTCGTCTCCCTGCGATTCATTACATAAAATCTAGATTGAAGGTAAGCTGCAATGCAAAGATAAGCAGCTGAGCCGGCGATTTGGGTTGTCTAGCGGAGTCGCTCTTGCGTTCTGCAATCCACAACCGCTGATAAAAAAATATCAAACTAAAAAAAGCATCATTGCAGAAATTAGCCGCGGTCGCAGCGTCGGGGATATAGTAATATTTTTTCATCTGTACACGAGAGAACAGAGAGAGAGACAAGTCCTGACCCCCCTAGGCCCCCGGCGGTGCCATAAAACACGCTAACGGAACTATTTAGCGCCGAATGAAGTTGGAAAGATCAGAAGAAGAAGCTTTATCATCCCAACGTATAAATTTTTTTTTTCGAGGAGAGCAGGGGGGACTGAAAGGTCACTTGATAAATCCTCGGATTTAATGTCTCTTAAAAAAAAATATAAAAAGACTTTTGAATTATTCTCCGGGACTTCATCACGCCGGGTATTGAAAATCAGCGGCAGAAAATTGAAAAGTACATAAATTAGGTTTCTCCGCGGGGCGCTGAGCTGTGCAATAAAATCCGGAGCCGTCCGGGGAGAGCCACCTTAAAAAGCTGCTTAAAAAAGTAAAATATGTCCAGAGTGAGAGGTGAAGAGAAGGATTATCTCCAGACAGGAAGAAGATCTTCTATATAAAAGATACAAAGTAGACTACTGGGTGCGCATTTCCCATCGCCGTCCGCAGTCTAAGCACGTCGGAGCGCCACCTAAAGCTGAAATCTAGGAAGATGTAAGACGCAAAATAATGAATCACTGTAATCATTAACTACAGTCATTAGTTATGTACATGGGAGGGGGATGTGATACTTATGTACATGGGAGGGGGATGTGATACTTATGTACATGGGAGGGGGATGTGATACTTATGTACGTGGGAGGAGCCTGTGATACTTATGTAGGTGGGAGGGGGATGTGATACTTATGTAGGTGGGAGGGGGATGTGATACTTATGTAGGTGGGAGGGGGATGTGATACTTATGTAGGTGGGAGGAGCCTGCGATGCTCCTATACATGGGAGGAGCCTGCGATACTCCTATACATGGGAGGAGCCTGCGATACTCCTATACATGGGAGGAGCCTGCGATACTCCTATACATGGGAGGAGCCTGCGATACTCCTATACATGGGAGGAGCCTGCGATACTCCTATACATGGGAGGAGCCTGCGATACTCCTATACATGGGAGGAGCCTGCGATACTCCTATACATGGGAGGAGCCTGCGATACTCCTATACATGGGAGGAGCCTGCGATACTCCTATACATGGGAGGAGCCTGCGATACTCCTATACATGGGAGGAGCCTGCGATACTCCTATACATGGGAGGAGCCTGCGATACTCCTATACATGGGAGGAGCCTGCGATACTCCTATACATGGGAGGAGCCTGCGATACTTGCACATAGGATTTTTTTCAGTTTTTTTGATCATTATAAATTTGCAAAGATTTCAAACAAACTTCTTTCACGTTGTCATTATGGGGGATTGTTAGTAGAATTTTGAGGGGAAAAAAGAATTGCATCCATTTTGGAATGAGGCTGTAACATTAAATGTGGAAAAAGTGAAGCGCTGAGAATACTTTCCGGATGCACTGTACAATGTTTGGGGATTCAAAGTAATTTTCTATGAAAAAAATGCTGATTGTTTCATGTAAACACGCCGTGTCAGAGATGCCCGAGTCTTCCAAGTGGTTAATAAATACCCGGACTACATGATATGGATTTATGGCGTGCCGGCGATATTTATTCTCCTCTATAAATGCAGAACTCGACGTATGTCTTTTTTTCTTTCCCGGTGATGTTGCAGGCGTTCTCAGATCTTTAATTTCAGGAATAATAGCTGCAAAAGGAAGCGCCGTAGAAGTAGTTCGTATTAAGTCGCTCGCATACGTTCCCAACCCCCAGCGGGTAAGTGAAATGGAACAATACCAGTGGCGGCCTATAGGTAATATCTTAAAAAAGTAAAAGCATTAATTCAGTCGCTCCACGGAGGGCATTGAACATTCCCAGAGGAGGCCCCCGGAATAAATCTCTAAAAAGACTTTCTGAAAATGCGTGGAATGAAAAGCGAGTAAAAAAAAAAATCAAAGCTTTTACCGCACGGCAAATCAGCACATCAAGTCCCTCCCCGCCGAGCAAATACTATTAAAATGACAAAAAAAAAAAAAAAGAAGAAGAAGAAAAAAAAGCAAATGGCATTTGCTGCGCACTTTAGTAATAGAAAAAGTCTCAGAGGAGGCGGCTTCGCGGGACGAGAGGAAGGCGCAGGTTTTGAACGAAAATGACGGATCGGAGCGCGGTTCCCCCGGCGTACAAAAGGCGTGGGGCGGGGACGCCGTATCACAAAAGGAGTATAATGAGGCTAGATGCAAACAGGCGTTCCGGGTTATTAACGCAAGGCAGAAAACCCAATAAAAAATAATTAGAGAGGGTTAAACTGGGCTATTTCACCGCGTGCCAAGGACGCGCAGATCGCCTTAAAATGGCAACGCAGCATCGACCTTTATTGTCCAAGGAAAGAGAACAATTTTCCATACACAAAGTATACCTAGGGGCCCGGCCAGACCCTGGTATTCTGGGTAACACGCCGCGTGGCGACGTGCGTTGTATTAACACAGAGAATGGGCTGACAAATCAGCAGAAATAAAAAATGGACATACAACACTCAACGATGTAGCGCACCACAACGCATTGGTAGTGCTTTCCCGTGTGCTGTGGTGCCTTAGTGCAGGGATAGGCAAACTTCTGCCCTTCAGCTGTTGTGGAACCGTCATAGTAGTGTCCCATCATTGGTGTCAGTGGGAGGAATAGTGACCCATCATTGGTGTCAGTGGGAGGAATAGTGACCCATCATTGGTGTCAGTGGGAGGAATAGTGACCCATCATTAGTGTCAGTGGGAGACTTCCAAAAAAAAAAAAAAACTATGTGTGTCACCATTTTGATTTAGAATTTTTCAGCAACCCCAGCAGACTCTAAAGTGATATTTTAAAGAAGTCTCTCTCAACCCTTTTCCCCAAAAGAAACACATAAATTAATTTCAAGGTCTTTTAAAACCTCTGCCTAAATCCTTACATTGGTAAGAGACATTCTTCTCACCGATCACCAATGTAAGGGACATTCTTCCCACTGATCACCAATGTAAGGAACATTCTTCCCACTGATCACCAATGTAAGGGACATTCTTCCCACTGATCACCAATGTAAGGGACATTCTTCTCACTGATCACCAATGTAAGGGACATTCTTCCCACTGATCACCAATGTAAGGGACATTCTTCCCACTGATCACCAATGTAAGGAACATTCTTCCCACTGATCACCAATGTAAGGAACATTCTTCCCACTGATCACCAATGTAAGGGACATTCTTCTCACTGATCACCAATGTAAGGGACATTCTTCTCACTGATCACCAATGTAAGGGACATTCTTCCCACTGATCACCAATGTAAGGGACATTCTTCCCACTGATCACCAATGTAAGGGACATTCTTCTCACTGATCACCAATGTAAGGGACATTCTTCTCACTGATCACCAATGTAAGGGACATTCTTCCCACTGATCACCAATGTAAGGAACATTCTTCCCACTGATCACCAATGTAAGGAACATTTCCCACTGATCACCAATGTAAGGGACATTCTTCTCACTGATCACCAATGTAAGGGACATTCTTCCACTGATCACCAATGTAAGGGACATTCTTCTCACTGATCACCAATGTAAGGGACATTCTTCTCACTGATCACCAATGTAAGGGACATTCTTCTCACTGATCACCAATGTAAGGGACATTCTTCCCACTGATCACCAATGTAAGGGACATTCTTCCCACTGATCACCAATGTAAGGGACATTCTTCTCACTGATCACCAATGTAAGGAACATTCTTCCCACTGATCACCAATGTAAGGGACATTCTTCTCACTGATCACCAATGTAAGGGACATTCTTCTCACTGATCACCAATGTAAGGGACATTCTTCCCACTGATCACCAATGTAAGGAACATTCTTCCCACTGATCACCAATGTAAGGGACATTCTTCTCACTGATCACCAATGTAAGGGACATTCTTCTCACTGATCACCAATGTAAGGACATTCTTCCCACTGATCACCAATGTAAGGGACATTCTTCCCACTGATCACCAATGTAAGGGACATTCTTCTCACTGATCACCAATGTAAGGGACATTCTTCTCACTGATCACCAATGTAAGGGACATTCTTCTCACTGATCACCAATGTAAGGGACATTCTTCCCACTGATCACCAATGTAAGGGACATTCTTCCCACTGATCACCAATGTAAGGGACATTCTTCCCACTGATCACCAATGTAAGGGACATTCTTCTCACTGATCACCAATGTAAGGGACATTCTTCTCACTGATCACCAATGTAAGGGACATTCTTCTCACTGATCACCAATGTAAGGGACATTCTTCCCACTGATCACCAATATAAGGGACATGCTTCTCACTTATTCATAAATATGAACTCCAAATTATTCCTTCGAAAATACCCCATGGTGTGTCCAATGTTCCCCTGGCTTCCAAAATGGACTGACTGTCTCCTGAATGATATGATTATATGGATGTGTCCATTCTGGTTCTCCGACCTCCAGAAAAAAATGAGCGTCACAATCTCGTAGCGCGAGAGTGGGGGAGTAAATGGCCGATCAGTCCCGGGCGCCGAGCGCACACTAGTCACCCTTCAGTAATACTTAATTATTTTGTATCGTTGCTGTAAACAGCATTCTATTCCGGAATAAACAGCGCCGGGTGCGTTTCGCACGTCTGAAGTGGAGCTGTCGCCTTTTTACGGCCCCGTTAAATGAGCGGCCGTAAAAATTGTGTACGCCAATAATAAACCCAACATAAAGCTTCTTACTACTATGCAGAGCGCTATAAAGATTCGCAGGCCGACAAGCCGTTATTGCTGCGCTGCTGACGGAGGCCGCCGCCGCTTACAGAGTACTTTACTCCACCACTTCAGAAGATCAGAGGGAGAGACGGCATTACGGGGGAAGGAGGAGGAGAGGAGACTAATGGACGGACAGTTGTTGTCGCAGTGCGAGATTAAATAACACAAAGGAGGACGTCTACACTGCATAAACACCAATAAACACTCCAAACTATATACAACCTATGGGAACCGAGGACTCTATATAACCTCCAATAATACAGACTATTCTATACCTCCCATGGACTACCGGGCACTTTCACCCCTGCCCAGGCCGATTCTCAGCTTTCGGCGCGGTCACATTTTGAATGACTATTGCGCGGTTGTGCTACTCTGTACACATATGACATTTTTACTATTTTCTTCACAGAAATAGAACTTTATTTTGGTGGTATTTAATCACTACTGGGTTTTTTATGTTTTGCTAAAAAACTACTGTATATACTCGAGTATAAGCCGACCCGAATATAAGCCGAGGCACCTAATTTTACCACAAAAAAAATGGGAAACGTATTAGGGCAACGGATCAAAAAACTCACGGTTCGGATCATTCCTCGGATCAGATCATTTTTCGGATCGGCAAAAAATAAAAAAAAAATAAAAAAATAATTCTCCCCCACTGTAATATGCACATCTCCCTCCCCCCACTGCAGTGGCGTCACTAGGGTTGGTGTCACCCAGTGCAGAAAAAAAATTGTGTCACCCCCCCTCCCACCAACTATAGTCCCCCCTAGGTAAAGAACCCCCTCGGTGCAGACACCGTAGTACAGGTAGTACAGACACCCCCCCAGGTAGTAACAGGCAGACAGCCCCCCCCCCCAGGTAGTACAGACCCCCCACAGGTAGTAACAGGCAGACACCTC